>JASEVX010000013.1:19421151-19530052 GCA_031761405.1 Serripes groenlandicus | reverse complement strand
CTCTGAGTTTCCTATACACCAAGTCTTAAATTGATATATTGGACATATATTGAGACAATAACCGAAGAAATGAAAAAATTGAGTTTACACCTAAAAAACAGATTAGATTTGACGAAGTACAAATCTTGGGGAAGCACTCATTAACGAAAAAGGGAATTTCACGGAACGCATGTGTTGCATATAATAAGGGAGAACATTGAAAGACAAAAATATACACACTCCAAACGCAGCATGCTAAATTTATGGTAATGGTGCACTGCAAATCTGTAGGTCATAAGTTACATACAAACCAAGTTTGAAATTGATACAATGAAAGTTAATTGAGACAATCGCTGAACTAAATAAGGAAAAATGGAGATAACTGAAAAAACAGACCAGAGTTATGTACCTAGTACTTTGCCGTTCTCCTGATCACACGGGTATAATTGTGACCACTTTGAAATAAATCTGCCATACAGAAACAACGTGTTAACCAATACATGCAATCCATGACGGACGGACGAATGCACATTCAGGCAGACAGCCGGCCGGACGCCGGATTATACCTCCAAGCTTTACAGACGGAGACAACTCAAGTATTGATTACAGAAGACTGGTTCGATGCGTCAAAACACGTCAGCTTAGATTATGGTATTTGTAAAGTATTTGCAATTTAATTGTATCTCCGAAACGGGACCGGACCGTCAAGGTTAATTTTCAAAAACCTATTTAGACTACATTTCTAGTTTATTTGTCAACAGATACATCTAGGACTATATTACACGTTGATGAACGTTGAGTCTTAAATTAACGCAAATGCATATACATTATAATTTTAGTCCCAAAATCGCTAGAAGCTTCTCAATAATAAAATAAATAATGACCTTGCGGTTATAACTCGGATGTGTTGACAAATTCGGCCAAATTTCTTTCCGACGTTTGACAAAAGTCAATGCGACATGCGTCATTCGTCTTTCACCAATGGCTAAGTCTATGTGGAAACGCAGCCAGTTGCTTGGGAAGGAGTACTGGTTTGAGAAAACCAGGAAATACATTTGTAGGTGAACTGGCCGCCGTGATATGACTGAAGAAATGTTAAAAACGGCGTTAAATCCCAATCAATCAATGTTGAAATTAACTTATCTATAATTTGTAGATTTAATTTCTATTTCCTAGTAGGGTCTACATACAGCGACACATGAGAATATTCAACACAAAACGCGACCTGTTTTACCAACAATTCCCCAGTAGCGGTGAGACCGTTTGTAACATTATTTCATGGCATGTATACACAGTAGGACCTCTCTCTTTGGACGAATTATGTTGTAACAAGTTTGTTTACAGTATTCCTTAACCTTGACCACATAGACTAAATATACAGCAAACAACATTGAACTAAGGCATAACTATTGACATGAATTAATAAAAGTATGATTTTGAATAGTGATAAAAACATTGTGGAAAAAGACAAACTTGTTGATTATCATTCATCTGTTAAGGTTAGTCAAATGTGTCTAAAAGGGGCAAAGGTTAAAATAATAACTGCAGACAAATGTTTTCGTTATCTAGGTTATAGAAACAAATTGATTCATGTTTCAAAGCATTGTTTGAAAAGGAGGAATTGCTCATTGTCAGCAATTGCTCCGTTTGCAAATATACTTTCAACATTTGTTTGTAACTAAGTAGCTATAACGGGAACGGTTCAACCCTTTACCGCTTACAATCGCTTTTTGACGCATGTGCAGCAGACGGCTGCAGAATTGTTTATCATGGCCCATTTCCTCTTTTTCCACAAAGGTTTCAACTATATATTTTTCCCCTTGATGTAAGGCAAAATTGCTCGTAATCATTCATCTCTAGCATGTTATTCAAAATGTGTCCGGAAGGGAGAAAGAGGGAAAGAACGTCCATAGTAAAACGTTTAAATATGAAAAGAATTAATTTGAAACGTGTTTGAAAGCATTGTGTGAAAAGGAGGAATTGCTCATTGTCAGCAATAGCTCCATTTTCAACAATATTTTTTAAATATTCGAACTGTTATAGTATCACGGAAAGGGTTCCGCTTCCATGGGAAGGATGTAACCATGTTCCGCCTACAGACGCTTACAGACGCATGTGCAGCAGACGACAATCGAAAACATTGTGACAAAAGGGGAAATTGCTTTTCGTAGGCAATTTCTACTTTTGCCACAATGGTTTCAACTCCTTTCAATAATTGTATTTACAGTGCTTTGCACATTTCTCTATAAGTCAACTGTTGTAAACTAATGGGGTCACACAACGGTCGACGTTACCTCACACTACTGACATTGAGGTCAACCATAGTTCAGAGTGAGTTTCATTCATAGAAACTATTTTGTCTCATAAATTTATGCAAGCGGAGGGTTTTGTGATTCGGTCGAACCAATGAAATCGTTGAAAAGGCAGATTATAACCAATCAAAACTCGATTTTGGTGTAGGTATACACATGTGGACTGCGGTTGCAGCTTTTAATCTGACTTTTCGAAAGCAGCTTCGCTATGAGATAGTGGCGAAACGCCCCTATCCCAAAAATGATCAAATGAATGTCCATAATTTGGTGGTACTCATCAAAGTTGAACACTTAGGGTACGTTCATGGTTCACTCGTGGTACACTCATGGTACACTCATGGTACACTCGTGGTACACTCATGGTACACTCATGGTACACTCATGGTACACTCATGGTACATTCATGGTACACTCATGGTACACTCATGGTACACTCGTGGTACATTCATGGTTCACTCGTGGTACACTCATAGTACATTCCTGGTACATTCCTGGTACACTCATGGTACACTCATGGTACACTCGTGGTACACTCGTGGTACACTCGTGGTACACTCGTGGTACACTCATGGTACACTCATGGTACACTCATGGTACACTCATGGTACACTCATGGTACACTCGTGGTACACTCGTGGTACACTCGTGGTACACTCGTGGTACACTCATGGTACACTCATGGTACACTCATGGTACACTCATGGTACACTCATGGTACACTCGTGGTACACTCATGGTACACTCATGGTACACTCGTGGTACACTCGTGGTACACTCATGGTACACTCATGGTACACTCGTGGTACACTCATAGTACATTCCTGGTACACTCGTGGTACATTCCTGGTACACTCGTGGTACACTCATGGTACACTCATGGTACACTCGTGGTACACTCATAGTACATTCCTGGTACACTCGTGGTACATTCCTGGTACACTCTTGGTACACTCATGGTACACTCATGGTACACTCGTGGTACACTCATGGTACACTCGTAGTACACTCATGGTACACTTGTGGTACACTCGTGGTACATTCCTGGTACACTCGTGGTACACTCATGGTACACTCATGGTACACTCATGGTACACTCATAGTACACTCGTAGTACACTCATGGTACACTCATGGTACACTCGTAGTACACTCATGGTACACTCATGGTACACTCATAGTACATTCATGGTACACTCATGGTACATTCATGGTACACTCTTGGTACACTCATGGTACATTTATGGTACACTTGTGGTACACACATGGTACACTCATGGTACACTCATTGTACACTCGTGGTACACCCGTGGTTATCTCATGGTACAATTATGGTACACTCATGGTACACTCGTGGTACACTCATGGTACACCCATGGTACACCCATGGTACACTCGTGGTACACTCGTGGTACATTCATGGTTAACTCGTGGTAGACTCATGATTCACTCATTGTACACTCATTGTACACTCATGGTACACCCGTGGTTATCTCATGGTACAATTATGGTACACTCATGGTACACTCGTGTTACACTCGTGGTACACTCATAATACACTCATGGTTGATCGAGGTACATTTAGGGTACACTCGTGGTACACTCATTAAGCATAAAGTTAACTGTCAGCCACATACTGCATTGTCTCCCTCACACGGTTTACTATAAATGCATAAACAATGGATATGTTTTCGACATCTTTAACCGCCTTCGCGTCTTGGAGCATAACTATGTTCGTCCCTAAAACTTGATATACGGATGGTATCGATGTAATACACACTATGGACGTTTATGTAACTAACATATGACCACGTCCTTCGATCCCTTCTGATGTGGCAAATTCTTCAATTTACGATTCACGTTATGGGCAGAATGTCTACAAAACTTCAAAACTCATAAAACCAGACCTTACCTTCACTAGCTTGTATATAGGTCTGATCAAAGACCTAATAACACAGACCTAATAACACACTGTGTTATTAGGTCTTTGTGTTATTAGGTCTTTGGTCTGATGACTGCCCTATACAGGTAGTCTCAGATTGACCTTTGCGTCAGCCGATCAAATTGTCGCTTATCAAAGTTTACGGTAGGAGGACCAATTTTATAAATACATGATATAGAGAAGTGATAATTGTCGAGTGCTTCGATTGTAACGGGCGTTTGTTGTATCGTGTACTTACATTGGACATGAAAACCGAGCACGTGCAGATACGTATTCAAGTGTATAAGGTCAATTAGAGACGACCTTTTATGAGGGGTAGCCAAATCCAATACACGTACAGCGAAGGAATTTGGTCGGATATAAATGAGATTGCTTCAAGACATAACCGGTATAAAATATAAACCAAGACCATACTTCCACAAGACCCAAAGCAGCATTTCGTGGGACTGGTATTTCTACTTTTCAAACATCCAGATGTTGATGACGATTTCATTGATGAAAAACGTGACAAACGTCCACAAAGCTATACCTCTGTAGAAGCTGTTGTGACCATCAAAGATCCGCCAAATCAAAATACTCCTTATCTGTTCAAGCTTAGTTCTTAAATTAATCATGAAGAAATGGAACACGCATCTCATTAATAGCGTTCGTATGTGACAGGACTGTGACAGGTCTTATCAGAGATAAACCACCTTGGGTATGGGAGGTCGCGGGTCATACTCCAAAGTCTTCACATATGGTCGTAATGCTGCCCCTTTTCTTGGCGCTCAGGGTTGCGGGTTAGCATTACGACTGACTGGCTAGTACCAGAATAAATTACCCAGTAGTACTGATAACTTACACGGGAAACGCCGTGATATAACTGAGAAATGGTTGAAAGCGACGTTAAACATCAAACAATCAATCGATCTACCAGAGATCCCAATCAAGGAGTGGTTTAACACGCATCCTTGTGTACTTTTTATAATAAGGTCAAATACTACTTACATGTAACGTTCTTTTGTTGATATATTGTGTCATATCAAAAACATATTCCTCTATTCCCACAATGTTTTTTAAAAAATCATTATCTGGATACAAAAATAACTTGTTAGTTTCTGTAACGTTATATCTTAACAAAGTAGATTATAGGTTCGTCGATGTCCATATGGAATCGCTTAAGATCGCTATTGATCGTGGGCTTGTCTGTCACTTTTGCCGAGAACAACCGATAAATCAACGAACACAACCGATCTATAACGACTTCATATTCTAACCTCGAACGGACAATGCCTCGGTGTTCTACCTTAAACGTGATATTTTGAGATTTAACTGTTTGGGCCCTTTTTACCATTTCAACAACTGAATTTAGTCTCAGAATTGTGTTAATGAAGCAATTTCTCAAACAAAGTTGCGAATATGCCTTTAATCGGCTTTTTACTTATCACCGTCCATATACTGTTGTGAAATGGGTACTCGCTTATAATTATCGATCGATGACGTCATTGGTCGCCTGCACGTTGTTGTCTGCATAACGGTTACTAGCATAGATCTATAGATATTGTTATGATTGAAAAATAATAAAACTACTACAAGTTTACAAGTTTATTTGTTACTCTGTGTACAGTTTACAATGTATTAAGAGGTAATATTAACAACAGATATAGTATTATAAAAAAAACAAGCTATGAAGCAATGCATCACTAAAGTAAGGGGATAAAAAAGTACAGAGCTGCGTAAAGCTGAAATAAGTAAAGGTCGGAACATAAAAATAACATAAGCATGCTAGCCGATCAAAGACAGTATTATTTAAAGTCAAATCAAAACGATAGAGACATGTCGTTCAATACATAAAACATTATAAGTATTATACATGTTAGTGTTTTACATACCCCGAAAGACGAAGCACTAAGTACTGGTATCGTTTTAACATTTTGTTTATTTAAGGTTTGACCACTTGCCTAAACACAGACACAGTCGAGATGATGTTGTTAACATTTTTTGTTTAAATTTACAATTATAACATGTCAATCAATTTCTTCAGATTAAACAGATTATGCAATGAATTATTATGTTGTTTTGAGGAAATTGGTATTTGCTCTAAAGAGGTAAAAGGTAGTTTGCTCCTTACCGTAGCAAAACATAAGACGCTATCAACCGGAGATTCACAAGTTATCTTATTTTGTTCCAAAGTATCCACACTCCATTATGTATAAGTTGTATTTCAATATCAAAAGATGAAAATAAACAGTCGGATACAACCAGGCGTGAAATGTCAACCATATCATAACAACTCGGGATTGTGAACAAGTCATCTCAATGCAACACTTAAACACTTTAATGTATAATTTATGTGCGTTTTATACTGACGATAATGCTTTTGAAAACACGATGATGGTTATCAAAGCATAAAATCAAGACATTATGTATAACGATTTGATAAATCATTATTTCAAAGAGCACTCGCTTTCCTCATCCTAATTTATTAACATTTACAGTTCACGCATGATTGTGTTTATTTTCGTATTTAGATAATGCCTTTCCTCTGGGTCGACTGTCATTGCCACAGCGGCATCCAATGGTTTTTTGAAGACATGGCATCAACAGAAGCAATCGCTCATATTGAAAATAAATCCTTCTTTTAACACAATGACTTCCATCCTCGGTCAATTTAGATTTTATCATATATATGAGTTCATACATGCACCATATTTATAAATGTGGAGGAACAAATCTTAGTATTTTTAATCATGTTTTTTCTGTTTTATTTTTAATAAGAAGTATGCTGCAGAGATGGAAATGGGAATTTTTTTTTTTAAAGAGCGTTTAATTCAATCATATATAAGTGCAAACAAATAGTAAGCTAGGATCTTTACACTTTCTCACAGGAAACCTTTTAGCAGTTGATAATTTTTAAAATAGTTTTGCAACATATGGAAACTCTCTACTAAAGAAAGTAGAATTATCTATTTATATTGAATATTATATAATATAATAAGACATTTCTCCTTTTACCTCAGAAGTTGTCGGCTGGATATGAGTCTTGATGTCGAATATGATTACCATAGTTACCTTAAATAATTCATGTATACAATATTGCACATATTTTATAGTGGTTTAAATTAAAATATATTTCATCCCTTTTTATTTTCATCCTATACAAATATACCAACGGATTATACATTTGCATTGTACTAGGTAGACAATTCAAAACAACAATCTGGATTGCATTAAACAGCAAACAATATTTTTTATAGCAAAGAAATAAAAAGGTACATACCCGCAGATGTCCAGGTCATACTGAGGTCTAAAAAATAATGGTAGGAAAAGCGAGACTAACATTTCGATCAAAACAATGCGTTTTCAGTGTTAACAAGAGTGTTTTTTAATCTGGCCTATTGAGGTTTTTTTAAACAGTCGCCTTTAGAGCGTTTACAAGCAATCTGTTGACGATAAACGACAGACAAAAGGCGATCACACTAACTCACCTTGAGCACTCCATGCTCAGGCGAGCTAAACAAAATGGTAATGTGAGACTGAACCGCCCTCTTGTGCAGACGACTTTCGAATTCAATGTGATAAAAAGAAGACATTGCCGAAAACGAGTAATTTTCTCATATTCACTCAAAGTTCAGATTCAGTATAAAAATGTAACTACCTATTTTCAGATGTTATAATTCTTACTTCGGATGTTTTCAAAACAGATGACTTTAAAAATAACATATCAAGTTCGAGTAAACGGTTTAACACAATGATCTCTTTATCTAGTTACACGTCAATGTCTGCAATAGAAATCCGCCCTGGCATAGTGGTAAGCGTCGGGGATTTATAACCGGGCGTCCCGGGTTCCTTCCTCAGTCCCGCGCCGTGGTCATGGAGGAGTAACCTTTGGCAAGGCACATTTCCTAACGTAGTACTGATTTGATAACATAGGAATCATGAATAAGTGAACTGTCGCCGTGATATATCTGAAATAATGTTGAAACGGCGTAAACCCCAACCCACGAGATTTGTTGTCTTATTGCATGTCCGTAACTAGATCATATGGACCCATCCGTGCGAACACGTACACGTTGACTTTAGTGCACTGAATAGGCCGAGTACAGCCTTTTTATTCACACAGTCTGATAAGGAATTGTCAAGTTGTACCTTTTCTAAGATACGGACTCTTTTAGAGGAACCACCATAAGACTACAATTCTAATGGTTTGTCAGAAGTTATATCTTGGTCTTTACGTTACATACAAACGGTTTGATTGATATTGGTTTCAGTCATATGACGGCGGCCAGTTCACCTACTCATGTCTTTCCTAGCTTTCACACATCAGGACTCCACACAACAGACTTTCGTGTCTGACTGCTTTTCCATATAGACCATTGGTGGAAGACGAATGGTGCTTGTTACAATGACTGTTGTCAATGTCGGAAAGAATATTGGCCGAGCTGGGGTTCGAACTAACAACCCGTGTATTGACAGCCCGCGTCGCTACCTACTGAGCTTCTTTGACTCGGCTACATACAAACGGACAGTGAAGGCTCTGACGAAAGATTGGAGACTGCTCGTTTGAAGATGCTCAAGTCTAAAATGATGCAACAATACTTCCAATCGCCAAACGGGACTCTTACACAAGGATGTGAACATTCAAAAGCACAACTCATCGTTGAGTGAAGATGTGGAACCACTTTGGTAATCCGAAAAAGGGATGTATTTGGTAAGTGATCCTAGTTGTCTCTGTTGTATACATGCTTTTAAATCTGTCTACGTATCTGTTCGAATACATAGCAAAATTACTTTTACCTTTTCTTACATACAATAGATCTGCAGCAGAGGAGAAGTCAGCTTGGTTCATTAACGTGCTCATTGTATAGCACCGATACACGCAAGGCACTAGTTCCTGGAAAGGACCAGTACTTGATTGACGCCGCGTGGGAGCGCGGCGTCAGTATGGGATAGGTTTTAATTTTGTACCATGGGGTGACGTAATCGAAAAGGGAGAAACCAATGTTATTATTGTTAAAAAAACCTCTGTTGTTTGATTGAAAAAAAAACAACCTTTATGACTCAATAAATTGTATTAACTGATTTAAGAAACAACAAGATACAAAATACGTTTGTCTTCTACCGTTATTACAAAACTTTATACACATTTAATTTGTATTTAATAACTTTTCCCCAACTGTCTAGGCTACGCTGTTTTTGATTGTTTGGTTTACGGCCCTGACCCAATTCATCAAAGCTCAGAGAAAAAGTTCACTTTTCCCAAACTTTCTAGGCTACGCGTTTTTAATTGTTTAGTTTACGGGCCCAAAATTCGCCGGATGTTTTTGCCTATTTATAAAAGTGTGTGAAGTTGGCAGAGCATTAGACGTTAGACATTAGACATTAAAAAAAAATATTCGAATGTCTAATTAGACGTTAGACATTCGATTAGACATTCGCTAATTTTGATTATCGAATGTCTAATTAAACTTTAGACATTTAATTAGACATTCGCAAATTACAAGATCTATAACCCAAATTCGTCGGAGGTCATTGTACATTAAAAAAACGAATGTCTAATTGGTCAGTTAGACATTAGACATTCGCAAATTACGAGATTTAAGTACGAAATTCGTCGGAGGTCATTGTACATCCAAAAAACGAATGTCTAATTGGTCAGTTAGACATTAGACATTCGATTAGACATTCGCAAATTAAGAGATTTAGGTACCAAATTCGTCAGAGATCAATGTACATTAAAAAAACGAATGTCTAATTGGTCAATTAGACATTAGTCATTCGATTAGACATTCGCAAATTACAAGATATATAACCCAAATTCGTCGGAGGTCATTGCACATTAAAAAAACGAATGTCTAATTGGTCAGTTAGACATTAGACATTCGATTAGACATTCGCAAAGTAAGGGATTTAGGTACCAAATTCGTCGGAGGTCATTATACATGCAAAAAACGAATGTCTAATTGGTCAGTTAGACATTAGACATTCGCAAATTAAGAGATTTAGGTACCAAATTCGTCAGAGATCAATGTACATTAAAAAAACGAATGTCTAATTGGTCAGTTAGACATTAGACATTCGATTAGACATTCGCAAATTACAAGATCTATAACCAAAATTCGTCGGAGGTCATTGCACATTAAAAAAACGAATGTCTAATTGGTCAGTTAGATATTAGACATTCGATTAGACATTCGCAAATTAAGGGATTTAGGTACCAAATTCGTCGGAGGTCATTATACATGCAAAAAACGAATGTCTAATTGATCAGTTAGACATTAGACATTCGATTAGACATTCGCAAATTAAGAGATTTAGGTACCAAATTAATCAGAGATCAATGTACATTAAAAAAACGAATGTCTAATTGGTCAATTAGACATTAGACATTCGATTAGACATTCGCAAATTAAGAGATTTATGTACCAAATTCATCAGAGATCAATGTACATTAAAAAAACGAATGTCTAATTGATCAGTTAGACATTAGACATTCGATTAGACATTCGCAAATTAAGAGGTTTAGGTACGAAATTTGTCTGAGGTCATTGTACACGCAAAAAACGAATGTCTTATTGGTCAAATAACTTGAACATATTGATAACTCGAACATATCGATATCTCGAACATACCGATGACTCGAACACATCGATATCTCGAATACTTTGATAAAACGAATGTTTTTAACTTGAACATTTATTGACAAATCGAACATATCGATATCTCGAAACTTTCGATATCTCGAACTTTCCAATATCTCGAACTTTCGATATCTCGAACTTTCCGATATCTCGATTTTTTTTTTTTTTTTTTGATTTTTTGATTTTTTGATTTTTTGATTTTTTTTTCTTCTCGATATCTCGAACTTTCCAATAACTTTTCGATATCTTTAAAAAAAAATTCTCGATATCTCGAACTTTATCGGAAAGTTCGAGATATCGACAAGTACGAGATATCGACAAGTTCGAGATACCGAAAATTTGGAGATATCGGAAAGTTCGGGATATCGAAAAAAATATGAAAACATTTCGAGATATCGGAAAGTTCGAGATATCGAAAAAAAATATAATTTTCTTTTTCGAAAAGTTCGAGATATCGGAAAGTTCGAGATATCGAAAAAAATAATTTAATATTTTTTTTCTCTCGTTATCTCAGAAATTTCCGATATCTTGATTTTTTTTTTTTTTTTTTTTTTTTTTTTTTTTTTTTTTTTTTTTTCTCGAACATTTCAAGATATCGATTTGAAACCGTGTATTGGTAAAAAATTAAGAAACTTCATGTTGTATGGTAACCTTTTATTATAGGCTATGGTAGCCAGGTGAGCAATATAGGCACATCTTGGCCTTTTTGGTTATGATAAAGGGACATTTGGCCTTCTTGTTCGAAATATTTACATCCTGTCTGTTTTCACACGTTATTTAAATGTACTGAACTACATCTGCTTCCTTTAAGTCATGCTTCAAAATCATGCGCGGCGTCCTTTGATGCTCTGCATCAAAATTCGTCTTGTCTCTATTTGAGTGGGAGACACTTAATGCACCTAACACAAATCCAGAACCAGGACCTCTGGATTGACAGTATAACATGTTAACCACTTGACCAGCGGCCCATCTGTTTACCATTTTGAACATAATCCAATTGAAGGCAACTTAAATAGTCACTTTCTTTAAAAATATCTGACAATAAAAATGGACTAAAATGTTGCAAGTACAATTTTGCTACAGAGTGGAAAATATTGTGAGAAAATGTAAAATTACCCGGTACTTGAATTGAATAATTTCATCTTTCTTACAAAAAGTGTCTGCTGCAAGATGTGTCAAATGAAGTTTGCATTGTGAAGTTTGCAACCACGTTCTGATCAATTTCGTCTTTAATCACAATGTTTTCAAAATAAATGTTATATGCTGCTGATGTGACAAAAGTCACACGAGGTAAAGGGCCAAAAACAAATTTATCAACATTTTAGCTCTTTGTTCGTTTAATTAGATGTACAAGTGCATGTCACAAAAGACAAAAACAATACAACTTCAGTCACAATTTGCATATTTTCACGAATTTGTTCGTTATATTACGGCGTTTCCTGGGAAAGTTACCAGTACTTATGGTCAATTTATCCTGACACCAGCCAGTCAGTCTTAATGCTGAGCCATTCCTACCATTTAAAAAATCTTTGGTATGACCCGACAAGGGATCGAACCCGCGACATCCCGCACACGAGGCGGGCACTACCTCTACAGGCGATCACATGATGTGTACAATTAATTGAACTGGTATTGTTTAGAACTCATGAACAAAAAAAATAAAATAACAATATACATGTTATAATAAAAGAAGGTTCTCAGTATAATCTTTGGCTTATCATTTGCTTTACACTGGGTATTTAAATCCACAATGTTCTTGCGATGGAAAAGCATTCCGAATGGCTGATACTGCACATGGAGGGATATCTTTCCTAACTCTCTTCCCGAGAAGTCAATAAATCCATCTGGTGTACCACCAATATGCAATTTGATGATAGAGTTTAAAAGTAAAAAAAAAAAATCAGATAATTAACGGCTATCACATTAAAAAGAGTTGTAGTAAACCACTTAATTGAATGTCATGCAAAAACAGAATATTAACCACTTCCATTATGCAGAAGACATTTGAGGTGTTTTACAACAGACACATTTCGATAATATTGCAAGAAAATTTGCAATTTTACCTCTCACATGTAATGATTTAACTATATCTCAAATATTAACATCTAGTGGCCAGCTGTCCAGCCATGACAAATTTAGCAAAAAGTTTACATACAAAAGCCGACTCAGGAATAGGGTTAAGTTGTGACTACGTTAGCCTACCTGTATTATTTATGTATAATAGTAAAAACCTGAAGCAAAGGGAATCATTGTAATATCCATTACCCTTAATACTACTTTCTACTTTTCCAGTGTTTTCAACTGCAATATTCTCGAAAAATTGTTTTAAAATATTTAACCTTAGCAGAAAAAGGAATTTACAACAAAAACACTGTTTTTCATATTGCTGACTTAGATAGCATGGTCTTTAGATTCTTTAAAAAGACTTACAAATAGGTCAAATAATAAAGAGTCACATTGAAAGAACGTCATCAAAGACTCGCCTTCCCATGTTACGACTTGAATCCGCTGTGGTCGAGTGGTTAGCGTCGGGTATTTAGAAAACCGGGTGTCCCGGGTTCGATCCCCAGTCGCGGCACTACGGTCATGGTGGAGTGCCCTTGGGCAAGGCAATTTTCTAGCCTAGTACTGGTTTGTTTACCCAGGGATCATGAATAAGTGAACTGTCGCCGTGATATAACTGAAATAATGTTGAAAGCGGCGTAAAACCCCAATAAATAAATGAGTTGACAGAAATTGAAAACACAGAAGTCATATTTAAAATAATGTAAGTAACAGAGTATCTTATTTGAAAAAACATCTTACTCATGAATTATCTTGTTCTCCTTCAAGGGTCAAGACTCCAGAAAGTGATCATAATTAAAAAATTCTAAAACATGCACATTGAGACAGTTCATAATGAACCCATCATATTGTGTCCCTATGATTTGCTGTCTAATCCCATTCGATGTTTTGCAGCAGTTTGCCTCTGTGAACGTTGGCATGTCAATATAGTTCCCATACAGGCACCTGGAATTTAAAAGGAAATACAATATGGATTATTCATATATATTGTGTTAATCAAGCTCTGAAAGCTACTATTAGGAAGGAATCGAAAAATTACATAGATGGGGTCATATTAGGTTATCAATTTCTCCGTTTGACATGTTTAATGTTATAAACTGTAATCAGTCATTAAAATGTCGTCGCGTACAGTTTTTCAAATGTGTGTGGATCGATTTTATCATATATGTGCATGAGCCTACAATAAAACATCTGAGACTTAAATATATGTAAAACATATCTTTCTGACCGGGATCGTCTGACCCTGGAAAGGTCACATCGACTCTGCCTTAAACACATTTAGGGACTACAGATTAGATCAAGAACATACATTGTTTTGGGTCTAATTGGGGCTCTTCAAATTGAAGCGGAAATAAAAAAGATTAGGCTTATGTGTTCCTGGGTCAGCTGTGCCGGTTAGAGAGGGACTGTTCAACAAAAGATATGTTTTTACTACGCCTTTGTTCTTTTCAAATTGCATTTATTAAAACAGGATTTATATCAGATATATCGACCCTGTTACACAATCATGATCTGTATTGTGTTTTGCAAGACTATGTTACTTATGGAACTTTCCCTAGTAAATTCATATGGAAAAAGCATATTCACTGAAAAGTGACTAATTACTACATAAATTAATGGATTCGAGAACTTCCTCTGAACAATTTGTACTGTATATACAAAAGACATTCTCTGGTAGTCCTGTTTGGTCTTTTGCAAGACATAATCCTGGTATGCTGCGTGCTTGTTTCTCCGTGGCACAGTTGAGTGCATATATGTCTTCTACAGAATCGACTTGCTCGAGCTGTGGTAATGTCGACATATGAACAAACTTAACAGAACATATTTTGATCAACTGTGCTATGGTTCAGACCTGCAGGGACTCGTTTAAACGAATTGTTGTAAGACATGTTGATTCTATGTATCTTGTTACGTTCCTTGAACGGTCAGGAATATATATACAGACATGCAATAAAGATAACAATGCCAAATTATACAGATGACTGATTCTGTCAGTATTGATCGCAATAACAGTAAACCACTACGGGTAACAAACTCTTGATAGCAATGGGAGAAAAGGATAACTAGGTCACAGTTAGGATTTAAGCAGACGACTCAATATCGTATCGTGTTTCATCAGTTACCTGATGTCTTGGTAATGTTATAATTACTTAATATATGTCTATGTCCTTTATTGAACACTTCTCATTTCGTTTCGGTGAAGTTTTCTATTATGGGTCTCATAGTCATTGGCAAATTATAATCCACCATTCCCTTTCGGATTTTTAAATGTCTTATGTATATTGTATCTATTTCTAATGATTTAAATAAATGTGCTGACAGTTCTTAAATTTGATTTTATGTAATGGAGGTCAGCATCAGACCACAGTTATGTAATAGAACCGCCGAAAACTGAAGAGCAATTTCTTCTTTTGTCACTATGTTTTCAAACAGCCGTCTGCTGCGGTGTCATCAAGCGTCTATATGAGGGAAAGGGTTAAGAAACACATATAAGAAATCTACATCAGAACAATTTGGAAAATATTCTGGACAAAATTAATTGTAGAACTTCTCTGTTAGTGAAAATAAAACTATTTTAATAAGTTTCAAAACATTGGGACAAAGGGAAAACATGTTTATGATGAGCAATTTCTCCCTTTGTTACATTTTTTCTCCAAATTCGTCTGCTGCCGATTTGTCAAATACAACTATTTTTGAAAAAAAAAAATCAGACTTTTGGGTTCATCAATTTAATGTTTAAAGAATATCATATTTGATAAATGAAAATAATTATTACTGGTATCACACAAAGACTTTAGATTTTGCAATTAAGTAGCTGTCTTATTATACATATGATAGTATTTTTCAATCAGTTTTTTTATTATTATAATTTCACTGCAATTGATGTGTGTTTTAAAATCAAAGCGCCAATGGCACTGTAGTGGCGATCGTATGGAAAATCCTGCAAAGTAACAAGCAGTATATCGGTGTAGGGCTTGCGATGACTCTGGTGCGGGTATATTTGAGAATGTATCAACCCTGCATCTTTTGACAGTAGAATAATGTTAGTTTGCCAGAATGTTGTCTTGGTGATTATTTAGTTACGTTCTGAAATTGGTCATGATGTGTTCAAAATTAGGCCATTCCAAAGTTATGAAAAATCTAGTTGGTATTCGATAGACTACCGTTTTAGCTCATTAGAATGACTATTTGTAATCTAAATTGTTTGGGTAATCACATGTTTATCACCAGGTCGTTAGGCCATATTAAGATAAAATATATTTTACACTTTAGAAATGACTAAAGAAAGGAGAGAAAACAGTATCCATTAGTTTGGTGTTTGTTTCAATTATGTCCGATATTAAACAGGTCTGTTCAATTTAGTCCCTTCACATTGCATGATTGAGGGTTGTCACAGTGTATTTATGTCTCTGAGGTTGTTAAACTGCTTCGAATAATGTGAGTGCAAAAACAAACACAAAACATGCTCCAAAAGCACAATTTCACTATTTGCCAAACTGTTTAATTTATGAAAATATAGGCATATATTATAATGCTAGATCTTCAAACTCAATTAGGCTACACTGTCAGCATTGATTGCTAATTGACTCTAGAACGTGCAGACGTGTATACATAACGTGTGTACACACTGCCATCGTGTGTCCTTTAAACCTTTGTAAACCAGTCTTATTATCTAGACGCTTTCATATATTTAAACAAGTACAAAATAAAGCGTTTATAATATTGAGATTTACAAGCTTTTCTGGTTTTTGGTCTCGCGAGCTATTTATAGAACCTTTTGGAATTTCCAGATTTGAGTATCACCAGAGTTGTCGTTATTTGCAAGGCAGAACGCGCAATGATATTTATTATCTGCCAAATCATGACGAAGATAATCAGAGTACAACCAACTCCTGCCGAATCAGGTTAAAGGTCAAAAGGTTACGGTTGACTACAGTAAAAATAAAACGAGGCACAGGAGTATCATGATACTCTGCATAGCGTACCCAAGACGCCCGATGATATTTATTATCTGCCCAAACATGAAGAAAGATAATATGTAAATAGTTTAACTCTATTTAGATATTTTCTCGATAAATCTCAAATATTAGTACCAATCCGGTATCAAAGTAGCACTAACATTATCATTATTAATCGTGTGCCTGCATCACTGATGGAACTATATATATATATGGGGTTTAACGGAAGTGAGTAAATTGCCTTTGCAGAAATATCCAACCGATTGTTCAAATACGACTATATAATTTTTTTTTCGTTGTTGTTGTTTTGGTAGCACTGTGGCGATTGTCAACCAATCAAAAATACTCAACATTGCTAAGCCTGATCCGATTGTTTAATGACAATAAAGATGATGATGATGTCTAATTAATTTCAATAAACATCTATTTGATATTTGAATTGAATTTAAGCATAAAAGAAAAGGTCCGTGAAGTTAGGTTGACGAGTGACGAACTGTGACATTTGTTTAGGTCCGTGAAGTTAGATTGACGAGTGACGAATTGACAAGTGACGAACTGTGACATTTTTTCTAAAAACTTTATTTCTTTCTGTACGATGATATATCTGGACGTATGAATGCAAATTAGGCCCTATTTCATGTTTCATGGCGATCAGTCATTCAGAAGAGCTTCGTTAAGTTCGTCAATTCGTTAACTCGTCAATTTTGTTGACGAAAAAAGTATTTTTCTAAAATCTTTATTTCTTTCCTTTAGACAATGTATCTGGACGTATCGCTATGAAACATGAAATAGGGCATAATTTGCATTCAATACGTCCAGATACATTATCTAAAGGAAAGAAATAAGTTTTTAGAAAAATATATTTGTTCGTCAATTTCGTCAACTAAATTGACGAGTTGACGAACTTAACGAAGCTCTTCTGAATGACTGATCGCCATGAAACATGAAATAGGGCCTAACTTGCATTCATACGTCTAGATACATTAGAAAGAAATAAAGTTTTTAGAAAAAATGTCACAGTTCATCACCCTTCACGGACCTAAACACATGTCACAGTTCGTTACTGGTCAACCTAACTTCACGGACCTAAAAACATGTCACAGTTCGTTACTCGTCAACCTAACTTCACGGACCTAAAAACATGTCACAGTTCGTTACTCGTCAACCTAACTTCATGGACCTGCCAAATTGTGTACATTTTCATGACTTTCAATTGACACTTGTTAAACATTTACTGCCAAATTAGTTTTGACCTACGTACTACTTACTTTTTTGTCACTTAGCAATATATTCAGAAGTTTCAACATTTCAAAATTTTGATCTCCATCTGGAATTCTGCACCTTCAAAAGGGTCAGTGATTCGATTGTCCTCTAACACTAGTAGTAAACCCACTATTTTCTTCTTCTATTCCGTTCGTTTCATTTGATGTATTGTGTATTGTGTGTGTTGTAGGTGATTGTATGACGAGGTACTATGTACAAGTCAAAATAAACGAGAACTGTGAGTGAACTCACAAAGGAATACACCCAGTTGCGCTTACAAAACATATGGACAGACAGACGGACTGATATATTTCCGACCGGGATAATCTAACTTCATGCACATCCTCAGGTTGTGTACTGCAACTGTGTAAAGTTTCATCAGAATCGGTCGTGCCGTTAAGGAGGAGTTGCGCTTACAAGACATATGGATGGACGGACAGGGTGAATCTTATATACACCCCCAAAACTTTGTTTGCGGGGGGTATAATAAACAATGTTCTGCTATGTTCAATAATATTGGATATCTGGTCATTAAACGCGGAAGAAACACTTTGGGAAGTGTCGCAGTAACAAATTGTGTTATCGTTCATTATGATCACTACTATTTGAGTTTAAACATATAATGTGAAGCAAGTTCTTGCAACTTATTTCAATCACCTTCGATGTTTGCTTCGTGGATATTCAAAAATCAGAACTTGTGTCGAATATGTGGATTGGTCAATAATTTAGACCCTGCCTCTCACAGATTGAATCAAACCCTGGACTGTTGGGTCAAGATGCAGAAGCTCTACGTCTGAACAACTTTCAATGCTGAATTCTTAAAATGGACTTGTTTGGTGTTTTACGCCACTTACAAACAAAATTCAGTTATATCAAGACATTTGAACGCTTTCCTGGTTACATTACCAGTACTACTGGTCCATTTATCCTGACCCTAGCCAGTTAGTCCTAATGTTAACTCTGCAACCCTGAGCGCCTAGGAGGGCAGCCATTACTACCATTATCAAAGTATTTGGTATGACCCGGCCAGGGATCAAACCTGCGACCATCCACACCCGAGGCGGTCTTGCATTTGAAAGAATTCAGGGCAATGCAGGACAAATTAAGAGAATGATGAGCCATTTCTCCTTTAGCCACAATTTATTGCAATAATGATTCTTTCATTGTATGTGTTAAGCTTATAATTGCAAGAACAATAATGCCCGCACTAAGGAGGGGGAAAATAAGCTTTCTTCATTCTTGGAAAAGTCCAGCTAAGTACTCTAAGTCAATAAAACTTTACCATATACAGAAGCTTTCCGACGCCTCTAAGGCAACATTTTGGCATTTCCCCTTTTGCTACAACGTTTTTAACTCTTCCCAATATTAGATCATATAGATTTCTCCTATTTCCATCTGTATGCTTTGAATGTAGTCTGCTTCAGAATTGCTGTATGTGGGCCATTGTGGGGAAGGGTTGAACGTAATGATATATATATCATTTATATTTATTTATATATATAAACACAAGGTTGTGTATAGAAATAAGAAAAACTATTCTGACACTGGAATGTATTTATTATCTAATTAATTATTTTATTCTTCTTTAAACCACTTATAATTCTATCACTGTTCATATAATGTATTTATTATATCTTATTAATTATTTTATTCTTCTTTAAACCACTTATAATTCAATTCACTGTTTATACAATATATTTATTATATCTTATTCATTATTTTATTCTATTTTAAAGTACTAATAATTCTATTAACTGTTCATATTACGAAGAAATCTTTCCTTATAATTTTATTCACGGTTCATACAATATATTTATTATATCTTATTCATTATTTTATTCTACTTTAAAGAACTAATAATTCTATTAACTGTTCATATAACAAAGATATCACTCCTTCAAAAGAAATGCACTAAGAAGGTAAATCATTTCAACCTGTTAGTTTAGTTTAGTTTATACTTGTGTTATATTATAACACTCCTCAACATTGTGGCAAGAAGGAAATCTCGTCTTTTTAAGAATTTTCCCTCTTCCCTCAATATTTTGCAAAGATCTCATAAATAAAATTTCTATGCACAAAGTCACTAGTGTTAACAAGAAACGTGACAAAACCATGAAATACCTGCAACTTTGACCTTAACTGTGAACAGTTATAAAAGTTGGTTGTAATAAAACAAGTACACTTCAAATGTTCAAGCAGAAACTACAAGTTTGACAACAACATCAACATCGTTTTCATTCTAATTATCAATGTTTTCCCCTTTTTGTCATAGGCTATCCATTCAATTATGGAGATTTTCTATTTTTTGACAAAATACGTTTAAAGTCGTCTGCTGCAGAATTGTCGTATGAGGGAAAGGGTTAAACATCTGCGCAACAATATATAAAATATCTATAAATGAAAGTATGTTCATTAACCCTTTCCCTCATACGACAATTCTGCAGCAGACGACTTTGAACATTTTTGTCAAAAATTAAAAAATCTCTGTAATTGAATGGATAACCTATGACAAAAAGTGGAAAACATTGTGGCAAAAGGAGAAATTGCACGTTTTGTGCAATTTCTTCTTTTGTCTCTATGTTTTCAAAAAGCTGTCTGCTGCAGAGGCGTCAGAAAGCATCTAAATGAGGGAAAGGGTTAAATGAAGTTGAAAACATTGAGGGAGAAATTGCTCATCATAATTTCTCCTTTTACCACAAGGTTTACAAATGTTGTCTACTGTAAATGAGTCAGAATACATCAGCAAGGGGGAAATGGTTTAACTATTTGACAATATTGACAAGATCCTGACCTATGTATTTTTTATAACGAGATACCTAAATAAACAATTCTCATCTTTGCCTAAAAGTGAATATTGAGTGATGAAATGAATTCTCTATTCATAGACATAACTGTGTTTCCTGGCTTTCGAACACAAGTACTACATGCATTATTTCATCCTAGACACATGGGATGAGATAAATCCAATGAAAATATGTGAATGAAGTCATAATATAAGATGTTCCAAGAGAAAACCAACATTGTGGACTCCGCGTAAAGTATCGACTCAAATCAGCCTAAGCATGCTGCGCAGTCTAACCCGGAAAGACACTTTTCGCCTCCTGTGGATTTTCGGTTTCAGGAATCATATATACCTCTATCCCCCTCAGATGGAATGTGTCGACCCAGATTAGCCTGCGCAGATTGCGCAGGCTGATCTGAGTTGATACGTTACGCAGAGGCCATAATGTTGGTTTTCTTGTGGAATGGCTCATATTATGTTTTTGTACAAAGGTCAGTTTCAAGTCAATATCAAGTGATAACATGAATTCTCTATTCATAGACTAGTTCCTCATCAGAATCGCTACATGCAGGAGTTCCCTCCGTCTTTGACCTGAAGTACTTGTTCAGTTTACGACGACGCCTATATGTGGCACCGCCTTCCCCTTTCTTGTTTTGTTCATCCTCAACCGTTAAGTAACCTGCCAAAGGAAAAACAACTTGAAGTGTTAAAATTATAGAATAGCTCAAAAGATGTAGATATCATTGATGCAAATTCGCTCAATTTGAGCAATTTCTCCTTCTGTCACAATGATTCAAAAGTCGTCTGGTGTAGGTATCAGTATGTGGGAAAGGTTAACCCTTTCCCTGATATGACAATTCTGCAGCAGACGACATTGAAAGTATTTTGTCAAAACATAAAAAAAAATCTCCATAATTGATCGGATAACGGTTAACCTATGACAAAAAGTGGAAAACATTGTGGCAAAAGGAGAAATTGCAATTTCTTCTTTTGTCACTATGTTTTCAAAAAGCTGTCTGCTGCAGAGGCTTTAACCCTTTTCCTCATACGACAATTCTGCAGCAGACGACTTTGAACATATTTTGTCAAAAAATAGTAAATCTCTATGATTGAATGGATAACCTATGACTAAAAGTAGAAAACATTGTGGCAAAAGGAGAAATTGCACGTTTTGTGCAATTTCTTCTTTTGTCACTATGTTTTCAAAAAGCTGTCTGCTGCAGAGGCGTCAGAAAGCGTCTATATGAGGGAAAGGGTTAAAAGGCGATTTAATACCCCCTAAAACTGATTTGATATTATTTGATAATTCAAAGTTCAGGAAGAGATAACTCTTAAATGCCGGAACAGATATGACTTGTTCATATATACAATTCATGATTATAATATGTACCAAGTTGTATTTAACTTTCCAACTTACAACGTCAAAATCTTCTGCAGGTGGGAAAGGGTTAACTCCCTTCAGAATACAATGTAGAAATCAAGATGTTTATAGTTTTTTTAAGTGAAAAGGGACACAACTTAAGTTTTTAGTTTAGACATATCTGTTTCACATTTGACTATTGATTATGAAGAAAATTCTTACAATTATTTACTCTCAATGTCTGCTTCCTTGATGCTTTCCCCCCCCCCCCGAGTGTGCAGGAAGGTAATTTCCTAGTCTAGTACTGGTTAGGCACCTATGGATCAAGTGTTCTGTCGCCAAGATATAATATTGTTGAAAAAAATGCAATATCAAAATAAATTCCGAGGTCCAGATAAGATGGAGAAAACTGGTCTTTCTAAAATAATCTTTGATCACCTCACTGAGACTTATTTTGAGTGCCCACAACATAGGGTTGGAGGGCCAAATAACGAATTTTATACATAAAATGTGCAAATTATGTAGTGGCCTGAAAATGAACGGTGTGTGACTAGATTGTCCTACCTCTGTCGACACATTCCTGAGTATCAATGAACCCTACATCCCAGAAGTGGGGGGGCGTGTCAGGTGGGAGGTACTGGGCTCTGTGACGGGAACATTGGTTCATGTGTTGCTTTATTTCTTCCTCGTTCCTCCCTGCACTTTTGTAGTACTGAAATAAAGAATTGCTCCACATTGATTGATTGGGGTTTAATACCGAGTTTTTAAATGATATAACAGCATCCAGTTCAATTACCATGTGTTTTGTTGGTCTCACGCAACAGTTCCCCATTCAAAATTTGTCCAAGCTAACTAGCAACCTTCCCTCATAACATAATCATTTTTAGCCCATTGGTGGGAAATGAATGAAGCTACTCGCAATTAATTTTGTAATCGTCCAATGAGCTATTTCTCCTATGGCCAAAAGTCGTCTGCTGCACATGCATCAAAATGCACCTTTAATATATCCTTTTTTCACAATGTTTTCAAAACTGTTCAATATTTTGTATTTTCATTCATAAGATATATCCCATAATTTTGTGTTACAAAGTCGCATGCTTCAGATTTGTTGTATGTAGGAGTAGGTAAAAAAACACCCATAAAGATAACCTAGAAATTTATTTATATTCAAGGATTGTTTAAACCCTTTCCCCACTTGCAGACGCATTTCAACTCATCTGCAGCAGACAATTTTTTAAAAACATTATGAGCAATTTCTCCTTTTGTCACAATGTTTTTAATCCTGTTCAATTACATCTTTTTTTTCATTCATAGATAAATTCCATATGTTGTCTGTATGATGTCAAAAAGTAGTTTGCTGCAGATTTGCAGTACGTGGGCAAGGGTTAAAGGTTAAAAGAACAGTATAGACCAAGAACCTGTTTTATCTGACAAATCAGCAGAGCCCCGGTAGCTCAGGCGGTAGCGACTCAGGCTGTCAATACAGGGGTTGTGAGTTCGAACCCCAGTTCAGCTAACATTCTTTCAGTCATTTGACAAAAGTCATTGTGACAAGCGTCATTCATCTTCCACCAATGGGCTAACAGTCTATGTGGAAAAGCAGCCAGTTGCTTGGAAAGATTGTTGTGTAGATTACTGGTGTGAGAAAATCAGGAAACACATGAATAGGTGAACTGGCCACCGTGACATGACTGAACAAGAAACCGCTGAAGACGGTAAGGTTGGATTGTCGGCAATTTGACCTTGAAAATCAACAAACCAAGGTCAAGGTCAAAGTAACCATAGAAATCAATAGAACTTGTTACTGGTTACCTCCAGGCAAAGTTTCAAGTTTGTAACCCTTCCAGTGCTGAGATTTTGCCTCAAGCTGAAACTTTAACCAAAATGTTGACGGACAGAGCCAATCTATAGACCGGAATTTCTAGAGCAATCCGGCCAAAAATTGTTGAAAACAGCGTTAAACCCTTATCATTCAACAATAATCTGACAAAGCTGCTTACGTCTTCACACTGTTTACAGCCGTATCCTTGAAGTTTCTGTCTTTCATCTTTTTTTCTAACAACGGCAATGTGTGCAATTTCATTTACAGGTTTCTTTGGGCGTCTGAAATTGTAAAAAAAAAAAAAGAATGAAATTATAGTTTTGATATTGAATTGAAAACATTGTAGATCAAATATCAGAATAGGGGCAACACGATATAGAACATTTACATGTGCATGTTCAACTCTAACCCACATATAGCAAATCTGCAGCACACAACTTTGAACACATCTATGAGAAATTACTATTAACCCTTTCCTTCATACGATAATTCTGCAGCAGACGACTTTAAACATATTTTGTCAAAAAATAAAAAAATCACTATAATTGAATGGATAACCTATTACTAAAAGTGGAAAACATTGTTGCAAAAGGAGAAATTGTTCGTTTTGAGCAATTTCTTCTTTTGTCACTATGTTTTCAAAAAGTCGTCTGCTGCAGAGGTGTCAGAAAGCATCTATATGAGAGAAAAGGTTAATGTGAAAAGTTGCCTTCTTGATTGCAATTTCTCCTTTTGCCACAATGTATTCAAATGCCGTCTGCTGCACAGATGGGTTAAAATCTGTCTGTAGGTGGGAAATGGTTGAGGCAAGGGATCAATGTTATTGACAAAGGTCCTACCCTTACATCTGGGCCTTGTGAAACTCTAAGCTTAACACTTAACTAAGTATCAATATATACATGTACATGCAGAAGGAAGTGTGAAAATAGCTCTTCCACACTTTATATAGTCAACAAAGAGTATATAACCATCTCCCACATGCAAACACTTCTGCAGCAGACGACATTTGAAACCATTGCAGCAAAAGAGTTGTCAACTCCATTTAACCCTTTCGCTTATACATGTACGACAATTCTGCAGTAGACGACTTTGAACATATTTTGTCAAAAAATAGAAAATCTCTGTAATTGAATGGATAACCTATGACTAAAAGTGGAAAACATTATGTCAATTATGTTTTGAGCAATTTCTTTTTTTGTCACTATGTTTTCAAAAAGCCGTCTGCCGCAGAGGCGTCAGAAAGCATCTATATGAGGGTAAGGGTTAACAATTGAACTCTCATTTACGGAGACTCTTCACGTATTTGCTAATATGTTTACACATTTGTCTGCTGCCGATTTGTTCCAAGAATACATGAGTCACCTACCACTAATCAAACACTGAAAGATGAAGGAGAGGTCCGGTTACAGGCAGACAACATAAACAAGAGCGCTGTGGAGCGAACAACAATGCTCTTCGAAAAAAAAGGGCATTACTGAATAATTATTAACCCTTTCCCTCATCCGACAATTCTGCAGCAGACAACTTTGAATATATTTTGTCAAAAAATAGAAAATCTCTATAATTGAATGGATGACCTATGACTTAAAGTGGAAAACATTGTGGAAAAAGGAGAAATTGCTCGTTTTGAGCAATTTCTTCTTTTGTCACTATGTTTTCAGAAAGCCGTCTGCTGCAGAGGCGTCAGAAAGCGTCCATATGAGGGAAAGGGTTAATAACATAATAATTTTAGACAGATTCAATATTGAACTTACCTGTCAAAACTGTCGTTCAAAGATATTTGTTCATCTGAAATTAACACATCAAAGACACATCAATAAAGCTATCAATTAATGTATTTCAATCAACAAACACATGTTTTGTGTCAATAATTTAATATTTTTCGCAAATACATACAACAAACTTGCAGCCGAGGACATTGAAACTATTCAGGCAAAATTATAGAAAAGTACTATAAATGAAAGTATGTACATATTCAGTAAAGTTGACAATAGCATGACTGTATGACTGTATGAGTTATTTCTCCTTTTGCCACAATGTTTTCTAAAAGTGTCTGCTGTAGATACACCAAAAAAGGTTTGTATTTGGGAAAGAGATAACCTCTGAGAAGAGGTCAAGTATTTAACCCTTGCCCACATACAACACATCTGCAGCAGACGACTTTGAAAAGGTCTCGGCAAAAGTATTGAAAATCTCTGCAAATTAGCACACAGTAGATAGACTTGAAAACATTGTGGCAAAAGAAGAAATTGCTTGATTTGAGCAATTTCTACTTTTGTCATAATGCTTTTAAAAGTTGTCTGCAGCAAAGGCGTCAGAAAGCGTTTATATGTGGGAAAGGATTAACCTTTGCCCACATAAAACAAATCTGCAGCAGAAGACTTTGAAAACATCTGGACAAAACTATTGAAAAAATCTGTTCTTGTAAGTATAACTATTGAATGTGGTTGAAACCATTGTGGCAAATGGAGAAATTGTTCATTATGAAGCCTTAATTCTTTGACTACTGGAACCCATATTGTGTAGCATGTGTCATCAGTATAGATTGATTGATTGATTTGGGTTTAACGCCGTTTACAATTTTTCAGTCATATCACGGCAGCCAGTTCACCTTCTCATTTCTTTCCTGATTTCTTACACCAGTATTCCACACAACATTCTTTCCAAGCAACTGGCTGCTTTTCCACATAGACTGTTAGCCCATTGGTGGAAGACGAATGAGAATTGTCACAGTGACTTTGTCACTAGTATAGAGCAAGGCTGGCCAGCACATATGCGCTATCTGTCTAAGCTAAATACTGTTAAGTTTCTCAATACTAACTTTTTATGTTGATATTCCGAAAATTGGCTATGGGCTCTTCTAAATGCAAAGCTAGAAAAGTCCATTTAAACAATTCAGCATTGAAAGGGTCAATCTTAATGATTCCATGATGCGCCCACAATATAACCCTTTTCCACTTGAAGTTGCATTTTGACGCATATGCAGCAGATGATGCTTGAAATCATTGAGTCTAAAGAAGAAATTGCTCATGACGATCAATTTCTCCTCTTGCCACAATGTTTTCAACTATATTCAATTATTAGACAGAGATTTTCCATATATTAACATAGATCTTAACCCTTTCCCACATAATTACGCTTTCTGACGCATCTGCAGCAGACAACTTTTGAAATCATTGTGGCAAAAGGAGAAATTGCTCATGATGAGCAATTTCGCCATTTGCCACAATAATTTCAACTCTATGCAAAAATCCACATAATTACGCTTTCTGACGCATCTGCAGCAGACAACTTTTGAAATCATTGTGGCAAAAGAAGAAATTGCTCATGATGAGCAATTTCGCCATTTGCCACAATAATTTCAACTCTATGCAAAAATCATACTATCATTTTTAGAGATTTTCAAAGTCGTCTGCTGCAGATTTCTTGTATGTGGGAAAGGGGTTAAACAAAGTCGTCTGCTGTAGATTTTGTCTTGTGATGGAAAGGGATACTATTTGACTGAGAAATGTAATGTGATTTTCAATCAATATCATGGAGGAAACAAATCAAGTCAACAAACTTACTTTCTTTGTTTGGTAATTTATCTTTTGATTTTTTCTTTGGCATAAATCTGTAACTTGATGGAATGTCTTCTGGTTCCTCGACCACCAATATTGAAGTTTTAGGCAGAGACTCATCCCCTGATACAAGATCATCAGGACAAAAATCTGTTAAAGTTACATCGACAAATGAGTATAAATTTATGGGTTTAAAGTTGTTCCCCAATTAAAATGTACACATTATTAGACAAGTAGATTTTCCTGTGAAGTCTTATCAAATCTGGCCAAGCAGTTTAGGAGATGGCGTTTAACGCTTTCCTTCATACAATAATTCTGCAGCAGACGACTTTGAACGTATTTTATCAAAACATAGAAAATCTCCATAACTGAATGGATAACATTTTGTGCAATTTCTACTTTTATCACTATGTTTTCAAATAGCCGTCTGCTGCAGAGGCATCAGAAAGCGTCTATATGAGGGAAAGGTTTAAAGTAATTGTTGATGATGCATGACTGACAAAAGGCGATCAAAATAGAGCACAGGTGAGCTAAAAAAACAAACAATTTCAGATAAAACACACTGAGCTAAATCAACCTTTTCCCACAAACAGATGCTTTCTGACGCCTCTTCAGCAGACGGCTTTTGTAAACATTGTGGCAAAAAAAGAAATGCCCATAATGAGCATATATTTCCTTTCGCCACAATGTTTTCAACTCTATTTAACCCTTTCCCTCATATAGACGCTTTCTGACGCCTCTGCAGCAGACGGCTTTTTGAAAACATAGTGACAAAAGAAGAAATTGCTCAAAACAAGCAATTTCTCCTTCTGCCACAATGTTTTCCACTTTTAGTCACAGGTTATCCATTCAATTATAGAGATTTTCTATGTTTTGACAGCATTCAT
This sequence comes from Serripes groenlandicus, assembly GCA_031761405.1. NCBI lineage: Eukaryota > Metazoa > Mollusca > Bivalvia > Cardiida > Cardiidae > Serripes > Serripes groenlandicus. Next base: position 19,501,506 of record JASEVX010000013.1, on the reverse strand, counting down.
TTATAGAGATTTTTCATATTTTTTTTACTATAAGTATTCAAAGTCTTCTGCTGCAGAATTGTTGTATGTGGGAACAGGTTAAGTAGCTACTAAACCTGACCTGAACATTGTCATAATAAATTATAATATTGCATACATATAATAGTTATGCTTATTAATGTTTAACAAATTACCATAATAACCCTTTTCCAACAAAATTGCAAGACAAATGTATGGAAAATCTCCATAAATGAAATTTTCAATTATTGAATAAAGATAAAAATAAATGCGGCAAAAGGATATATAGCTTGTTTTGAAATATTTCTCCTTTAGGCCAAATTACGCTAAATACATCCGCGGACCCTTTGATCTACACTACAGAAGTCCCTAAATAAACCTTTGTTTGTGTAGAAATGAGTGTATACCATCACCAGTATGTATTGAATATATGACAATGAGTTTAAATGCATTGTGAATGTGTATAGGATGCACTGGAAATGATTGATTTGATCACTTTTAGTTTTTTGACCTTGTCTGAAAGTGAAAGTAGAGAATGCTAAACACCGGTTTGTCCGGGACCTTTTTTTGTCGAAAATGACGGTAACCATTTTCGCCTGGTGAGTTCTTTCTTGCATAATGCATGACCCCACATTTTCTTTGGATTGTTTTAAAGCTAAGAGGTAACTCTTTTCAATGATATATGGTGTTCTAGATGGGAAATGCTTAGAAAGTGTGACAATTGATGACTGAAATTGGTCGATTTACATAGAAACAAAGAAGGAATTTATTTAGTGTATTGTGACCTAAAGAGGTTTTGGGTGGAATATATAAAAAGTTAATTTTGTGTCAGCTGCACATATTGAAGCATTCTAGGATACTGTATTGGGTGGGATTCAGTTAGTTGCATTAAAAATGATGAAACTGGGTGCCTGGAGTGTAATTTAGGTCCATTGGGGGTACCCAGCCATTAGGTTATAGCCTTTTTGACCATTTGCCATACAAAATGATGTTTCTCAGGCTATATAAAGTGTTCTTTGATTGGTTAGTTGCCTAAAACAGGCATAAACATGAAGTTTAGTCATTTCCTTAAACATGTGACACAGTAAATCCTAAAAATGTTATGTGTTTCTGCTTTTTTTGTCTTTGAGACCTGGATGAAGTGCGAGCTCAGAAAACTTGCCGGACTCAATTCGCGAAACTTAGGTTTGGGTTGCATAGGAAATTCGAAATTTCTTTGAAAATAATTGCCTTATTGTCCTTATATTTGCTTATTTGCTTTTATATGATATCATTCTCTGTAGATTTACACAAAAACCAGACCTCTGAGGTAAAAAAAAGTGTCTAAAGAAACTTCAAAATTCACAAAAATGACAGGTCAATTTTTTGTCGTCTGCAAAAATGTTTGGATATAGTCAATCTGGTTAAAAATGATGATACTGCTTGCCTAAAATGTCTGTGAATGGTGCATAAATATAAAGTTTGATCATTTCTATGAACAGAAAAATCTTAATTTGTGATGTTTTTTCTTACTTTTCCTTTGCGAAGTTCTATGTATTGTGCGAAAGCATGAATCTGGCTGGTTTAGCCGAAAAACCTAAATTTGGGTGGTATACAAAAATCTAATTTTCTTTGATAATAACAACTTAATTGACCTAATATTTGCTTTTGTGATTTTGTATTATATCATACTTCATAAATAATTAGGAAATACACATTATTAAAAACATTTTTTTTGTCTTAAAGGCCAAATTGCGCTAAATACATCCGCGGACCCTTTGATCTACAGAAGTCCCTAAATAAACCTTTGTTTGTGTAGAAATGAGTGTATACCATCACCAGTATGTATTGAATATATGACAATGAGTTTAAATGCATTGTGAATGTGTATAGGATGCACTGGAAATGATTGATTTGATCACTTTTAGTTTTTTGACCTTGTCTGAAAGTGAAAGTAGAGAATGCTAAACACCGGTTTGTCCGGGACCTTTTTTGTCGAAAATGACGGTAACCATTTTCGCCTGGCGAGTTCTTTCTTGCATAATGCATGACCCCACATTTTCTTTGGATTATTTTAAAGCTAAGAGGTAACTCTTTTCAATGATATATGGTGTTCTATATGGGAAATGCTTAGAAAGTGTGACAATTGATGACTGAAATTGGTTGATTTACATAGAAACAAAGAAGGAATTTATTTAGTGTATTGTGAACTTTAGTCAAAATGTTTTCTGAAGTTATCTGCTGCAGAGGCACCAGAAAGCGTCTGCACCTGGGAAAGGGATAAGCAATTTCTCCTTTTCTTAAATATTTTTTTGAAAAAGCATGTACTGCAATGATCACAAAGTTCAATATATCTAGGAACATATGAATCTTTGCTCTACCTATACACCAGCTCACCTGTATCTAACGAAGGCAGTGATTTACCCAGCTGGTTTTCTGAACTCTCTGGTTCCTGACACAACACTGAGAGTTCTGCAGCAGGGTCCAAGCTACCATTCCACTCACTGTTTGCTCCATTTATATGTTTAGATGAAACATCCTGTAAAATGTATTCGTCTCCAGGCTGAACAGTTTCATCTAAATCAACTGTAAATAAGAAGATCACTTCGTCAATTAATAGTCTATTTAAAAGGTTTTTTAACCCAAAGTACAATAATTGAAAAGAGTTAAAAACATTGTGGCAAAAGACATTTTCTGCATATGCTTCAAAATGCATCTACAGGTGGGATAGGGTTAAACCACATTTAAAGTATTTCAGTAATACCATGGTGCTTCCTGGGTGAATATCAAGTACTGATGGTTAGATCATCCAGACACCTGTGCATCAGTCATAAAGCCATTAACTTCATTGATTAATTGAGTGTTGTTTAATACGCAGCTTTCAATAGTTTTTCAGTTATATCACGGTGTTTCCTTTGTTAGTTACCAGTACTACTGGTCCATTTATCCTGCGCCAGCCAGCCAGTTTTACCGAGTAAACTCTGGAACCTTGAGTGCCAAGGAGGACAGCCATCACGACAATTTTTAATGTCTTCTCAACTTTATTAAGGAGGGACGATACATGTATCGTTTTTTAATCCTTTCCCACATACAACAAATCTGCAGCACCAACTTTTTTTTAAAGCAACTAGGCAAAAAATAAAAAATCTCTATAGAAAATACAATTATTGAATAGAGTTGAAAAATTGTGGCAAATGGAGAAATTGTACAACATGAGTAATTTATCTTTAACCCTTTCCCTCATATAGACGCTTTCTGACGCCTCTGCAGCAGATGGCTTTTTGAAAACATAGTGACAAAAGAAGTGCAATTTCTCCTTTTGCCACAATGTTTTCCACTTTTTGTCATGAGTTATCCATTCAATTATGGAGATTTTCTATGTTTTGACAAAATACGTTCAAAGTCGTCTGCTGCAGAATTGTCGTATGAGGGAAAGGGTTAAGCCACTATGTGTTCAATATTCATCTGCTGCAGATGCATCAAAATGCATGATTGAGTGGTAAAGGATTAAAGTGTTTGTTGTGACCTGACCAAGCCTTAATTCTCTGACTCTGAGGCAGCTGCTCTTACAACAACACCACTTACCAATTAAAAATTAACTAGAACTGTGAGTGAACTTACAAAAGGATACCCCCCCATTGCGCTTACAAGACATATGGACAAACAGACGGATGGATATATTTCCGACCGGGATAATCTTACTTCATGCACATCCTCAGGTTGTGTACTGCAACTGTGTAAAGTTTCATCAGAATCGGTCCAGCCGTTAAGGAGGAGTTGTGCTTACAAGACATATGGACAGACAGACGGACGGAAAGACAGGGTGATTCCTATATACCCCCCCCCCCCAAAACTTGTTTGTGGGGGGTATAAAAATGTTTCTACATATAATCGACATTGGACAAAAATAGTTAGGTCTCTCTGTATAAACATCATTATTTTCAACCCTTTCCATCTTATAGAAGCATTTTGAAATATTTCATTGTAAATGAGCAATTTCTGCTTTTTTAACAATGTTTTCAACACACTTCATTTTCATTTATAGTAATTTTATAGAGACTTTCAATATTTCTGCCTACATTGTTTTGAGCATTTTTTCCACGATGTTTTAAAAAATCCTCTGCTGTAGTGATGACAAATGTCATCTGTATGGGGGAATTGATAAATGCATTTACAACAAGTTTCAACACATTAGGGCAAAACAATTGATTATACCTGATTGTTTCCCGTTTTTCTTTATAGACAAAGATTCTCTGTAAACTGGATTTTCTGGCTTCTTAAAAGGAAAACTTTGTCCTGTTACCATGACTTCATCATCCGTTTCCATGGTGATGTCTTGAAAGTTTAAGGTCCTCTTCTTAGCCCCATTATTATCCCTTGACTTTAGTACTTTGGTTTGTTTTGAATTCGGGCTGAAAAATCTTTGGGTCAATGTTGTCTGCCGAAGACTTTTACTTCTTGGGGAATCACTCATATTTTTGTTGTGGCCTGCATCATCCGTTGCACTAGAATTTCCAGTTTTGTTATCTCTTTTCAAGTTTGTGTGACTTACATTTGACCTTGACCTTGTGACCTTGCTTGGAGAACTTTGTGAACTACCTACCCTTGACCCAGTTGTCTCCCTTAAATTGGTATCTCTCCTTTCTGTAAATTCAGTATTTGTGTTGTTTTTCAGTAACAGTGGTGAATCAGGGTCAGAGAGAGATCCAATACTTGGACTACTGACAGTGATAACTTCAGGGAATTTTGACGCTTTCATGTTTACAATTTGTAAATTTTCGTTATAGTGAACAACAGGCGAGTGAAATTTATCACCATGTTTTATAATATTATTCTGCCTCGAACTTCCTTTTGTATCGTATTTGTTCTTTCGCACTTTCATTTGGAACTGTTTACTTTTTACTGGTTCCCCATTTTTAACAGGAACAATTTGGTACAAATCCATGGACTGGTTCTCCGTTGATGTATTTCTATCATCGTGTTCCGGTGCGACAGTAAGGTCATTGTCAACATGAATAGAGCCATTTTTAACATTTTCTGCAGGACTCTTTGACTTTGTACGGTCAATACTTTCATATAATACTTTGTTTTTTCTTGGTGAACGTCTTAGCACTAGCTCTTCTGCATTCTTTAAATCCGTTTTAACAGACTTTTTGAACAGTTTTTTCTTGTTAGCAGCTTCACTTTGATGTGTTTTATTAACTCCTGTGTTAATTTTACTAGCAGGTGTCTCAAACATTTCATTCACTTCTTCTATATTTTTACATCTTCCTCCAAGAGGATGCGACCTATGTGTTGTATTTAATTGTGTTTGGTCCATTACACGATTACGTGAATTTACAACGTCACTATCTGAATCGTCTACTATACTAGCCCCCATATCAGATATGGCTTCATACAGAGAATCGTTACAAGACCTTTGATCGTCACTTTCAGGACTATGAAAAACGCTCTGTAACTTAAATCCATTTGATCTTACAGACAAGTCATGTAGGTCTTCTTCCTCACAAACATCATTTTCATTGTTAATTTTAATTTCATTTAAGTGTGCTTCTGTATTATTCACATAATTTATATCACAATCAGTTATTTCGCTCATATCGTCAATATTCGACAGTTTATGTTTGAATTCATTTGATGCAATGTCCTCATCATCCAGGTCGTCCTCAAAACAATCATCATCGACGGCCATCGTCTCTGGTACGACAAGGACGGTATCCTCCAGTCTATTCTTCCTTTTCAAAATTCTCGCTTCTCTGCTATCACCTATACTAGTATCTAGTTGGAGATTACAAGTGTCGTGCACCAGTACTTTCTTTGGTTGTTTCCCTCCCTTCATATCATTGTTTGGTTTGTTTAACATATGTCTCGGGCGCTTCATTTCCGGTGAAATGTCCTGAAAAGTTTCAAGAGCATTAAAGATGATTATAAACTGAATAATGTAAAACACCTAATCATCGCAAGGTCAATTTTTGTTTAAAATAAGTATTTTTTAAAATAATTTGCGATATCTGCTTTAACAAAAATGGAAACAGTGCAACATCGCCATCACAAAGTCAATGGAAAGGTACAGTGTAATACTTTATCACTTACGGGCATAAGGTGTGAAATAGAGACAAAATTAACAATGTACAGACATTTCAGAGCTAAATTGTAACAAGAGCACCGCGTACGGCACAGACGCTCGACTGATAGAAAACAGAAAAAAAAAAAAAATTAACCGGACGACGACGACGCCAGGGTCATGACAATAGCTCTCGTTTTTTCAAAAGTCGAGCTAAAAACAACCTAATTAACGAGAAGATATGTGTTGAAAAAATTCTTGTACCAAGTTGTCAACACTCAATGTAGAATTATTCTACTTGTTACAAACATATTTTTAATATTCTCATGTCTGAAAACCCTGAATATTATTTGCATCGATTTTTAGCAAAAAATAATTTAACACAAATTAAACATGTTTACCGTATATACTGGGTTATAAGACGCATTTTTTTACCTTCAAAATAGAAAGTAAAGTTGGGGGAGCGACTTATAAGCGAGTCAATCAAAATTTCAGAAAAAAAAATACCCACCGAGCCACCTATCTTCAAAAGCTGTCATTTATATACAGAGCCGATTTAACAGAATAATTCAAGTTTGATTGAAATAATAATAACATATTGAATTGATTTGTTTAGAAACCGAACAGGAGAAAAAATATAATTATGAATTTACACTCTTTTGTCTTTATTGTTTAGATTTATTCACGATCGGAAGCCATTTAGATTTTTGTGAAAATATAAATTGCGGCACCGAAGTCGAGATTAAATAATTGTTTAAAATGCTAATCTCTCCTAAGGCTATTCTTTACCCGCGACAAACAGTTTTAGGGCTAATGCAAGTCGGTTGTAACTACAGCCTATTCCAGGAAAAATTACAACCGTTTGCATATAACCATCGAGTTGGAGGTACCTCATTGTAAATTGTGTAGACCGTAGTCACTACCACGTATTTGTAATTTTAAATGCAGATGTAGCAGACAGTGTTGGAAAACGTTGTGAGAAAAAGAGATACTGCTTTTTATCAGCGATGCATCCTTTCCTTACATTTTTTTTATCTAGTTTCAAAGCTGTTAAACAAAGGAAAAATAAATACCATGCCCTTTTAAATCCTTTTCAATTCAAAGTTAATTTGTCCAATTTAAAGAAAATGTAGTAATTTCTTCTCAGAGCGCTATCAAAATAAGTCTGCTGCAGATGTGTATAAATGCATGTTAAAATTGGTAAGAGTGAAATCTATATAGACCTTTATTTCCGCAAACCATTTCCCCCGACAAATAAGCTACGTCATAAAAAAGAGTATGTGCAGTTTAGTCACAAGTATTAACAAGCTAATAGGATCGTAAATTTAACATTAATTTATATATATGGGTGTATTTCATTCGCGCGGCTGAATCAGCTGGTAAATTAGTGACGTCATTTATTGAGCCCTGTGTTTTTCACGCAACAAACATTTATAGGGCTAATGCAAATCTGTTGTAACTACAGCATATTCCTGGAGAAATTACAACCGTTTGCATATAACCATAGAGCCCAACCTTCTTTCCATAGACCTTTAAAACCCTTGGTTTCACCTATCTGTGAATTACACACTCTTTTAATAAACTTCGTCAATGCAATAACTTTTGACGCATTTGCAGCAGACAGCTTTTGAAAATATTGTCAGAAAAGGAGAAATATGTATTGTCCTATTTAATTCATGCATCATACGCATAATTGTATTAATGCTATCAAATTCCTGTGTTTGTTTTACTTTTAACTCATCATTTTTTGAAAACATTGAAAGGATTAATTTTCATGTGTGAAATCGGACAAATGTGGCTTAAGGGTTGAATGCATGGTAGAGACACCGACATCAACAAAACCCTTTGTTCATGTTTCGCGCTTTTATTTATATATTGAAACAAATATTAAGAAATTTGGACTAGTTAGTTTGGCTTATTTGGATTTATAAAATCAGGTTTAAGTGCATTATTATCTTCATGTATCATTATCCAGTTTTACATCGAGAACCATGTTTTATTGAAGTATTTATCGTATTTGTAGAACAAAATGCTTTAACCCTTTCCCTCATATAGAGGCTTTCTGACGCCTCTGCAGCAGACAGCTTTTGAAAACAAAGTGACAGAAGAAAGCAATTTCTCCTTTTGACACAATGTTTTCCACTTTTAAGTATAGGTTATCCATTCAATTATAGAGATTTTCTATTTTTTGACAAAATATGTTCAGTCGTCTGCTGCAGAATTGTCGTATGAGAGAAAAGGTTAATATGAAATCAGAGCAATGTCTTTTTATTCAACTATTTTGCAACCTTGTCTCAAATTGATACTTGCCATGTATCTTTTTCTTTTCTATCTTTCCCCTATTTGAATTGAAGTACCGTTTATGAGAAGAAAAACTAATGAAAATGTATAACAACCAACTTGTGTCAGCATGAATGGGCTAACTGCATATGCACAGTCTCACCAGTTTCACACTGTTCCCACTGAAGTTTAAGATAAAGTGACCTTGACCTCAACCTGAATGACCCCTATAAACAATCACTGGCCTCTTTTCTATAATAGCTACATTCCTATGAGATTTGGTTAGAATCAACATGACCTTTCCAATAACCAAGTTCCAACTTTGTTGATAGCTCTGTTCCCACATACAGACGCTTTCTTAACCCTTCCCTCATATAGACGCTTTCTGATGCTTTTGCAGCAGACAGCTTTTTGAAAAAATAGTGACAAAAGAAGAAATTGCTCAAACGAGCAATTTCTCCCTTTGTCACAATGTTTTCCACTTTTAGTCATAGGTTATCCATTCAATTAGAGATTTTCTATTTTTTGACAAAATATGTTCAAAGTCGTCTGCTGCAGAATTGGCGTATGAGGGAAAGGGTTTAGCCTCAGAAGTAAACAACTTTTAAAAATGTGGAGGCTAAAGGATTAACTGCTCATACTGAGCAATTTCTCCATTTGCCACAATGTTTTCAACTCCGTTTAATAATTGAACTCTCATTTGTGGAGAATTTTCAATTTGTTGCCAGGATGCTTTCAAAGTCGTCTGCTGGAGATTTGTTGTATATTCGAAAGGGTTAAACCCTATTCCCACATACAGACACTTTCTGAAGCAACCAACTTTAGAAAACTTTGAGGCTAAATGAGAAACTGCTAATAATCATTATTGAGTAATTTCTCTTTTTGCCACAATGTTTTCAACTTTGTTTAATAAAAATTCCCAAATTTGTGTGCAGATGTTACAAAGTCGTCTACTTCAGATTTATGATATTTTTGAAATGGTTAACAAAATCACCTACCTCTGAGTATCGACTACGTTTTCCTCGTCTTTGAAGTCTCAATTTTAGAGAATCGTCGGGGCTTTTGTCTGGCCCTGATTCTGCAACAATTTCTCGAATTAATACTTTACTATACTCTGGGGAGACAGGTCCTGGAGCTGTTAGCGTGGTACGATTGTGAGCTGGGGTAGATTTTGATGTGGAGTCAGGACTATTACCATTGGTTACGTGTTTCAATCTCTTACGAATCTTTTCTTGACTTTCTTCAGCTGCATCCCTACAGTGCCAAAGTCAAAGCTCCAGATAAGGGGCATAATAATTTCCTCTTCTTAACCCTTTCTTGTAGACGCATTCTTATGCATCTGAAACAGACGCCTTTTGAAAGCACTGCACCACAATGTTTTTAACTATATTCACTAATTAGACTTCAATTTATAGAGAGTTACCATATCTTTCATTAAATGTTTTCCAAGATGTCTGCTGCAGATTTGTTGCATGTGGCGAAGGGTTGAATCCTTATTTGGCTCCCAAAATCTATGCTGTGGGTTCTCAAAAGAATAGGTTCAATGAGATGATTCTATTGAGTTCCCATAAACAAGGGTTTACTTGAGTGTTTTGAATAAAATTGTGGGACAAATGCCTGTTTACATCTTGAAAATTTGTAACCGTTTCCCTCATACGTATGACATTTTAGCCCGACTACTTTTTCATAAATTGTCGGAAAAGGAGAAATTGCGCCAAACAAGCAGTCCCCCACTCCCAGTATTTTCAAATCTGTATTTGAATTAATGTATTTCCACATAAGTGATCTCTTATGATACTTTTAGATTTAACTACCTCAAAAAACATCTTAAATTAAAAATTGCTAAAATGATTTTTTAAAAAATAAAATAAAAACATTGAGGGAATAGACATAATTGCTTCTTTTGAACAATCTCTTCATTTCCTCTGTGTTTTATAAGATGACTGCAGAGCAAGCAAAAGAAAGGACACACTTTAAATACATATTTTTACATATATTAGCTTGCAATTCTTGGTTCAACAACAATAGAAATCAAATTATTGAAGTGTCTATTATCCCTTTCCCTCATATAGACGCTTTCCGACGCCTCTGCAGCAGACGGCTATTTGAAAACATAGTGACAAAAGAAGAAATTGCACAAAACGTGCAATTTCTCCTTTTGCCACAATGTTTTCCACTTTTTGTCATAGGTCATCCATTCAATTATGGAGATTTTCTATGTTTTGACAAAATATGTTTAAAGTCGTCTGCTGCAGAATTGTTGTATGAGGGAAAGGGTTAAAGGACGCAGGATTTCGCCATTCACCCACGTTATCCCCCAGATCACTCATATGTTGAGAACAAATGTGCGATAATTGTGCATAATATTTTGAGAACAAATGTGCGATAATTGTGCATAATATTTTGAGAACAAATGTGCGATAATTGTGCATAATATTTTGAGAACAAATGTGCGATAATTGTGCATAATATTTTGAGAATAAATGTGCGATAATTGTGCATAATATTTTGAGAATAAATGTGCGATAATTGTGCATAATATTTTGAGAATAAATGTGCGATAATTGTGCATAATATTTTGAGAACAAATGTGCGATAATTGTGCATAATATTTTGAGAACAAATGTGCGATAATTGTGCATAATATTTTGAGAACAAATGTGCGATAATTGTGCATAATATTTTGAGAACAAATGTGCGATAATTGTGCATAATATTTTGCAAGAAAAATTGACCTATTTTACAGCAGATGTCTTTGATGAAAACATCTAGGCAATTATATTGAAAACAGCTATAAGGGAAAGTCTAATCATTGCAAAAAGTTTTGCCACAATGTTTTCAAAAGTTGTCTGCTGTAGAAGCGTCGGAAAGCGTCTGTTTGTGGTTAACTTATTATGACATAACACTCTGTTGTGTAATCAAAATGTCAGCCTTCCGTGGAAGCGTAATCATATTCCATTTTGGAATGCTGAACTTTTAAAATGTTTATTTCCAGCATTTGGAAGAATTTTAAGCCAATTCTAGGAATATCAAAATAAAGTTGCCGAGTTGAACAGCCAGCAGTATAAAGCCTAGTCAGAGAGCCTGGATGGGTTGATTTGAATGGCTATATATTTGTGGCACAGGCGTCACAAGATTGATATTTATAATCATGGCATAGCATTGACTTACCAAGCTAAACTGTCAGCTGTAGAGAAACGTCTTCTATATTTCTTTACTTCACTTTCTGTGGATAAATAATTACAAATCTAGCATAGTCTTAACCCTTACCCTAATACATGTACATGTACATTTAAATGCACATGCAGCAGGTCTTGTGAAAACATTGTTGCAAAAAGAAAACATTGCGGCTAAAGGAGCCGTTTCTCTTTTTGCCACAAGGTTTTCAACTCAATTCAATAATTAAACTTTCATTTATAGAAATAATTCATTTTGCCAGATGTTTTCAAACTTGTTACAAAATACATACCAAGTGTAGAGCACTGAATTGACTTTCAGGATTTAACCCTTTTCGCCTGAAGATGTATTTTGACACATCTAAAGAAGACGACTTTTGAAAACATTATGACAAAAGGAGAAATTGCTCAAAACGAACAATTTCTTTTTTTGTCACAATGTTTTCAATCTTTTTTCTAGTTAGTTAGTTAGTCCACATGTATTAGGTTCATTGGAAGTTCTTGGGAATTATTAACCCTTTCCCTCATCAGTGTTTTTTCTCGCTGTTTGTGACCAGGGCCCTTTCAATTGTGAAAATAGAGACATGTAAAATGTGATGAAAGGTAGATTTTGTGAAATTTAGGCCTACTTTTGTGAAAGTAAGAGGTGACCTTTGAAAATTTTGGTTAAGAAAAAACACTGCTCATATAGATGCTTTCTGATGCTTCTGCAGCAGACAGCTTTTTGAAAACATGGCGACAAAAGAAGAAATCACTCAAATCAAGCAATTTCTCCTTTTGTCACCATGTTTTTAACTCTATCCAATTATTGTTCTTTCATATAAAGGGATTTTCTGAGCTTTTGACTAGACGTTTTTAAAGTCGTCTGCTGCATATTTTTTGTAACTGGGACAGGGTTAAATGGCCAGTTATGTCTATTTTCTTACAAAAACTGAGTGGGGACTCCAAGCTCTCTTTTTGGGTACAAAACAGAGTGGGAACCTTGAATGTAAAAGTTACCTAAGTATCTTATCCGCTCATTCTTATCATCTAATAACTGTTTGTAAGATGTGATCACTTCCTGTAAGGATTGTTTAACAACTTCGCAACAACTTCCATTACTGAAAAATATTAGATAAATTACATAACGCAAAAAATTGGCCTTCAGGAATTGATTGATTATTCGGAGTGAACCAAATTATTTATATGTTTGCCTTAATATTTTCAAAGTCATCTACTACTGATTTGAAGGGGAAATGGGTTAAGCTTTACACAGCATGCTTCCCAGACTTTAATATGCCCAATGTTGGAAGACAAATGATGCTTGTCAAAATAACTCATCGGAAAGAATGAATGACAGATCCAGGATTAAAACTCAATAGGGTTTTGAATCAAAAGGATGTATAGATATAGTCATGTTTATAGTTACATGTTTGTAAAGTCACATATTTGTATAGTCACATGTTTATAATGTCACATATTTGTATAGTCACATTGAAATTTATCACAGTGAGCAATATCTCCTCCTGTCACAATGTTTTCAAAGGTTGTCTGAAGGATGGGAAGGGTAAATGCAACTCACCTGTTTCGTTTGCTACCTTCTTTATTTTCTATCAAGAGATGTGTATTTTGGGTTTCCAGTTCTTTATTTCTTTCTTCTAGCCTGAAATGTCATTTACTCATAGTAATGATCATTATCCCTTTCCAACATAAAGACGCTTTCTGACTCCTTTGAAGCAGACGACTTTTGAAATCTTTGTGGCAAAAGGAGAAATTGCTCATTATAATGAACAATTTCTCCATTTGCCACAGTGTTTTCAATATCATTCAATAATTATACTTTCATTTAGACAGATTTTCCATATTTCAAAGTCGTCTGCTGCAGTTTTCTTGTATGTTGGAAAGGGTTATATGAGCCTGTTTATGAGAAAAGGTACAAGTTGGATATTGAGAAGTCTAAATCTAGATAAGCCCATGTGAGCACAATCTGATTCAAATCAAATACTGTTCATGTATTATTTACACAAGCATGATAGAAGCTTTCAATAACTTTTGTAGTTCCTGATAAGACGGAGCAGATGTATTGTACAAGCTGCTCTGACCCTACAAATGTCAACTTGTACCATTTCCCATGGACAGACGCATATTGAGTTGTAACTAAAATTCATATTTTTTTTTACCAAGGTTAATCACCTCACCATAAAGTTTTTATAAGCATTAAATCATTTTTCTTGGTAAAAAATGGAATTTAGGTACCATTGCTCATTCTGGGTCAAAATTGCCCCTAAACCAGGATTTTCAAAATAGGTTTTTAGTAACAACCGTTTCACGCCAAGCCCTCGATATATATATAGATATATATATGTGTGTTTTGCATTAAATCATTGAAACATACAGTGGAAGCTGTGTATAAAGACCACCAAATGGGAAGACAACAATCTGGTCTTTGTTCTCAGGTGGTCTTTATTTACAGGGTCATTTATACACAAAATGAATTATTGGGAAACTAAAAATGTGGATGCTAAGGACAGGGAATTGCTCTTCAAAAGTGGTCTTTCACGCAGGTTTTACTGTATGTGTTTGTTCTCAACAATTCCCAGTGCCACATACATGTACAGATAAATGTTATTGACTCAGTGGCGAGCCAAGACAGCTCAGTCGTTAACAGCATGGGTTATCACACCAATGTTCATGAGTTCGAAACCCTGGCTCGGTCATTGATTCATTCAAATGATTGAAGGTCAAGAAACACATGGTAAGGTGAACTGAAAAACTGTTAGAAAGGCGTTAATCTCCAATGAATCAATCAATTGACAGACTGTTGAATTTCACAAGAGTGTTTGAAGGGACATTTGTGGTTTCAGTTGTAACAAATTAAGCCAAGGATGTCATATACAGACAGAATATAGAAAATTGACCCCAAAGAGACAATCTGCTATATTGGCAGATGACACTCAAAATGGTGTATCAAACCTTTAGCAAACCCCTTACCTGACTTTTGAGACCTCTGCAGTTAGTGATTCTGTGACTTTTGAATTACTACCAAAAAACGGAAATATTTCCCAACGCAAAAAGTTTTCAAACCTGTATAAATATTATACCTCTGATATTAAACAGACAAGTTAACCCATTCCCACATACAGATGCTTTCTGACGCATCTGCAGTAGACGACTTTTGAAAATATCTTAACAAAAAGAGAAATTGCTCAAAACGAGCAATCAATGTTTTCAATGCATTTCAGCAAAAGGAGATAATTTTCATAAAACAATTTTTGCTTTCAATTTTAGTGTATACTTTACTGCAGATGGGTCTACATGTGGGAAAGAATTCAATTTTCATAAAAAACAAAATAGAAGTTAATTACCTTTCAAGTCTTTCTCTACATTTTGCCAGGTCTGTATTCACTTCTTTGAATATAAAAGAAAAACATTAATAAATCATTAATATGTAGAGCATTAATAAATTAAACAAGAGCGTCGCAAGCGAATGCCCGTCCATTTTTATCTAAGTTGAAAACAGGGGTGTCTCTTAATAATTATTAAAGCCAGAGTTATGTGACTTTGTATATATACATGCATATTGTTCCTAGAAACATGTGTTCCAGGTTTCATTTAATATTAATAATAATAATAATATACTTTATTTAAAGAGGGTAACACAGTTAGTAAAATTTGGAAATGCTGAACATTTTTTGAGTTATGAGGTAAGGTTAAAGTTTTGTGACGACGCGGCGACAACACCAAGGGTATCACAATAGCCCGACTTTTTTTAATCAGAATAAATAAAAGAATTTCAGAAGAAACGGCAGCTAAATAATGTTTTACCAAATGTATAAGAGCAGAGTGAGATTAAACAAGACAAACAAGGTCAGAGAATGCATCCAATTGGCAGGGTTTGACACTAACTATTGACGCCTCTTAAGGATTTTGTAAAATCAGTTCAAATCCTGCATTCTGAGCATTTCTGAGGACCAATTTTCATGGTTTTAACATTTATTTCCGTTTAATATGCAAAAAAAGCATTGAACACCCAATGACCTATGAAAAGGAGATCAAATTCTGTCCTTGTTTGGTTTCAATTTTAGACTGAAATCTAAAGGAATATACTGTTTGGCTCAACTTCTGTATGCAGTTGAGTATTCTTCGACTGTAAACAATCATGTACATAACAAAACAAAGTACAGGTAAATCTATTGTTGTTGGTTTTCAGGAATTTGTTAAATCTTAAGAATAAAATCTACTAGCCCAGCTCGCTATCGCCCTTTCAACTTCCACTAGCCCCTTACAAAATTTACCATTCTTGGGCTACCAGGCTAGTGTTAGTGTCGAACCCTTATTGGATGATGAAAATCAGAACGAAAGAAATACAAAAACAAGAAAATGTGTCCATGGAACACGGATGCCCCGGTTGTTAACTATATTTTAAAACAAAACTTTTATCTAAATAAAAAACACAGTCAGTGGTTAATAATATAAAATGTTGATTGTCATTTGTGTGAAGTTTCATAATGATAGGACATCAGGTTCACTAAAATCTAACTTGACCAAAAACTTTAACCTGAGAATGGAATGGACGAACAGACAGACGAACAGACGGACGGACGAACGGACGGACTAACAGACCGGAAAACTATATGCCCCTCATACTTCGTATGCCGGGGCATAAAAATTGTGTATAATCATGAGAAAAATATGGTATAAGCTGTAGGAAAAAAGAAAAGAGAATTATTCTTTTCCCTCATACAGACGCATTCTGACTCATTTGCAGGAGACAACTTTTGAAAACATAGTGGCAAAAGGAGAAATTGCTCATGATGAGCACATTTTTACTTTGGCCACTATGTTTTCAATTTTATTTAGTAAGTATTCTTTCATTTGTATATATATATTTAACATAGTTTTGCCTATATATTTATTGTTTTAGTTGTCTGTTGCTGATTTGTTGTATGTAGGAAAGGGTTAAGACAATGAGAGGCAACAAATGTGGCACAAGCAGAAACTTGCACATAATTTTCTTTTTTAATAAAGTTAATTAAAGGTTATCAGACTTACCATTCACAGATTGTTTATGAAGTGAATACACTTTTTTCAATAATATGTCCATCGCTGGTTTCTGTAAAATGAAATAAAATATAAACAATAAAATTAAAAATCAATCATTCTTTAAACCTTGCTAACAACAAATCTGCAGCAGACGAAATTGGAAACAACTACTTACTTGGCAAAAATATGAAAAATTTATGTAAGTGAAAGTTAAATAATTGAATAGACTTGAAAACATTGTGGCAAAATGATTAATTGCTTACTCGAGTAACATATAATTAAAAAGAAAAGGAAAAACAATTCAATTACAAAAGGACCTACAGAAGCTAATGCTTATGTACATTAATGTAAAATACGGTAGCTTAGCACTATAAAAACTATATAAATTAAATTGCCAAACAATTTCTACTGCAGGAATACAAAGGAAAGGTTAATGCGATACTGATGTCAAGAAGTAACTCAGTGCCACGATGATAAATGTCTTTTATCTTTTAGATTGATTTAGACAATTTACAGAGACTTCGTACCACTGCAATATATTGTACCAGGAGACTTCGTACCACATGAAGATCATATAGTATTAGTAATATATATATTTTTTATAATAAATGACAAGGATTATGTTTACTCTAATTAAATTCGTTATCAGGTTTTATATGTTATATTATTATTTGATGCACTAATGAAAAACATTGTATAAGTTGTTGTATTTATCATTGTTCCTATCTACATTTGTGTTAGATTTTTTTTTTTAAATAATATATTATAATAACATCAACATGGAGTAGGTTTACAATAATAATGTTTTATAATTATCCACCTTTGATTTTTGCTAATTAAAATGCACTATTGAAAACACTTTAAGAAATGGAACAATAGTGTGGCAATTTGTTAATTATGATCAATTTCTGCATTAAATCCCACAGTGATTTCAAAAGTCTGTATTTGGGAAAATTCGATTAATGTGCATTTTACTTTTCATCATTATATATTCATGGACTGACAGTGATGCTTCCTTCATTTTTGAATATAATATATATATAATTATAAATATAAATAAAGATTCATAAAATTAAAAGTGGAAATCTTTTTTTTACACCATTTAACAAACTATTGTCATCTCTATAACGATTCCCTCTTTAGTCTAAACGTGGTACGAAGTCTCCGAGAATGGTAAGGTTGATTGATTGCTTGGTGTTTTACGCTCCTTTCAACAGTTTTTTAGTTATATCCTAGCGTCTCCTGGGCAAGTTACCAGTACTACTGGTCCATTTATCCTGACACAAGCCAGTCAGTTGTAAGTATTTAGTAATCAACCCTGCAACCCTGAGGGCAGCCATAACTACCATTTTTAAAGTCTTTGGTATGACCCGACTGGCGATCGAACCTGTGACCTCCAGCAGCCGAGGCGGATCGAGAATGGTAAGAAATTGCAGTGGTACGAAGTCCACGACATCCAATTTAGACTAGACTGCTTCAACATAATCCTTTTCTTGACAACTTAAAAATGTTGGACAAATATAAATAGTAAACTAAATTATAAAAAGTTTTTATATGTCAAAGCTGCTATTGATTTTTAACAATCAAACATTTCACTTATATCAGGGACGTAGATAACAAGTCTTATGTTACTGGTTACATCACGATGGCATGTCCACCTGCTGGACATCATATTATTATTGATGGGGTTCAAGTTAATTGTTTTGATATAATATTCCTGGCCAAAGACACCTCAAAATATCTAACTTTTTTGACTAAATCAAATATAGGCATTAGCAAGGGCAAAACAACACAGGATAACCGGGGCGAAACGATCTGGGACAAAAGGGAATCAGGGCGAAACGACACGGCTTCCAAAAGTCTAGACTCGGGCTTTGTGAACTTACTTTTGAATTGAGACGATTATCAAATTCTTTTAAATAAATAAAAAACTATATTTAGGGTTTCATTCTTGGATAAAAAATACCAATATTGAGG
Organism: Serripes groenlandicus; assembly: GCA_031761405.1. NCBI lineage: Eukaryota > Metazoa > Mollusca > Bivalvia > Cardiida > Cardiidae > Serripes > Serripes groenlandicus. The sequence continues at coordinate 19,483,011 of JASEVX010000013.1, read as the reverse complement.
TCGAATGTCTTTTTTTTTCGAAGAATGCGCCAAAGTCGTTTTACGGTATGTGCTAAAATGAAAACAAATATTCAAAAATATGATTTCATCAATTTATCAGCGCCCATATACAACCATCATATAACAAAATACAAGTTATGAAGAAATGTCTCAAAATATTACTATAAAATAATTTCAATTTAATGTTTATTTCGTTTTCAAATAACGACAATTGCCAAAAAACAAACCATATCAAATTTTGAGAAATCTGCACTAAATTGGGTAAAATTTTCTTTTTTAAACAGACATTTTAACCAAATAGCACAGATATAAATATGCTATTGGTATGAGGTATTCATGACGAATCTCTAAATTCAATTCAAACTTACACACTTCTAGAAATTATAAAATGGCGATCCTCTAATTGGAAGGACTTGACTCTTTAGTACAATTTAGCCTTAATTGGTCACAAGACACAACAAACGTCGCTAGTGCTTTTTAACCCTTTCACACGTGTAGAACGTCTGTGATAACTGTAAGATTGTTTCGGGGTTCTGAAGGAAGGTCCTTAGGGACTTTTTTGAACCCACCGTCTTTTAGCAATTGTTCTGCAAGGTATCATTTGGCCCTCAATATTGTTGGAATAATGATGTATTTCTATACAATTTTTTAGTATCACACTGTCAATTGTCTATTCATATGTAGAGACAATAAATGTCTATGGCAGTAGAAACTTAAATTTGCTGGAAGTAATTGATTCTATACAGTAAGATATATACGTATATGTTGATAATACTGTCATAAATATGGCAATTAAAACTTATAATATTTGATATTTTCTGGGAAGTGCCGGTCCAGTAGTATTTTAAAATTTCAACTGTTTTTGGATCTACAACAAATTGCGGCAATGCGTTCCATAAGTTGATCACAGGGTTTGAAAATTGATTCAAAGCAAAGTTTGTCACACATCTAGGTTTTTCTAGCTTATATGAGTGTCCTTGTGTGTTCGATAAAGTTTCCAATTTGAAGAATTTTTCTTTGTTACAGTCGTCTATACTCTTTATTATTTTAAAAGTTTGTATTGCATCTCCTCTTAATCTATGGTGTGCTAGTGATGGCAACTGGAGTTTCCGAAGACGGTCCTCATATATGGCAAGTCTTTGATCCCAGGGATTAGTTTTGTGGCTCTCATTTGGAGTCTTTCAACACTTTCAATATCTTTTCGCAGGTGTGGATACCAGATTACATTTGTGAACTCCACATGTGGGCAAATTAGTGCCGTGTACAGCTTAATAAATGCATATTTCATTTTTTGTCTATAAATTTAAATGATCTACGAAGGAGAGATAAAATGCTGTTTGCCTTGTTAATTTTCATAGCAATGTGTTTACTAAACTTCATGTCTTTTGGAATGTTACCCCTAGATCACACTCTTCGTCAGCTGACTTCAGAACTTTACGATCCATAGTATATTCATGGATGTTGTTGCTTTGCCCATAGTGCACAACCTTACATTTATCAACATTGAAAGTCAATTCCCAATTCTTAGCCCATTGCACGAGAGAGTCAAGATCATTTTGTAAATTAGTATAATTAGCAGCGGAACTGTACAGTTTGGTATCATCACTCAGCGAAAATTTTCATAAGGCTTTTCACATAGTCTAGTCTATTCATTTGTATCTTCTTTTGCCTAAATGTTTTCAGTCATCTCCTGTAGATTTGTTGTATGATGAAAGGGTTAAAGAAACAAGTTTTATACTAGTTATACTTTAAAATATATATGTTTGTACAGGGTATCTTGCAATAAAATAAAAGTGAACTGGATGTTCTGTCACAATAATGTAACAACAGAGTATATGTTGTCAAAGTGAAATTCAAGCCATTTTCTTATTACATTCCAACAGTAAGCAGTTGGGAGGAATATAGTTTGGGAGCCATAACAATTAACACAGTTTGCATTCACGCATATATCATGTATGCATGAATCACCTAGTATTTAAGTAACACAAATAATAACGTTTTGAGCTACAAGCATGAAAACACATGCACAAAAATAAGTAATTGCAGTTCTTAAAATGCCATAAATGTTTCTTTCAGATGGTCAAACGGAAATCAAATGGTTGATCTTGAGAAAAAAAGAATAATAAACCAGGTTTTAACATTGCTAAATATAGACGACTTATGTCATTCTTTTATCACATTCCAATCAATATCGGAAATACCAGAGCAGTTGCACGCTTAGAAAATTAAAAGATCTTATAGATTCTTTGTCAATTTCATATTTAACTAATTAGGTCATTCATGAATCAAATGACATGTGCTGGTGATAAGTTTGTGTGTGTGATTGTGAAATTTAAACTACTGTTCAGCCTTCGAAAACAAGAGGCATTCTCATATTGTCCGCTACTGAAAATGTCGTAAAAGACGGGTTTTCTTTTGGGTTTTGTTCTGCTTCATATTCACAATGTGTTTTCTGGTGGACAAATTTAAATCAACTATGTGTGCCCATGGCATGTTACTTGGACTGATGTTTAACTTACAACTTGCATTCTGATTGTTTTAAAGTTGTTATTTATAAACCAATCAAATGAGAAGTCAACCTATTTATTGGAGGGGAAAAACATTGTATGCTTCAATATCAATATTGTTTTGCTACATTACTAGGGGTGATTATTATATACCTACTATGAATCAAAGTATTTGATTGGACGAGAAGCAGTCACGTGTGATTCAATAAAAAATGACTATTTGACTCCTTTTCGCTTTTATTCTAAAATTCAGGTCCAATAGTCCATTTTCGAGTCAATAGTTCATCTGTTATGACGTTATTGTTTGAAATGACGTCATGCATGTGCATAACCAGCATTTTAACGCGTGTGTCATGTAACAGTATACTGCATTCTTGCTGCATTTACAATAATAATCCTGTGTTTATGTTAGAATCTACATTTATGTTACATACATTTACCCAATTAAAATGATGACAGCAATGTTATAAATAAACTAGTTAAATTATGCGTTTTTCATGAAGATATATAATAAAACAGCTATTTACTCCCTTTGAGTTCAATGGTGAAAAACTATTCTTCCTCGCAAATGACTATTGACCCGAAATAGAGAACTATTGACCTCGACTTCGTCTCGGTCAATAGTTCTCTATTTCGGGTCAATAGTCATTCACTTGGAAGAATAGTTTTTCACTATTGACCTCAAGAGGAGTAAATAGCTGTATACTATTGAGCCCAAAAATCACTATTGCGATAGTATTGATTTTCAGAAAGTACCATTGCAATAGGTAAACTATTGCACAACTAATATTGTGATGCATTGCAATACTATTGCTTTTATTGAACTTTAAAAAAATAACTATTCTGAAGTCTAATTACAAGGAATAAAAGTATCAAAAAGAGCATTTTATTGTTTATCTTTTATTTAAAAACTTAAAAAGAAACCCTTTGCTCTCAAAAAGAACTTAATTTTCCAGCTTACACATAAATAAGAACATTTATCACTTTTCAGGCAACAAAATTTGTTCACAGACAAGTAACGAGGTCTTTTCTCTAAGAAATAATAGCATATCTGCATATTTAGATTCAATGTACTACATGAACCAATACTATCGATAGTTCCAACCACTATTGCGATAGTTATTGATCTTCAGTTTTACAATCAATGCATTACTATTGCCCTTGTCACTATTGCAATATATCGATAGTTTGAACTATCGCTATAGCCCTATACATTACTAAAAACTAGTGTTTATTGTGTGATTATACAATAAACCTAAAAAAAACATATAGTGGGCTTCACACGTAACAGTGGTAACTGCATCTTATTACAAGATGTAGTCACAACAATTTTGCATTAAGCCATCAAATTATATGTCTTCTAGAGAACCACACAATGGAAGGCAACTGGGTACAAGAAAGGGACGATGAAGGATTCGCTGAAGGGGACAGTCCGGATGATGAAACCATGGAAACAAATCTCGTAGCAGAGGGTGAAGGTCTGTTGTTAGAGAAATCCTTTATCTTTCCTGACAAAAGCGCACCATGAGCAATTAATGTTGATATACTTCAGAGAAAATTCCACATAATTCTGGTCCTTACAATTCGGACTGGGGTAGTTGTAGAGCACCTTTAGAGGTACAGGAGGTCACAGGTATGAGCCCCAACCAGATCATACTTAAGACTTAATCAATGGTAGTAATGGCTTTATCTGCTTGGGGCTCAGGATTGTTGGGGTTAGCATTACGCTGGTTTAGTTTAAACTTATTTATTTTACATCAAGTGCAAAACAAGCTTTCAGCTTATATATATCACGCTCAATGTCTGGATCCTGGAGACTTAACTCTTTCCCTCATACAAGTAACAACAATTCTGCAGCAGACGACTTTGAACATATTTTGTCAGAAAATAGAAAATCTCTATAATTGAATGGATAACCTATGACTAAAAGTGGAAAACATTGTGACAAAAGGAGAAATTGCTCGTTTTGAGAAATTTCTTCTTTTCTGATTTGTCACTATGTTTTCAAAAAGCCATCTGCTGCAGAGACCTCCAGAGATATAAGATTGTGTTCTCAGATGATCTTGCAGTGACCTAATGTTTAACCCTTTCCCTCATACAACAATTCTGCAGCAGACGACTTTGAACATATTTTGTTAAATAATAGAAAATCTCTATAATTCATTAATTGAATGGATAACCTATGACGAAAAGTGGATAACATTGTGGCAAAAGGAGAAATTGCACTTTTTTTGTCACTATGTTTTCAAAAGGCGTCAGAAAGCGTCTATATGAGGGAAAGGGTTAACCAGTACTCACGCCGTTTGTGAGGAAGATGCTAAAGGTTGAATCTGCTCATCATTCATGGGACCTTTGGAAATGCTGTAATATAGTACCTTAAAAAATGTTAAAAGCACCAAACAAACAACCAAACAATCCTTCTAATTGGAAAATGTTCACTGTCCCCAGCTCATTTTCACAGGCATTTTGATTAATTCATTCTTTCTTGTAGACGAGTTACTCAACGGTCCAAGAGCCACAGTATACTACGCTGTTCCTGTATCACCGACAGAAAAAGAAGAACAAGGAAAAGATTTCACAAAGGAAGAGGTGGCAGAGATGATGAAAAGTGAACCATATCAGAAAAAGATCTCAACTTGTCATTTGTAAGTTGCTAGTTTCTTAATCCTTATTTGACCTTGAAATCTTCATTGGCGTAGTGGAAGAGCATCTGCCTAAGGTGTTTTGGAGGTTAGGGGTGCTATCCCTCGCCGGGTCATACCAAAGACTTTCTCTTCTTAGGGCTCAAGTTTGCGAGGTTAGCATTACAACTGACTTGCTGGTGTGAAGAACAATAGACCAGTAGTACTTGTACCTTATCCTGGAAAAAACGTGATATAACTGATTTGTTGTTGTTGAAAGCAGCTAAAAAAAAACATTCAGAGGAGAGATTATGTTTTCTACCTGTTTTTGGTGTAAATTTACTTTCAAGCCCCCACCTGGTTACAGTTTACTATCAATTCCCCACTCTTTTAAAATTTACTATCAAGCCTCCACCCATTTAAAGTTTACTATCAAGCCCCCACTCATTTAAAGTTTACTATCAAGCCCCCACTCATTTAAAGTTTACTATCAAGCCCCCACTCATTTGAAGTTTACTATCAAGCCCCCACTCGTTTAAAGTTTACTATCAAGCCCCCACTCATTTAAAGTTTACTATCAAGCCCCCACTCATTTAAAGTTTACTATCAAGCCCCCACTCGTTTAAAGTTTACTATCAAGCCCCCACTCATTTAAAGTTTACTATCAAGCCCCACTCATTTAAAGTTTACTATCAAGCCCCCACTCATTTAAAGTTTACTACCAAGCCCCAACTTGTTTAAAGTTTACTTGTTTCAAGCCCCCACTCGTTTAAAGTTTACTTGTATCAAGCCCCCACTCGTTTAAAGTTTACTATCAAACCCCTACTCATTTAAAGTTTACTATCAAGCCCCCACTCATTTAAAGTTTATTATCAAGCTCCCACTCATGAATTTAAAGTTTACTATCAATTCCCCACTCATTTAAAGTTTACTATCAAGCCCCCACTTGTTTAAAGTTTACTATCAAGCTCCCACTCGTTTAAAGTTTACTATCAAGCCCCCACTCATTTAAAGTTTACTACCAAGCCCCCACACATTTAAAGTTTACTAACAAGCCCCCACTCATTTAAAGTTTACTAACAAGCCCCCACTCATTTAAAGTTTACTTGTATCAAGCCCCCACTCGTTTAAAGTTTACTTGTATCAAGCCCCCACTCATTTAAAGTTTACTATCAAGCCCCCACTCATTTAAAGTTTACTATCAAGCCCCCACTCATTTAAAGTTTACTATCAAGCCCCCACTCGTTTAAAGTTTACTAACAAGCCCCCACTCATTTAAAGTTTACTATCAAGCCCCCACCCGTTTAAAGTTTACTATCAAGCCCCCACTCATTTAAAGTTTACTACCAAGCCCCCACTTGTTTAAAGTTTACTAACAAGCCCCCACTCATTTAAAGTTTACTATCAAGCCCCCACTCATTTAAAGTTTACTACCAAGCCCCCACTCGTTTAAAGTTTACTATCAAGCCCCCACTCATTTTAAGTTTACTACCAATCCCCACTCATTTAAAGTTTACTTGTATCAAGCACCCACTCATTTAAAGTTTACTATTAAGCCCCCACTCATTTAAAGTTTACTAACAAGCCCCCACTCATTTAAAGTTTACTACCAAGCCCCCACTCATTTAAAGTTTACTATCAAGCCCCCACTCATTTAAAGTTTACTATTAAGCCCCCACTCGTTTAAAGTTTACTATCAAGCCCCCCACTCATTTTAAGTTTACTATCAAGCCCCCATTCGTTTGAAGTTTACTATCAAGCCCCCACCCGTTTAAAGTTTACTATCAAGCCCCCACACATTTAAAGTTTACTATCAAACCCCCAATCGTTTTAAGTTTACTATCAAGCCCCCACTCATTTAAAGTTTACTTGTATCAAGCCCCCACTCATTTAAAGTTTACTATCAAGCCCCCACTCGTTTAAAGTTTACTATCAATCCCCCACTTGTTTAAAGTTTACTATCAAGCCCCACTCATTTAAAGTTTACTATCGAGCCCCCGCTCATTTAAAGTTTACTATCAAGCCCCCACTCATTTAAAGTTTACTATCAAGCCCCCACTCATTTAAAGTTTACTATCAAGCCCCACTCATTTAAAGTTTACTATCAAGCCCCCACTTGTGTAAAGTTTACTATCAAGCCCCACTCATTTAAAGTTTACTATCAAGCCCCCACTCATTTAAAGTTTACTATCAAGCCCCCACTCATTTAAAGTTTACTATCAAGCCCCCACTCATTTAAAGTTTACTATCAAGCCCCCACTCGTTTAAAGTTTACTATCAAACCCCCACTTGTTTAAAGTTTACTATCAATCCCCACTCATTTAAAGTTTACTATCAAGCCCCCACTCATTTAAAGTTTACTATCAAGCCCCACTCATTTAAAGTTTACTATCAAGCCCCCACTTGTTTAAAGTTTACTATCAAGCCCCCACTTGTTTAAAGTTTACTATCAAGCCCCCACTCATTTAAAGTTTACTATCAAGCCCCCACTTGTTTAAAGTTTACTATCAAGCCCCACTCATTTAAAGTTTACTATCAAGCCCCCATCCATTTAAGTTTACTATCAATCCCCCACTCATTTAAAGTTTACTATCAAGCCCTCACTCATTTAAAGTTTACTATCAAGCCCCCACTCATTTAAAGTTTATTATCAAGCCCTTTCCCATTTAAAGTTTACTATCAAGCCCTTTCCCATTTAAAGTTTACTATCAAGCCCTTTCCCATTTAAAGTTTACTATCAAGCCCTTTCCCATTTAACATTTATTATCAAGCCCTTTCCCATTTAAAGTTTACTATCAAGCCCTTTCCCATTTAAAATTTATTATCAAGCCCTTTCCCATTTAAAGTTTACTTTCAAGCCCTTTCCCATTTAAAGTTTACTTGTATCAAGACCCCATTCGTTTAAAGTTTACTTGTTTCAATTCCCTACTCGTTTAAAGTTTACATGTATCAAGACCCCACTCGTTTAAAGTTTACTTGTTTCAAGCCCCCACTCGTTTAAAGTTTACTTGTATCAAGACCCCACTCGTTTAAAGTTTACTTGTTTCAAGCCCCCACTCGTTTAAAGTTTAGTATCAAGCCTCCACCGTTTAAGGTTTACTTTAAAGATCCTATGATAGCTGTTGTTGGAAGTTATTAGCTCGACTATTTGAAGAATATGAGAGCTTTACTACTCGCCCCGGCGTCGGCATCGGCGTCGGCGTCCGGTTAAAGTTTCAGGGCAAGTTGGGATTTTCATTCATAAGTATTTGTGCTAGGGCTTTCATATTTGGAATATAGTTACATCTTAAACCTTTCTTCACATTGAACGCTAAAGATGCTGAGTGTGACCTTCCTTTTGGGAAAAAAAACATGATTTTCGGGGGTTAAAGTTTTAGGGCAAGTTGGATTTTTTTTTTTTTTTCTCAATAAGTACTTGTGCTAGGGCTTTCATATTTGGAATATAATTACATCTAATACCTTTCTTTATATTGTATGCTGAGGATTCTGAGTTTTACCTTCTTTTTGGGGTAAAAGACATGATTTTGGGTGGTTAAAGTTTTAGGGCAAGTTGGCATTTTCATTTAATTTTTTAATTTTTCTCTATAAGAATGTTTGCTAGGGCTTTAATATTTAGAATATAGTTACATCTTATACCCTTCTTCACATTGAATGCTGAAGATGCTGAGTGTGACCTTCTTTTTGGGGTAAAAAACATGATTTTCGGTGGTTAAAGTTTTGGGGCAAGTAGGATTTTATTTTATTTTTTTTTAACTTTTTCTGAATAAGTACTTGTGCTAGGGCTTTCATATTTGGAAAATAATTACATTTAATACATTTCTTCATATTATATGCTGAAGATGCTGAGTGTGACCTTCTGTTTGCGGTAAAACACATGCTTTTGGGTGGTTAAAGTTTTAGGGCAAGTTGGCTTTTTCATTTAATTTTCAAATTTTTCTAAATAAGTACTTGTGTTAGGGCTTCCATATTTGGAATATAATTACATGTAATACCTTTCTTCACATTGTATGTTGAAGATGCTGAGTGTGACTTTTAGGGGGTAAAAAACATGATTTTTGTTTGATTTTGAGAATTTTAGATAAATTCTTAATTTTTGGTTACATTTCTTTCTGATTGTGATCATTTATTTATCAAATATAATTCTTCAACATATCAAACGCAGGGCTGTACAAATCCCATAGCCCGACGCCCGGGACAAGTCATAAATTGCATCGGGCAAGTCGCTAATTGCAACATCTCAGTCCCGGACAAGTGGCATTTTCCAAAAATCCACGTCCCATTATATCAACCCATTTACGTAACAGTGAATGTAAATTACTGTGTCTGGTAGCCCGGCTTAATTACTAACACACATGTCTGTCGTGTATAAATTTGACTGTATGTTACATGCGAAAAACCATTCGCGCGTGACCATAACAAATCAATAACAGTAGGCGGAGTTAACCACCTGTCAGATCGAGTGATTTCAGCCAACCGAATCGCGTCAGTAATAGTCGATTAACGTGATATATATGTATCCAATAAGGCTGTCCAATCATAAGTGACAATTGTTCCTTGGGGCTGTGTTATTCATGAAAGCTAGGGAATTACCTATGGATCGGTCTCATTAAAATATTCCCGTAAATGTATTTTGATCCATATTTCTACTTTCGGTATGCGATGTTTGCAAACTGGTGCAAACCGGTTCAGAAAGACTTGTAAGAAATTCTCGCCATGCAGAAGTTAATAAAATAAATTCGATCCAAATTAAAGACAATACGACGACTGCTAAAAATTATCTTGCCGTTTATCAATTTGAAATACCTTCAAGATCGACATAATATTCGTCATATCAGGGACACAAAGACAATTGTTTGGAATGAAATATATAAATGATTCCCCCGAGTATGATAATTGCCCAATCACGGCTTTGTTTACCAAAATTAATTAGCATAAATGGCGGGAAAAAAATCATATGACTTAATAGTTGCGATTTCATTGGATGAAATGAGAAATTGGGCTAATGACATTCGCGACCTGACGACCCCGATGTTTACATTCAACGCTGTTTACCGATTTCTAATTCTCAAAGTAGGGAACCATGATTAACATTGCGCAATCATCAAAATGGCGGCTATGCTGCGACAGCTCGCTGCGAATAATACCGCAACACCAATCTGACTAAAGTACACGATCTGACTAAATGTAAATGCGTAGCGTTAATAGGAGATGATTTTAATGAGATTGACCGCAACACATGAAACAAATGTCACGTTTTGTTGTCTTTCATTTTTTTTGACAAGATTTTTTGATTTAATAACTACATTGAACCTGATAAATTTGACTTTTGGTTAATAAAATTGAATTTATCAATGTCTTTCTTTGTAAAACTGACCCTGGTATCGAACACTGCCCTGTTTCGGTGAGGGACCTAAATCGGTGACCTTATTATTTTGTTATCTTCAATTTGAAAAGTGCTATTGCATCATTTGACTATGTTGTCTCAAGTTTAACATTTCTGTCAATAGCTTTTGAATCTTTTGTAAATATGGATAAAATACATACATTTTATGCAGAATATTTCAAATAACCTAGTGAAAAATAATCTCTTATCCAAATTTCATTTTTTTAACTGAATGCTGCACTACAGGTCTTTTGCAATAATGTTATTTGAATTGGTCACTACCCTTAAATCATGTACAGTGTGTGCTCTTAATGTTATCTTTATACTGAACTAGAAAATAACCCACTAAAAAACAAATAAAACACTCAAGAAACCGCGATCCGGGCTACCACGCAATTCTTAAATTTGTCGCATGTTAAACTTGGTCTGCAGAAAAGTGGGACAAGTGAGAATCTTAGCAGGACAAGTGGCATTCTGAAAGTCACTTGTCCTGGACAAGTGGCTGAATTTTTTTTTTGTACAGCCCTGAAACGGGTTTTGCATGGTGTCAAACATTAGGAAAACCTTTTTTTAAGGTTTTGCTAATTTTGGACTCGGGTCAGTTTTAACAATTGCGTTTAGCTCAACGTTAAAGTTACATCATTCAAATCACTTCATACTTCACATATTTGTTAAGGACCATCGTACAATTAGGTTAGATAACCCCATTGTATCCTAAATATGGAGTAATGGCCCTTGATTGACTTAGGAAATTTTATTTTTAAATTATATTTAAATGTATGTATATCTATTCAGTTGCTTTTACATATAGAGTATATAATATGATTTAATAGTACTTAAGTGCAATATAATGAAATAGTGCTTTATGTGAATAAGTGGCCTGTAGTCGAGCGCGCTGTCCTCCGACAGCTCTTGTTTTAACGTTATTTGTAAGCGTTTATATTTGTATTAAATTTATGATTACAGATGTAAACAATGTTGGTACGAGAACAAAAGTACAGAGCAATGTATTGAGTGTGGAGGCTTTGCGTTGCAGCGACCATGTTTGATTTGTGCCGGACAATGTAGTCAATTATGGAACCGGGACATTGCAAAGGTAAAACATCTCTGCCTCAACTTTTGAATTAATCGTTTCCCACTTACAGACACTCTCTGACGCGGAAGACTTTTGGAAATATTATGACAAAAGCAGAAACTGCTCATAATGTTTTCAACTTTACTAAACATGTATTGATTCATTTTTGTTTCCCTTATTTTTGTCTAGATATTTTTCATTTGCTGCAGATGTGTTGTATGTGGGAAAGGGTTAATGGAAATAACAGTCTAATTCCATACCATGGATAACAGTCTAATTCCATACAATGATAACAGTCTAATTTCATACCATGGACAACAGTCTAATTCCATACCATGGATAACAATCTAATTTCATACAATGTTAACAATCTAATTCCATACCATGGATAACAGTCTAATTTCATACAATGATAACAGTCTAATTCCATACCATGGATAACAGTCTAATTCCATGCAATGGATAACAATCTAATTTCATACCATGGATAACAATCTAATTTCATACCATGGATAACAGTCTAATTCTATACCATGGATAACAATCTAATTCCATACCATGAATAACAATATAATTCCATACCATGAATAACAATCTAATTTCATACCATGGATAACAATCTAATTCCATACCATGGATAACAGTTTAATTCCATACCATGGATAACAATCTAATTCCATACCATGAATAACAATCTAATTTCATATCATGGATAACAGTCTAATTCCATACAATGGATAACAATCTAATTTCATACAATGGATAACAGTCTAATTCCATACAATGGATAACAGTCTAATTTCATACCATGTATAACAGTCTAATTTCATACCATGGATAACAAGTCTAATTCCATACCATGGATAACAGTCTAATTCCATACCATGGATAACAGTCTAATTCCATACCATGGATAACAGTCTAATTCCATACAATGGATAACAGTCTAATTTCATACCATGTATAACAGTCTAATTTCATACCATGGATAACAATCTAATTCCATACCATGAATAACAATCTAATTTCATATCATGGATAACAGTCTAATTCCATACAATGGATAACAATCTAATTTCATACAATGGATAACAGTCTAATTCCATACAATGGATAACAGTCTAATTCCATACCATGGATAACAGTATAATTCCATGCAATGGATAACAGTCTAATTCCATACAATGATAACAGTCTAATTCCATACAATGGATAACAGTCTAATTTCATACCATGGATAACAATCTTATTTCATACCATGGATAACAATCTAATTTCATACAATGGATACAGTCTAATTTCATGCCATGGATAACAATCTTATTTCATACAATGGATAACAATCTAATTTCATACAATGTTAACAATCTTAATTCAATACAATGATAACAGTCTAATTCCATACCATGGATAACAATCTAATTTCATACCATGGATAATAGTCTAATTTCATACAATGATAACAGTATAATTCCATACCATGGATAACAGTCTAATTCCATCCAATGGATAACAGTCTAATTCCATACAATGATAACAGTCTAATTCCATGCAATGGATAACAGTCTAATTCCATACAATGATAACAGTCTAATTCCATACCATGGATAACAGTCTAATTCCATACCATGGATAACAGTCTAATTCCATACCATGGATAACAATCTAATTCCATACCATGGATAACAGTCTAATTCCATACAATGATAACAGTCTAATTCCATACCATGGATAACAATCTAGTTTCATACCATGGATAACAATCTAGTTTCATACCATGGATAACAGTCTAATTCCATACCGTGGATAACAGTCTAATTCCATACCATGGATAACAGTCTAATTTCATACAATGGATAACAATCTTAATTCCATACAATGGATAACAGTCTAATTCCATACCATGGATAACAGTCTAATTTCATACAATGATAACAGTCTAATTCCATACCATGGATAACAGTCTAATTTCATACCATGGATAACAATCTAATTCCATGCAATGGATAACAGTCTAATTTCATACAATGATAACAGTCTAATTCCATACCATGGATAACAGTCTAATTCCATACCATAGATAACAATCTAATTTCATACCATGGATAACAGTCTAATTTCATACCATGGATAACAGTCTAATTTCATACCATGGATAACAGTCTAATTCCATACCATGGATAACAGTCTTATTTCATACCATGGATAACAGTCTAATTCCATACCATGGATAACAATCTAATTTCATGCAATGGATAACAGTCTAATTCCATACAATGATAACAGTCTAATTCCATACCATGGATAACAATCTAATTCCATACCATGAATAACAATCTAATTCCATGCAATGGATAACAGTCTAATTCCATACCATGGATAACAATCTAATTCCATACCATGAATAACAATCTAATTTCATACCATGGATAACAGTCTAATTCCATACCATGGATAACAGTCTAATTCCATACCATGGATAACAGTCTAATTCCATACCATGGATAACAGTCTAATTCCATACCATGGATAACAGTCTTATTTCATACCATGGATAACAGTCTAATTCCATACCATGGATAACAATCTAATTTCATGCAATGGATAACAGTCTAATTCCATACAATGATAACAGTCTAATTCCATACCATGGATAACAATCTAATTCCATACCATGAATAACAATCTAATTCCATGCAATGGATAACAGTCTAATTCCATACCATGGATAACAATCTAATTCCATACCATGAATAACAATCTAATTTCATACCATGGATAACAGTCTAATTCCATACCATGGATAACAGTCTAATTCCATACCATGGATAACAGTCTAATTCCATACCATGGATAACAGTCTAATTCCATACCATGGATAACAGTCTAATTTCATACCATGGATAACAATCTAATTTCATGCAATGGATAACAGTCTAATTCCATACAATGGATAACAGTCTAATTCCATACAATGATAACAGTCTAATTTCATACCATGGATAACAATCTAATTTCATGCAATGGATAACAGTCTAATTCCATACCATGTGTAACAGTAATTTCATACAATGGATAACAGTCTAATTCCATACCATGGATAACAGTCTAATTCCATACCATGGATAACAGTCTAATTTCATACAATGGATAACAGTCTAATTCCATACCATGGATAACAATCTTATTTCATACCATGGATAACAGTCTAATTCCATACCATGAATAACAGTCTAATTTCATACCATGGATAACAGTCTAATTCCATACCATGGATAACAATCTAATTCCATACAATGATAACAGTCTAATTCCATACCATGGATAACAGTCTAATTCCATACCATGGATAACAATCTAATTCCATACCATGGATAACAGTCTAATTCCATACCATGGATAACAAGTCTAATTCCATACCATGTGTAACAGTCTAATTCCATACCATGGATAACAAGTCTAATTCCATACCATGTGTAACAGTCTAATTCCATGCCATGGATAACAGTCTAATTCCATACCATGGATAACAGTCTAATTCCATACCATGTGTAACAGTAATTCCATACCATGGATAACAGTCTAATTCCATACCATGGATAACAGTCTAATTCCATACCATGTGTAACAGTCTAATTCCATACCATGGATAACAGTCTAATTCCATACCATTGATAACAGTCTAATTCCATACCATGTGTAACAGTCTAATTCCATACCATGGATACATAGAGGATATTTGTTTGTTTTGAGTGGATATGGAATATATCTCATCGAGACGTGATACAATTGAATATTTTCACGAGCGCGTAGCGCGAGTGAAAATGTTTAAATTGTATCACTTCGAGTTGAAATATATTCCATATACACTCAAAACAAACAAATTTTCTTTTTATTTAATGACAAATTGATGAAAAACAAATAATATACCCATTATGTATTTCTTTATATATAACTTGTGTAGTATAACATGACCGAATACTAGGAAAATGACGTCACGTCAGCGGTTTGACGTCATAATGTTAGTCTCTTTGACGTCATTTATTCATATTCCACAGTGTGGAATAAGGATTTTATATTTCACTCTGATAAACAGCAAATTCATTGGTTGTCATATAATAAAGTCTAATTCCATACAATGATAACAATCTTATTTCATACCGTGGATAACAGTCTAATTCCATACAATGGATAACAGTCTAATTCCATACCATGGATAACAGTCTAATTTCATACCATGTGTAACAGTCTAATTCCATACCATGGATAACAATCTAATTCCATACAATGATAACAGTCTAATTCCATACCATGAATAACAATCTAATTTCATACCATGGATAACAGTCTAATTCCATACCATGGATAACAGTCTAATTCCATACCATGGATAACAAGTCTAATTCCATACCATGTGTAACAGTCTAATTCCATACCATGGATAACAGTCTAATTCCATACTATGGATAACAAGTCTAATTCCATACCATGTGTAACAGTCTAATTCCATACCATGGATAACAGTCTAATTCCATACCATGGATAACAGTCTAATTCCATACCATGTGTAATAGTCTAATTCCATACCATGGATAACAGTCGAATTCCATACCATGGATAACAGTCGAATTCCATACCATGTGTAACAGTCTAATTCCATACCATGTGTAACAGTCTAATTCCATACCATGGATACAGTCTAATTCCATACAATGATAACAATCTTATTTCATACCGTGGATAACAGTCTAATTCCATACAATGGATAACAGTCTAATTCCATACCATGGATAACAGTCTAATTCCATACCATGGATACAGTCTAATTCCATACAATGATAACAATCTTATTTCATACCGTGGATAACAGTCTAATTCCATACAATGGATAACAGTCTAATTCCATACCATGGATAACAAGTCTAATTCCATACCATGTGTAACAGTCTAATTCCATGCCATGGATAACAGTCTAATTCCATACCATGGATAACAGTCTAATTCCATACCATGTGTAACAGTAATTCCATACCATGGATAACAGTCTAATTCCATACCATGGATAACAGTCTAATTCCATACCATGTGTAACAGTCTAATTCCATACCATGGATAACAGTCTAATTCCATACCATTGATAACAGTCTAATTCCATACCATGTGTAACAGTCTAATTCCATACCATGGATACATCGAGGATATTTGTTTGTTTTGAGTGGATATGGAATATATCTCATCGAGACGTGATACAATTGAATATTTTCACGAGCGCGTAGCGCGAGTGAAAATGTTTAAATTGTATCACTTCGAGTTGAAATATATTCCATATCCACTCAAAACAAACAAATTTTCTTTTTATTTAATGACAAATTGATGAAAAACAAATAATATACCCATTATGTATTTCTTTATATATAACTTGTGTAGTATAACATGACCGAATACTAGGAAAATGACGTCACGTCAGCGGTTTGACGTCATAATGTTAGTCTCTTTGACGTCATTTATTCATATTCCACAGTGTGGAATAAGGATTTTATATTTCACTCTGATAAACAGCAAATTCATTGGTTGTCATATAATAAAGTCTAATTCCATACAATGATAACAATCTTATTTCATACCGTGGATAACAGTCTAATTCCATACAATGGATAACAGTCTAATTCCATACCATGGATAACAGTCTAATTTCATACCATGTGTAACAGTCTAATTCCATACCATGGATAACAATCTAATTCCATACAATGATAACAGTCTAATTCCATACCATGAATAACAATCTAATTTCATACCATGGATAACAGTCTAATTCCATACCATGGATAACAGTCTAATTCCATACCATGGATAACAAGTCTAATTCCATACCATGTGTAACAGTCTAATTCCATACCATGGATAACAGTCTAATTCCATACTATGGATAACAA
Source organism: Serripes groenlandicus (assembly GCA_031761405.1). Classification (NCBI taxonomy): domain Eukaryota; kingdom Metazoa; phylum Mollusca; class Bivalvia; order Cardiida; family Cardiidae; genus Serripes; species Serripes groenlandicus. The sequence goes on along the minus strand of JASEVX010000013.1, from coordinate 19,465,489 downwards.
GTCTAATTCCATACCATGTGTAACAGTCTAATTCCATACCATGGATAACAGTCTAATTCCATACCATGGATAACAGTCTAATTCCATACCATGTGTAACAGTCTAATTCCATACCATGGATAACAGTCTAATTCCATACCATGGATAACAGTCGAATTCCATACCATGTGTAACAGTCTAATTCCATACCATGTGTAACAGTCTAATTCCATACCATGGATACAGTCTAATTCCATACAATGATAACAATCTTATTTCATACCGTGGATAACAGTCTAATTCCATACAATGGATAACAGTCTAATTCCATACCATGGATAACAGTCTAATTTCATACCATGTGTAACAGTTTAATTCCATACCATGGATAACAGTCTAATTCCATACAATGGATAACAGTCTAATTTAATGTTGGGACGATGATCGATTATGATCGAAAGTTGATCGGATATGCATCACGTTAGCGATAATCGATTGCAATTTACCACAATCGATTATCAATCGGTTCACCTTTTTTGCTTCATTTATGTTTGACTAATATTCGCTTCCACAAGGGAGATTACTCTCGTGGGCTAGCATGTAAATACAACAACTTGAAATCGAAACAAAGTGTTTTTTTGGCAATAAAATGATACAACCTAGTAAAGACAAGACATTAAGCCAGTATATTTTTTATCAAACATTAATAATAAGAAGCATTGCGAACATTAAGGCTTGTTAAATACAATACTGTATGAACCGATAATATAATCGATGTCTAATCGAATGAGGCAAAGTGATTGTAACCGATAATCGATTGTAAAAATGGAACCGATGGCCCAACACTAGTCTAATTCCATACAATGATAACAGTCTAATTCCATACCATGGATAACAGTCTAATTTTATACAATGGATAACAGTCTAATTTCATACAATGGATAACAATCTAATTCCATACCATGGATAACAGTCTAATTCCATTCAATGGATAACAGTCTAATTTCATACCATGGATAACAATATAATTCCATACCATGGATAACAGTCTAATTTCATACAATGGATAACAATCTAATTCCATACCATGGATAACAGTCTAATTCCATTCAATGGATAACAGTCTAATTTCATACCATGGATAACAATATAATTCCATACCATGGATAACAGTCTTATTCCATACCATGGATAACAGTCTAATTCCATACAATGGATAACAGTCTAATTCCATACAATGATAACAGTCTAATTCCATACCATGGATAACAATCTAATTTCATACCATGGATAACAGTATAATTCCATACCATGGATAACAGTCTAATTTCATACCATGGATAACAATATAATTCCATACCATGGATAACAGTCTAATTCCATACCATGGATAACAGTCTAATTCCATACAATGGATAACAGTCTAATTCCATACAATGATAACAGTCTAATTCCATACCATGGATAACAATCTAATTCCATACCATGGATAACAGTCTAATTCCATACAATGGATAACAGTCTAATTTCATACAATGGATAACAATCTAATTCCATACCATGGATAACAGTCTAATTCCATTCAATGGATAACAGTCTAATTTCATACCATGGATAACAATATAATTCCATACCATGGATAACAGTCTAATTCCATACCATGGATAACAGTCTAATTCCATACAATGGATAACAGTCTAATTCCATACAATGATAACAGTCTAATTCCATACAATGGATAACAGTCTAATTCCATACAATTATAACAGTCTAATTTCATACAATAGATAACAATCTAATTCCATACCATGGATAACAGTCTAATTCCATACAATGATAACAATCTAATTCCATACAATGATAACAATCTAATTTCATACCATGGATAACAGTCTAATTTCATACCATGGATAACAATCTAATTCCATACCATGGATAACAGTCTAATTCCATACAATAATAACAGTCTAATTTCATACCATGGATAACAGTCTAATTCCATACCATGGATAACAGTCTAATTTCATACCATGGATAACAGTCTTATTTCATACAATGATAACAGTCTAATTCCATACCATGGATAACAATCTAATTTCATACCATGGATAACAGTTTCATTTCATACCATGGATAACAGTCTAATTTCATACCATGGATAACAGTCTAATTTCATACCATGGATAACAGTCTAATTTCATACCATGGATAACAATCTAATTTCATACCATGGATAACAGTTTCATTTCATACCATGGATACAGTCTAATTTCATACCATGGAGAACAGTCTAATTTCATACCATGGATAACAGTTTCATTTCATACCATGGATAACAATCTAATTTCATACCATGGATAACAATCTAATTTCATACCATGGATAATAGTCTAATGGCATACCATGGATAACAGTCTAATTTCATAGCATGGATAACAGTCTAATTCCATACCATGGATAACAATATAATTCCATACCATGGATAACAGTCTAATTCCATACCATGGATAACAGTCTAATTCCATACAATGGATAACAGTCTAATTCCATACAATGATAACAGTCTAATTCCATACAATGGATAACAGTCTAATTCCATACAATTATAACAGTCTAATTTCATACAATAGATAACAATCTAATTCCATACCATGGATAACAGTCTAATTCCATACAATGATAACAATCTAATTCCATACAATGATAACAATCTAATTTCATACCATGGATAACAGTCTAATTTCATACCATGGATAACAATCTAATTCCATACCATGGATAACAGTCTAATTCCATACAATAATAACAGTCTAATTTCATACCATGGATAACAGTCTAATTCCATACCATGGATAACAGTCTAATTTCATACCATGGATAACAGTCTTATTTCATACAATGATAACAGTCTAATTCCATACCATGGATAACAATCTAATTTCATACCATGGATAACAGTTTCATTTCATACCATGGATAACAGTCTAATTTCATACCATGGATAACAGTCTAATTTCATACCATGGATAACAGTCTAATTTCATACCATGGATAACAATCTAATTTCATACCATGGATAACAGTTTCATTTCATACCATGGATACAGTCTAATTTCATACCATGGAGAACAGTCTAATTTCATACCATGGATAACAGTTTCATTTCATAACATGGATAACAATCTAATTTCATACCATGGATAACAATCTAATTTCATACCATGGATAATAGTCTAATGGCATACCATGGATAACAGTCTAATTTCATAGCATGGATAACAGTCTAATTCCATACCATGGATAACAGTCTAATTCCATACAATGATAACAGTCTAATTTCATACCATGGATAACAGTCTAATTTCATACCATGGATAACAGTCTAATTTCTTACCATGGATAACAATCTAATTTCATACCATGGATAACAGTCTAATTCCATACCATGGATAACAGTCTAATTTTATACCATGGATAACAATCTAATTCCATGACATGGATAACAGTCTTATTTCATACCATGGATAACAGTATAAGTCCATACCATGGATAACAATCTAATTCCTTACCATGGATAACAGTCTAATTTCATACCATGGATATCAGTTTAATTTCATACCATTGATAACAGTCTAATTCCATACCATGAATAACAATCTAATTTCATACCATGGATAACAGTCTAATTCCATACAATAATAACAGTCTAATTTCATACCATGGATAACAGTCTAATTCCATACCATAGATAACAATCTAATTTCATACCATGGATAACAGTCTAATTTCATACCATGGATAACAGTCTAATTCCATACCATTGATAACAGTCTAATTCCATACCATGGATAACAATCTAATTTCTTACCATGGATAACAGTCTAATTTCATACCATGGATAACAGTCTAATTTCATACCATGGAGAACAGTCTAATTTCATACCATGTGTAACAGTCTAATTCCATACCATGGATAACAATCTAATTCCATACCATGGATAACAGTCTAATTTCATACCATGTGTAACAGTCTAATTCCATACCATGGATAACAATCTAATTCCATAGCATGGATAACAGTCTAATTTCATACCATGGATAACAGTCATATTTCATACCATGGATAACAGTCTAATTCCATACCATGGATAACAAATCTAATTCAGTTTAATAAATGACATCCATTTTCTTAGATGCGATTTATATTCATGTCATGAATTGCAGCTACTTTAGTTTGAGAAATGGAAATAATTTTCACAGATGCATTTGTTTTATGAAATTAAATATCCCTTGCCCACCACCTACTGATTGGTTTTTGATGCATCTGCAGCAGACGGCTTCTGAAAACATTGTGGCAAAAGGACAAATTTCCCTTTTATTTATAGAGATTTTTCATATTTTCGCCTCGATGTTTTTAAAGTCGTCTGCTGCTGATTCGCTGTAGGTGGTAAATAACAAACTTGATCTGTTAACCCTTATAGACACATTCTAACGCATCTACAGAAGACGTTTTTAGCTTGAGTATTTGAAGAATATGAGAGCTATTACAGTCACTTGGGCATAGGTGTTGCCACTTTGGTTAAAGTTTTGTATTCAAGGATTTTTCTCACAAACTACAAGTGCTATTGCTTTGAAACTTCACACACTTAGAGAACATTATCAAATGACGTTGCAGGACAAGTCCCAAAACTCTACCCAAAATTCTACATCAGATTTAGGCACAAGTATGCCCCTTTCTGGACTTTCTGATAAAAGTTTTGCATGCAAGGCTTTTTCTCACAAACCACCAATGCTATTGCTTTGACACTTCACACTCTTATTGGACATCATCTAATGACCTTGCAGTACAAGTCCCAAAACTCTACATTAGATTTTGACACAATTATGCCCCTTTTTGGACTAAAATTGATTTGATTAAAATTTGCCTTCAAGATACTATCATGGACATATCACAGTAACCACAAATGACATTGGCTTGAAACTTCATTCATGTCTTCAGGGGTGTCAGACAGTCAAGTTAGATAACTCTTGTATGAATTCAGTACAAATTATGGCCCTTGTTTGACTGTGACAATTTGGTAATAAAGTTTGGCATGCAAGGTACTATTATGCACACATCTTATTAACCACTGTTTACTATATAATTAAATGGCAAATAGTCAAGCATGCTGTCTTATGGACATTCTACTTTTGCCACAATGTTTTCAACCTACAATTATAGAAATTTTCATTTTTTCGAGTATGTTTTTGAAGTCCTCTGCTGCAGATTTGTTGTATGTGGGAAAGGGTAAAACTAATTTATCTCATGACCAGCTATACAGTTTGTAACATGACAGTTTGTAACACTGTAAATATCACTTGAGACAGCATTCCACCATCATAAGTACACTAAATGATAAATAACCCTTTCCCACTTACAATTTTATTTTTTAAAGAACATGACTTAGAAACACCTTAGCAAAAATATGGGACATCTACATAGATGAAAGCGTTTTTATTTAACAGAGTTAAAACATTGTAGCAAATGGAGAAATTGCTCATCATGATATGATATGAAAGGATAACCTTTTCCCACATACTGATGCTTAATGACGCCTCTGCAGCAGACGACTTTTGAAAACATTGTGGCAAAAGGAGAAATTTCTTATAATGAGCAATTTCACCTTTTGCCACAATGCTTTCAACTTCATTCAATTATTATACTTTCATGAACAGAGATTGTGCAATTTTTTTGCCAAGATGTTTTCAAAGTCGTCTGCTGCAGAATTGTTGTATGTGGGAAAGGGATAAACAATCTATGTCTTCATTTCAGACTCATTCTTTTCACAAAGCTCACTGGGAGGGGAAGTGTGACTTACCGTTAGAAATTCAACAGACTTTCATGCAACAGTCAGAATCTGATCATTCCGAAAGAACCATATCCGCGGGATTACAAGGTCTCTCAACGAGATAGTGTCGGTTTACATGATCTACTATGTTTGTGTGTTTATTAAGACATTTATAGATATTGGTTTAACCCTTTCCCACCTACAGACCATTTCTGATGCCTCTACAGCAGAACACTTTTGAAAACACTACTTTCCTATTATTTACAAGTTTTGAAAACATATCAGTAAATAAATGGAGAATTTGTCTCCATAAACTTAAGTATAATTATTGAATAGAGTTGAAAACACTGGCAAAAGAACAAATAGCACATAATGAGCAATTTTTGCCAGTTACCACATCCTTTTCAAACGTCGTCTGCTGCAAATGTGTCAAAATGCGTCTGCATGTGGGAAAGTGTTGTTTATGTGTGAATACAAAAGGAGGATAATTTGACAGTCAAATCAGTGCTTAATGTCGACAACTGTTGGTATTTAACTCTTTCCCACTTACAACAAAACTGGAGCAGGCGACTTTCAAAACATCTAAGCAAAACTATGGAAAACCTCAGTAAAAGAAAGTATAATGACTGTAAAAAGATGAAAACATTGTGGTAAAGGACAAATTGATTGTTTTGAGCAATTTCTCCTTTTGTCACAATGTTTTTAAAAGCCGTCTGCACTAGAGGCGTTGGAAAGCGTCTGTATGTAGGTAGTTGTTTGAATCATAACACTAAGATGATTGGGATCCCTACAGAGGACTAGATAAGGGGGAGTGAACTGCTGTTTTCCTACAATATCACTCTTTAATATTAATCAACCAAACCCTATGTTGTGGGTACTCAAAAGAAGCGTCCCACAACATATGGTTTGAGTATCAAATTAGTCTTTGAGTATCAAATTAGTCTGAGTATCAAATAAAGGTTTTAGAATTTAAAATACTCGCCTCATCTGGAGCTCTGGGGTCCTATAGCATTATGGTTTGGACGTGAAATAATCCAGGATGCTTGAAAATCGGCCATCTGCCATTGGAGACAAGTGCAGTACCTGATCATTGGGAAAACAATAATCGAGAGGGAGTTGTCTTTGAATCACCGATCAGTTGGACAAATGGTTAGTTGGGCTGATCAGTGGTTCCAATTCCCTCTAAATATTGTTTATTGGATCATTTGCGCAATGGTGATCAGTGAAGAGACTGAAATATGCACAGGTTAACCTGGGTCTACACTGGCCTACTTTTCTGTATTTAAGCTCAGATAAGGAAGTAATTAACCCTTTCCCTCATATAGACGCTTTCTGACGCCTCTGCAGCAGATGGCCTTTTGAAAACATAGTGACAAAAGAAGAAATTGCACAAAACGTGCAATTTCTCCTTTTCCCACAATGTTTTCCACTTTTAGTCATAGGTTATCCATTCAATTATAGAGATTTTCTATGTTTTGACAAAATATGTTCAAAGTCGTCTGATGCAGAATTGTTGTATCAGGGAAAGGGTTAATTTCTTTATCTTCACATCTGTGATTCTTGTAAAAACCTTAAAGGAATAGGTTAACCCTTTCTAACCTGCAGGCTGATTTTGCAGGCGACTATAGAAAAACATTTAGGAAAAAGAAGAAATTGCTCATGATGAGCATTTTCTCCTTTTTCCACAATGTTTTATACTAGACGTTTTCAAAGTGTTCTGCTGTAGATTCGTAGTATGTGGGAAAGGGTTAGAACAGGTACTCTTCACTGGGTTTAATATGAGGAGTTACCATAGATGTCATTGATCAAACTGTCAAATTACTCCCATTTTCCTGACTGCCCTTGTAGGATGCAGGGCTATTGTAAGTTAGTCTGTTATAAGTACTGAGTTACAATAGATTTGCATACAATTACAAAAATAATTTGTGTAAGTTGTTGCTTTATTTGATGATCTTGTTGAATATTTGTCTATGCTTTATTTAACCCTTTTTCCCACATCTCTGCAGCAGAGCATTTTTGAAAACATTATGGCAAAAGGAGAAATTGTCACGGATGTTTTCAAATGTTTTCAATAATTATACTTTCATTTATTGAGACTTTTCATATTTTTGTCCAGATATTTACAAAGTTGTCTGCTGCAGATTTGGCATAAGAGGGAAAGGGTAAATACATATGAAATACAATAGATTTGCATAAAATTACAAAAAATACTGTGTGTAAGTTGTTGTTATGTGGATGATGATGTAATGTTGTTGAATGTTTGTCTATGATGACTTTAAACTAAATGAGTTGCATTTGGTTCGAAAGCAGGATAACAGGGGTTCAGTTTTATCCGTTTCCCACTTACAGACAGATTTTGATTCATCTGCAGCAGACCACTTTTAACCCTTTCCCTCATACAACAATTCTGCAGCAGACGACTTTGAACGTCAAAACATAGAAAATCTCCATAGTTGAACGGATAACCTATGACAAAAAGTGGAAAACATTGTGGCAAAAGGAGAAATTGCACGTTTTGTGCAATTTCTTCTTTTGTCACTATGTTTTCAAAAAGCCGTCTGCTTTAACCCTTTCCCTCATACAACAATTCTGCAGCAGACGACTTTGAACATATTTTGTAATGGAAAATCTCTATAATTGAATGGATAACCTATGACTAAAAGTGGAAAACATTGTGACAAAGGGAGAAATTGCACGTTTTGTGCAATTTCTTCTTTTGTCACTATGTTTTCAAAAATCCGTCTGCTGCAGAGGCGTCAGAAAGCATCTATATGAGGGAAAGGGTTAAGAACATTGTGACAAAGGAGAAAATGCTCATTGGGTGCATAATTTCTCCTTTTGCCACGACTGTTTGAACTCTAATCAGAAACCTTGCTTTCATTTATAGATGTTTTTGATATTTTTTGTCAAGACCTTAACCCTTTCCCTCATAGGACAATTCTGCAGCAGATGACTTTGAACATATTTTGTCAAAAAATAGAAAATCTCTATAATTGAATGGATAACCTATGACCAAAAGAGGAAAACATTGTGGCCAAAGGAGAAATTGCTTGTTTTGAGCAATTTCTTCTTTTGTCACTATGTTTTCAAAAAGCCGTCTGCTGCAGAGGCGTCAGAAAGCGTCTATATGAGGGAAAGGGTTAATAAGGTCTGCCACGGGTGAAGGAGGTTACAGATTCGATCCCCGGCTGGGTTATACCAAAGACATGAAAAATGGTAGTAATGGCTGCCCGCCTTGGTGACCAGGGTTGCGGGGTACACATTGCGACTGACTCGCTGGTGTCAGGGTAAACAGACCAGTAGTACTGGTAACTTACCCAGGAAACATTGTGATATAACTGAAAAAATGTTGAAAGAGGCATAAAGCATCACAAATGATGTAAGTTGGCTGAGCCTCGGTAGCGCCGCGGGCTGTCAATCCAGGGGGTTGTGAGTTTGAATCCCGGCTCGGCCAACTTTCTTTCGACGTTTGACAAAAGTCAATGCGACATGCGTTATTCGTCTTCCACCAATGGGCTAAGTCTATGTGGAAAAGCAGCCAGTTGCTTGGGAAGATTGTTGTGTTGAGTACTGGTGTGAGAAAACCAGGAAGTACATGAGTAGCTGAACTGGCCGCCGTGATATGATTGAGAAAATGTTAAAAACGGCGTTAAACCCTAATCAATCAATCAATCAATCAATGTAAGTGGGAAAGGTAGAAATGAATGCCAGCTAACTCCTCCTGTTCTAGGCTTTTATACATGACCTATTTTTAGCTGGATGGCTCAAATATATTCTGAAACATTTTGTGTCGTAGATGCTCTATATTTTTTCTATGTACAATGATCTGTCAATTGATTGTTATTTTACCCTTTCCCACATGAAAATGCTTTCTGACGCCTCTGCATCAGAAGACTTTTGAAGATATTGTGGCAAAAGAAGAAATTGCTCATAACAAGCATTTTTTTCTTTTGCCACAATATTTTCAACTCTATTCAATAATGTTTCTTTCAGTTATAGAGATTTTCGAAATTTTTGCCTATAGCTCGTCTGCTTCAGATTTGTTGTTTGTTGGAAAGGGTTACGGCTTTAATATATTTTGCCTCTACTCAGGTAAATAGGCCTTGGGAACATTAAAATTTTGTGACCAATGTTGATGCAGATCAGCTGACATGTGTTAACAGTCTGATCAGTGTTCCAACCCCCACCCCCCCAAAAAAAAGATCTTTTAAACCCTCCCTTGCTAATTTCTCCTTTTGTCACACTGTTTTAAAAAGTGCTTTGTTACAGATACCTAAGGGTGCATCTTCATATGGGGAAGGGTGATTGGTCTGTATAGATCCTGATAAGACAGGGTATAAACTATTAACAAGCTAATCTGGAACTTCACTTTTCACAAATGCTGCAGGGCTATTTTACTGGAGTGAATCTCATACTTTCCCACGTACAGACACTTCCTGACGGTTTTCTGCAGGTGTCTTTTGGAAACATTGTAGCAAATGGAAAAATCTCACTTACCACAATGTTTTCAACTTTTTAACCTTTTCCCACATACAAAAAATCTGCAGCAGACAACTTTGAAAAATCTCTATGAATAAAAGTCAAATTAGTGAAAAGAGTTAAAAACAGTGTTAAAAAAGGAGAATTTGCTCATTATAAGCAATTGATCCTTTTGTCACGCTGTTTTCAAAAGTCGTCTGCTGCATATGCGTCTGTATGTTGGAAAGGGTTAAGATAATTATCCTTTCATTTATAGGGAGTATCCATATTTTTGCGGATATGTTTTCAAAGTCGTCTGCTGCCACTTTGGTGTATGTTGGAAAGGGTTAAAAGGTGTAAAAATGTCGGAAACAATTACTAGAATGACTTGATAAGGATATTTATTTACTGTTTGGGCTATGAAACAGAGAAAACGTACCCCATTGACTTGAAATTAGAGTAGAAATGTTAAACCCTTGCTTCATGCAGACGACTTTTTATGCAACTGCAGAGAAACATTTTTTGGGTGAAGGAGATATTGCTTAACTCTTTCCCAAATTGTAGACAAATGTTGAAGTATCATCAGCAGACAACTTTAAAAAAACACTGTTGGAAAAGGAGAAATTGCCCATAATGAGCAATATCCCCTCTTGTCACAAATATATTATTTTCAACCATATTCAATAATTATATTTTGGTTTATAAAGATATTCTATAATTTTGCTAAGATGTTTTCAGAGTTGTCTGCTGCAGGTTTGTATTTAGTGTGAAAGGGTTAAGCTATATCACCTTTTCTTTTAATGTTTACAATTATATCTAAATTTTGATTTCAGTTTCCCTCATGATACGTTTTTATCCTCCAATGTATTCTAAAGAGACATCTTTTAATGTTCAACCGTCCCCACTAGAAGACACATTTTGAAGCACTTTTGAAAACATTGTGACAATATGAGAAATTGCTCATAATGAGCCACAATGTTTTCAACTTTTTCATATATTTGCCTAGATGTTCTCAAAGTCGTCTACTGCAGATTTGATGTATGAGGGAAAGAGTTAAAATTTCATATGAGGGAAAGAGTAAACCCATTTACTTGGTAGAAATAAATTTGATGGTTGCTTTTCTCAGATGATATTTGAAAACATTGTGAAAAAGAAGTTAATCCTTAAGCATCAGTTGTTTCTCCTTTAAACTTTATAGTTTTAGCTCACCTGAGCACGAAGTGCTCAAGGTGAGTTATTGTGATCGCCTTTTGTCCGTCGTCCGTCAACATCTCCTCAGTAACCAGTGGGTCAATTGAGATGAAACTAAATAGAAAGCATCCTCTGAATGACCTCACCAGAATTCCTTCAATTTTTTGGGATCCATGCAGAATTCTGGTTTCCATGGCAACCAAACAAAAAAACTTTATAATTCTTCTTCTCCCAAACTGGTTAGCTGTATTTCAAATACTTTTGTAGAAATGTTCATTGGATGACCCTTTATCAAATTCCTTCAAGCCATGTTGATTGGTCGAAAAACATGGCTTCCAGGGGACGGGGCTATTTTGTCTTATATGGATATAGTGAAGACTTAAAAAAATGCAGAAATGTTCCTTGGGTGACACTCTACGAGATTCCTTCAAGCCATGGTAATTGGTCAAAAAACATGGCACCAGGAGGCGGGGCTGTTTGGCCGATTTTCAAATTATTTTGTAGAAATGTTCCTAGCATGACCCTCTTGCATGATTCCTCCAAGCCATGTTGATTGGTCGAAAAACATGGACTCCAGAGGGCGGGGCTATTTTGCCTTATATGACTATAGTGAAAACTTAAAAAATCTTCTCCTCCGAAAGTGTCAAGCTGATTTTCAAATAATTTTGTAGAAATGTTCCTAGGGAGCCCCTCTATCAGATTCCTTCAAATCATGTTGATTGGTCGAAAACTATGGCTTCCAGGGGGCGGGGCTATTTTGTCTTATATGGATATAGTGAAAACTTAAAAAAATGCAGAAATGTTCCTTGGGTGACACTCTACGAGATTTCTTCAAGCCATGGTTATTGGTCAAAAAACATGGCACCAGGAGGCGGGGCTGTTTGGAGATTTAATTTTTGACTAATGGAAGTGGAGGGATACTGGCCCTCTTGGTCCTCTTGTATTAGCTTACCTGACCACAAAATGAGTTGATGTGCTTGAGTGTGTGGTTGGCATGACAAATCACATTGCATAAGTCAGGTGAGCGATCCTGGGCTATTATGGCCTTCTTGTTTATTATATCTCATTTCGAGGATTAAAGTCCAATCTGCTGCATTTTAAATTTTAAGCTTTAAATTGTTGTTTAGTTCAGCTTTGAAACAAACCGTAAAAGGCATGCGAGATCTAGGAGTAATTTTATGACGAAGGCTATTAGCCGGAATGATAAATAATGAACTTGATTTATTTTCTATCAAACTGGATTTTTATTTCAATTGAAAACTTTATAATAGTGAAATACTTATTATCACTGTGATTCATTGGCCAGCGACACACGAGGGTCACTGTGACTCATTGGCCAGCGACACACAAGGTCACTGTGACACATTGGCCAGTGACACACAAGGGTCACTATGACTCATGTGTTCTTTGTCTGATTTTCAAATAATTTCACCGAAATTTTACTAACTTTGACCTACAGATTCTCTCCAGCCAATTTGATTTGTAAAAACCATAGCCAATAGTGGGCATATTTCTTTTCACTTATATACATAGCCAAATCTTTACCCCCTTTCCCACATACAACAACTCAGCAGCAGATGACTTTGAAAACGTATTGACAACAAAATGTACAATATCTGTAAGTAAAAGTATCATTATTATCACAATCTTTTCAAAAGTCATCAGCTGTAAGTAGGGAAAGGGTTAAACAAAAAGTCCAAGTGATCAACGTTCCTAGGTTGAGCATCTAATAAATTTCTTAATTTTGTTTATATTTGATTTTTCATAAAACATGGTTGCAAGGCTGTAATGCCTAATGTGTATACATATTGTAAAAAAAAAAAATCTTATTTGCAAAAACTATTATTGACTTGATTTGACAGAAATATCCCTAAGGTGCCCCTCTACTAGAGTGTTCAAGTCAAGATAATTTGTTCTATATTGTTTAATTCAAAATGATTTGTTCTAGATTGTTCAAGACAATATGATTTGTTCAAAGCCATTGCTTTCAAGTTGCTTTTGACTTTTTGGCCTTACATGTATCTATCAACAGTGAAAACATTAACCCTTTTCCACATACGATGCTTTCTGACACCTCTGCAGCAGACAACTTTTGAAAACATTGTGACAAAAGGAGAAATTGCTAAAAACAATTATCTCCTTTCATGTAGAAATTTTAGATAAATTTGCCTAAAAGTCTCCTGCTTCTGAGTTTTTGTATGTGGGAAAGGTTAAATTGACAAAATCATTGGCAACAGAGGGCTGCATTTTCTGCCTTTTGGCCCAGTGTCAGGGATGCGGAACAGGGCATTTTGAAGTCACTTGTTTATTTTATGTATGTAGGATGGGTATACTAAGATATTATTAAGATTCCTATAAAAAATACCGATGGTCTTTCCCAAATACAGCAAATCAATCCCAAAATACTTAATATTGAAGATCCCTAGAAGCAATGATATGAAAAATATATATAGACGAATGTATAATTATTGCATAGATTTGACATCATTGTTTCAGAAGGAGAAATTGCTAATTATGAGCAAGGAGCAATTAAACCTTTAAACACAATATTTTCAAACGTGTCTGCTGCAGATATGTCAAAATGCACTCGCATTTATGAAATAGTAAATAAACTATTTGAAAAAATAATAAGATATACTGTTATGTAAACGTATGGTGTCATGTTTTTTTTGTCTTTTTATTTTGTAAAGAATGATATATATATTTTTTGGTCTATTGTACATGTACATTTTTTTTTAAATTTTATTTTCTGCTTTTGTACAAGACATAAACGATTGTTTGCAATTAACTTATCGAATATTTTCTCCACTTATACTGATTAAAAATGGACTAATGAATTATAAAACAGAATACTTTTTTGTTATGTTTTGTATCATCTTTCTCCCTTATGAAAGGGACTGTGGCAACGTTTTTTATCCCCTGACAAAGGCAGAAGGGGTATTGACTTGAGGTTGTCCGTCCGTCCGTCCTTCCAGAGCAATATCTAAGGCAGAAGGGGTATTGACTTGAGGTTGTCCGTTCGCCCGTCCTTCCAGAGCAATATCTAAGGCAGAAGGTGTATTGACTTGAGGTTGTCCGTCCGCCCGTCCTTCCAGAGCAATATCTAAGGGGTATTGACTTGAGGTTGTCCGTCCGCCCGTCCTTTTAGAGCAATATCTAAGGCAGAAGGGGTACTGACTTGAGGTTGTCCGTCCGCCCGTCCTTCCAGAGCAATATCTAAGGCAGAAGGTGTATTGACTTGAGGTTGTCCGTCCGTCCGTCCTTCCAGAGCAATATCTAAGGCAGAAGGGTTATTGGCTTGAGGTTGTCCGTCCGCCCGTCCTTCCAGAGCAATATCTTAGGCAAAGTTGAATGGATTTGATAAACCCTTTCCCACATACACAATTCTGTAGCAGATGACTTTGAAAACATATTGACAAAAACATATAAAATCTCAATAAAGTATAGAGGTCAATTATTAAATAGGGTTGAAAACATTATTGGAAAATGGAGAAATTTCTCGTTTTGAGCAATTTCTCCTTTTGTCACAATGATTTCAAAAATCATCTGCTGCAGAGGCATCTGTATGTGGGAAAGGATTAAAACTATTTGGAAATGTTAACACCTTAGGGAAATCTCAGACTGCAAGTTTCATAAAGATCATTTTTATCATAGTTTATATCAAAATGATCTTGTGAAAACTCTACAAACCCCACTTAACATACTATCTTCATGAAAGATCATCAAAACGTTCATCTCCATCAAGCTCTAAACTGGATCTCAGGGGGTAAAAAACAATGTCAAATTTTAGAACACTCATGAAGCCTCATCTCTATCAAATTCCAGTCAAGTTCAAAACTGGGTCATGTGGGGTGAAAAAATGGGTCACTAGGTCAAATTTTAGAAAAAAAACCTTGTACACATAAGACGCCACCTTTTCACGCAATCTTCATAAAAATCCATCAAATCATTCATCTCTTTTTAATCCCAGTTAGGTTTGAAACTGGGTCAAATGGGGTAGAAAACTAGGATTTTTTTGACAACTATTCCAATGAATACTTTAAGTGAAATCTAAATCTTAACAAGACAATCAGATTTCATTAAGTACCGGTACTATTTGTTTAGGAAAAATACACTGTGGTCCGAATGAGGTAAGCCTCAGGGGATTTGGAACAGGGCGTCAAAGGTTTAGTTTAAACTTATTTATTTTACATCGATTACGAAACAAGCCTTCGGCTTAGATTATTCACGCTCGATGTCTTAACCAGTACTTGCGCCGTTTGTGTCGAAAAATCCAAAAGCCAAGACCCGCTCATCACGGGACTCGAACCAGGGACCTTTGATACGAGAGGCCGGCACTACCTCTGCACCACTGTCTTCCATACGTGTCAAAGGTTAGATTCCCAGTTATGGCGGTCATTGTGGAGTGCCTTTGGACAAGGCTCGTTTCCTAGCCTAGTACTGGTTTGTTTACAGAGGGACCATGATTAGGTGAACTGCTGCCGTGATATAACTGAAATAATGTTTAAAACATCATAAAACCCCAATAAAAACCATGCGTTTGGATATGGTAATTAAGCTAACCTGAGCACAAAGTGCTCAAGGTGAGTTATTGTGATTGCCTTTTGTTGTCCATCCTACGTCATCCACAACTACAAGCCATGTTTTACATCCAATCATCATGACACTTGTTAAGTTTGTCTATTTTGATGATAGCTAGGCCAGGCTCAAATATGGGTCATGTTGTGTCAAATCTTCTTAACAATCTGGAAGTTGTATTCTTAAATTGAGTATTTTCAACTTTCATAAGAATGTTTGTCTTGATGATATCTAGGCTAAGTCTGAATATGGGTAATCTTGAGTCAAAAACTAAGTCACTAGTTAAAACACGAAGGAAAATATTGTTAATACTCTGGAAGCCTCAGTTGTAAAGTGAGCATGTTGAAACTTTGTCATAACGTTTTTCTTGATGATATGTAGATTATATTTTAATACGGGTCATGTTGGTTCCCAAACTAGGTTACTAGGCCAAACTATTTACACTCTAGCAGCCGCATTTCTAACTTGAGCAAGTTGAAACTTTGTAAGAATGTTTGTCTTAGTGATGTCTAGGCTAAGTCCGAATATGGGTCACGTCTGGTCAAAAACTAGGTAAATGGGTCAAATTTGAGACAAATATTGTTAACAATGAAGGGACCATTATTTCTTTGCTTATACAGCTTGAAACTTATTGGATTATTTGTATGGATGATATCTAGCCCCCCCCCCCCCCCCCCCCCCCCCCCCCCCCCTTTATTCAATTTTCCCCTTTATTACAACACTATTTCAACTAAAAAAATGTATATAAAACCAAATTATCTCCGTCAAAATTGCGCTCAAATCAGATCAGTTATAATGCAGTCAACATGAAAAAGAAACCATGTGTAATCTTTTCGTGTAAGATGATCTTTCTAATGTAATAAATAGCAATATTGTTTTCGCTTTTCTTTTATTTAACTGTAAAAGAAAACATTAATACAGACGGGACAAAATTTCAATCATTCTTCATTAATATATTTTTTATATAAAAGTTATATAAAAGTCAGCAATGGGTTAACTTATGGTATCTGAATCAACATAAATAACTTGACATATTCCTATTGGGTAATCTGGATAGACCGTGGCTTGTGTTTATGTTCATTGAGCGCGTGCTGGATAAAAACTATGATTGGCGAGATTTTAGCCAAACTCTCGATAGAATGCAAGATTTTGCAGTGATGCGTATCTCTGGTTGATGATATATAGGCTTAGTTCGAATATTGGTCATCTTCGGTCCAAAACTAGGTCACTGGTTCAAATTTGAGAAAATATCTTGCTAACAATCTACAGACCGCATTTGACAAACTTGGTCAGATTTTTCTTTTTATTAAATTGAGGCAATATTCGAAAGAATTAGGTGATGACATCTCAAAAACAAGGACATGAGGCCAAATTGAAGGAAACTCTTATAAACTTTTTCGGGAAATATCTTGTTAATACTCTAGAGACTGCACTTTTGACATGAACATGACTGAGGCAATAGTGCCCACGGAGGAGTTATTATCGCAGCTTAAGACAATATAAAAGGTTGTGAAATAAATCTTAACTCAAATTCTGAAACATGTGCACTCTCATTTGACTGCACTTTTCGCGCCTCACCACAACCATGTACAGTTATCCTTGTACGACGATGCTCCAGAGTGGGCAACATTGGCAGAAGAAGAGGATTTTAAATTTGTTAGAATAGTCTTCTTGTTGAAATCTAGGCCAAGTTTAAATATGGCTGATATTTGGAAACAAACTAGGTACCTAGGTACATAAATAGTTTGTTATGCACATTATCATCTGAATATGGTGGAGAGTTGTTTTAAAATCCTAAGAGTTATGAAACTGACAATAAATATGTTAACACGCCTTTTGACCTCTAAATGTTCCCTTGACCTTCCATCGGGCTGGCAGAAACATGCGCTAGATGCACATCACGTACCGAAATATGGTGAACGATTCCGGCGAGTAATTTTAAAAACCTTCAAGCGGTTCAAAAGTTATTGAGCGGACACAATTTGTGATGGACAGACCGACGCGGGCAGACGGACAACGCCAGCTGAAACATGTCTGCCATGTGGTGAAAGTGTGTTTTGTACTCTTAGTTTGAGACCACTCCTTTTGATCAGTTGCTGGGCCCAAAAAGGCTGGTACACATTTTGTTTAGGAACCAGACAACAAGTGTAGATAATATGTCAATATAACAGGATAGATAACGCCAAATATATCTGCGGCTGGGCTGATCTACTAGCGAAGACGTACCTTAGAAATATTTTGTTTGCGTAGTTATGAGTGTTTCATTCACAAGAATGCATTGAATATATGGCAACGAGGTTTTATCGTAAGCAAAGCGCCAATGGCACTGTAGTGGCGATCGTATGGAAAATCCTGCAAAGTAACAAGCAGTATATCGGTGTAGGGCTTGCGCTTTTCAATAATAGTGCACTCTGGTGCGGATCAATTTGAGAATGTATCAACCCTGCATCTTTTGACAGTAGAATAATGTTAGTTTGCTAGAATGTTGTCTTGGTGATTGTTTAGTTACGTTCTGAAACTGGTCATGATGTGTTCAAAATTAGGCCATTCCAAATTTATGAAACATTTAGTTGGTACTCGATAGACTAGCTACCGCTTTAGCTCATTAGAATGGCTATTTGTAATCTAAATTGTTCGGGTAATCACATGTTCATCAACAGGTCGCTAGGCCATATTAAGATAAAATATTGTGTACGCTTTAGAAATGACAAAATTATCAAGAAAGGAGAGAAAACAGTATCCATTAGTTTGGTGTTTGTTTCAATGATGTCCGATATTAAACAGGTCTTTTTAATTTAGAGACTCATGTTATTTGCATAATAAATGTATTTTGCAAAATTATTTATAACGACTTCTGAAGATGATGTCATCAGATTTATAAATGTTTGTTTGGTTGTTCTACTAATGCCAAATTACAATTTTCACAAATTCGTTCATTTCTTGGGAAGTTGTGATGTCGTCCACTTTCAATTTTTAAATGGTGTGATGATGTTCGTTATAATCACGTCAAGATATTTTTCTAGATTGAAAGAGTTTTTGAAAAAGCAATATGTATCTATAGGCGTGTAGAATTGTTAATCGATGAGTAACAACTTTGTTGAAATACATATAAATCCTTTGTTTAATGCAAGTGTAGTCATTTGATCATTTTGGTATTTTGACCTCGTGTGAAAGTGAAAGAAGAGTATATGAAAAGTCTGAATCCCCCCCCCCCCCCTCCCCTCCCCCCCCCCTCCCCCGCACAACCCCGCCCCCTGTCCCCCCCCCCCGCATTTTAGGGTGAGACTAGTGAATTTTACATTCAATTTCAGAAAATATATGTTGTTCTGAAAATGGCTCCTAAGCTGTCAAAAAAGCTAAATGCAAACAATGTTTTGTTTACAAATCAGTCAGAGGGTATTCAACTTTATCAAAAACACTTTTAACGTTCATCAAAATCATTATTGTACAATGGGAGACCACTTCAGTATTATGAATTCATCTGAAATCCCCTTGACAAAATGGTCTGCCCGAAGCTCCAATCCGAATTGCTACCACAACACAAAGTTGTATCAGAATATTTAAACCTGTCCACGGACAGAGTGTATACACAATTCAAAGTTATTTAATGGGTATAAAGATAACAGACACAATACAAAGTTTTATTTCATGCTAAATGATGAGATACTTTTTTTTTTATCCGTGAAATATAGGTATGCCGGAACTACCTTTTTACTTATACAGGGGGGCTACTGTGTTGATACTGTGTTCCAGTATATACAAGTGGCCCTCCTTTGTTTTCTTAAAAGGACTTATTGTTATTGTTTAACAAATACATCCAAAATATATGTTCCATATGTTTCTCTTTACAACTTTTCAATATGGCGGACAAACTGTGTTTGAATAGGACATTCACATAGATCCATCCGCGTGAGAACAGTTACGAAGACACTAAATAGTTCCATTCTTTCGTCTTCAATAAGCATAAAATAAAAAAGAAATTTGTTTGATTTTAGTGGATAAACACGAGCTCGTGAACATATTAAAATTGTATCACTTCTCGTTGAGATACATTCCATATCCTCTCAAAACAAACAAAGATCCTCTATGTATCAGCATATTTAAACCAGTCCACGGACAGATGGTATACATAATACAAAGCTCTATAAGTATATGTGAACCAGTCCATGGACAGATAACAGACACAATACAAAGTTGAACCGGGCCATTATTGAAGTATTGTTATTGAATACAGTTGAAAATAAATGAGACAAGAGGAAAAATTGCCAATTAAGAGTAATTTGTCCTATTTTCACAAGTTTGTTAAAATGTCGTTTGTTGCAGAGGCATCAGAGGGCCTTTATATGAGGGAAAGGGTTAAGCCATTGTTCATATAAATACACTGTAAATGTTAGTGGCATCCACTGCAGACCTTTGATGGCAAAATGAAAAATTACTCATAATGAACAATTTCATAAAAGTATTACAATCAAACGGTTGTGTGAAGTTAAAACGCCATACAAATGACATAGATCGTTAAACGTTGTCGCTTGGCTCCTTTACAATGCCAGGGAAAACATCCGGGTAATTATTTATAATTATTTTATTTTATAGTGTTGACATTTATACATGTACATATGTATTACTGAAATTGTACAAAATGGTCGTGTCACGGGAAAGGAAACGTAGTATGAAACTCAACCTTTCGAATTTTACTAGCAGTGATGATCCAGATCAACTTGCCTATCTACGTACTTTAAGCAGGTTCTACCCTTTTCGCTATCTAGTCATATAATCACATAAAAGAAGCACAGTGGAGAACGTTTTCAAGTTCAGCAAACAAATGACCGTATAAGATTTAAAGGACTACGCAACGAATTCTGTCCCTGTAATGTAATTGCCACAATTTGTCATTTGCCATATATTTAAAAATTCGGGTTGCCGTGTAACTATACTCCAATCTTACTGCTGGAACCAATTAATCAAGCCTGCATTACCGCTATAGCGCCATTGCAGTCAGTGTATCTGATCTATACAGTTAGCTGCCAAACTATGTTGATATTCTAGAATGCAAAGCTGAAATATCCCGTTTTAAAAATTCAGCATTGAAAGGCTTTAACCCTTCCCTTTGAGCCTTCTTCTTATTTGGCGTTGTGTTCGTCTTATAGTCTTTGTGGTAAAGTAGTGGTAAGAGCTTCCGCATCGTTGTTCTGTTCGTCTTACAGTCTCGGTGATAAAGTAGTGGCAATAGCTTCCGCCTCATTGTTCTGTTCGTCTTTCCGTCTTGGTTGTAAAGAAGCGATAAGAGCTTCCGCTTCGTTGTTTTGTTTGTCGTACCGTCTTGGTGGTAAAGTAGTGGTAAGAGCTTACCCTGTTGATATGTTCGTCTTACCATATTGGTGGTAAGAGCTTCCGATTTATTGTTGTGTTCATCTTACCGTCTTGGTGGTGAAGAAGTGGTAAGAGCTTCCGCCACGTTGTTCTGTTCGTCTTGCCATCTTGTTGGTAAAGTATTGGTAAGAGCGTCCGTCTCGTTGTTTTGATAGTGTTATCGTCTTGTTGTTAAAGCAGTGGTCAGAGCTTCCGCCTCGTTGTTCTGTTCGTCTTTCCGTCTTGGTGGTAAAGTAGTTGTAAGAGATTCCGCCTCGTTGTTCTGTTAGTCTTTCCGTCTTGGTGGTAAAGTAGTTACTTTCGCTTCCGATTCTTTCTTTGCTTCGTTTTACCCTCTCGGTGGTTAAGTAGTGGTAAGAGCGTCCGCCTCGTTGTTCTGTTCGTTTTACCCTCTTGGTGGTAAAGTAGTGGTAAGTGCGTCCGTCACGAGAGCGGTAGACTAGGGTTCGATTTCCGGTCTGGTCGTACTTCAAATTGATATAAATGCCTTTCTTTCTTGGCGCTGACGATGGCCGGATACGATATATATGAGCTGGTGCCAGACGTCATGGTGCAACGGATATACTGTTAAAACACTACTACTACTACTATTACTACTACTTCATGGACTTTATCCCTGATATTTTTAGAATATTGAAATTGTATGGCCTCTCAAATATGATCAATGCATATTTGAACAATGCAGGACTTCTGCCGTCTAAGACTAGCTGGAAATTAACAGTAAATACTGTTGTCAATGCATATGAATCCGACAACTGGAAATTGAGAATAAGTGTCGACCAAGATTTCTCTAGATTTGCACGGTTGCACACTGCCATCTACCCAAGTGTTATTTACGATGTGTTTACAGAGGTTAAGCCAAATATTGCCAGAACAATTGCTAACATATGGGTAAACATTCCGGATACTGACAATCTGTATTGTAAACTGTGCTATGCGTTTACCAGCGATAGTATGAAACACGTTCTTTGTGAGTGTCCATGTTTGACGTCGCAGAAAACGTCGTTCATACTAAGCATACAACATGAGGTTATTTCTGGTATTGCGGAAGAACTAAGCTCGGACTCATCTGAAAGTTTCATGTTGAAGATTCTAGGCTCAAAACTGGAAACCGATATTTCACATGAAACAGAAAGACTAGTGCTCAAACGCTCATTGGTGTATGCCTATAGTTGCCTTAGGAACCTAGTGTGATCTCTGTGAGTCGGAAATCACACATAGTTCCAAAATGCACTTAACTGCGTGCTGTGCTCGAACCTTAAAGATGAAACACGGTAATAAAGCACATATCCATGAAGGAAAGCAGTAAATCTCACTATACAACAGTGTATATATTCATATTATTATTTGTACATGAACTGCATAACGATGCTCTATATCCATACTATTTGTTAATTTAACTTAAACTTGTGTTTATTTGATATTTATCAATCTCCACTAGGAGGAATTAAAATGAATAAATAAATAAATAAACTACTATAGCGATAAGATTCCTTAGTACACTATTATAACATACACTAAGGTTATAACTACTATAGCGATAAGATTGTATAACCACAAATCCTTAAAGATGAAACACGGTCATAAAGCACATATCCATGAAGGAAAGCAGTAAATCTCACTATTCAACAGTGTATATATTCATATTATTAGTTGTACATGAACTGCATAACGATGCTCTATATCCATACTATTTGTTAATTTAACTTAAACTTGTGATTATTTGTTATTTATCAATCTCAAAATGAATAAATAAATAAATACTACTACTACTACTACTACTACTACTACTACTTAATCGACTACTATTACTACTACTACTACTACTAATACTACTACTACTACTTCTACTACTACTACTACTACAACTACTACTACTACTACTACTACTACCACTACTACTACTACTACTACTACTACTACTACTACTACTACTACTACTACTACTACTACTTCTTCTTCTCCTACTACTTCTACTTCATAGACTACTAATACAACTGTTACTACTAGGTTTATTATTACTTCAACTACATGAACAACAACAACAACAACAACAACAACTACTACTACTACAACTATTACTACTACTGATACTAATACTTATACTACTGCTAATATAATAACTTATATTTTCATTTCATTTTTTTTTATCATCATTATTATTGGAAGCCGCCAGGAGGCGGCTTCCTGTAGGGATGCTTTTAATTTTCGGTCAAGGAAAATATTTAGACCTGCCAGCGTGACCACATATCTCTTTGTCCTTTCTAAGTACATTAATTTAAGGTAATGACTTTTAAAACATCCCTTTTACACTCTATATATACATGTGTGAGTTTTACAAATTAACTATATTAAACCATTTTCGATATACAACAAAACAACAACAGACGACTTTTAAAACATCCGGGCAAAAAGTTGTATCAGAATATTTAAACCAGTTCATGGTCAGATGGTATACACAATTTACCTCAGATGGAAGCAATTTATTTGCCATAGGCGACCATTATAGCGTTTTGGGCTACGGCTCTTTCCCAACAGCCGAAATAACCCAGAAACCTATATTCATCTAAAGTTCATTATCAAAACTACCAAAAAAAGCACAAAAAACACACATATGTTATCTTACTTTTGTTTTTAGCTATGACGTCAAATCAAAGGTCACCCTTATCCCGCAGTGAATTTTACATTCAATTTCAGAAAATACATGTTGTTCTGAAAATGGCTCCTAAGCTGTCAAAAAAGCTAAATGCAAACAATGTTTTGTTTACAAATCAGTCAGAGGGTATTCAACTTTATCAAAAACACTTTTAACGTTCATCAAAATCATTATTGTACAATGGGAGACCACTTCAGTATTATGAATTCATCTGAAATCCCCTTGACAAAATGGTCTGCCCGAAGCTCCAATCCGAATTGCTACCACAACACAAAGTTGTATCAGAATATTTAAACCTGTCCACGGACAGAGTGTATACACAATTCAAAGTTATTTAATGGGTATAAAGATAACAGACACAATACAAAGTTTTATTTCATGCTAAATGATGAGATACCTTTTTTTTTATCCGTGAAATATAGGTATGCCGGAACTACCTTTTTACTTATACAGGGAGGCTACTGTGTTGATACTGTGTTCCAGTATATACAAGTGGCCCTCCTTTGTTTTCTTAAAAGGACTTATTGTTATTGTTTAACAAATACATCCAAAATATATGTTCCATATGTTTCTCTTTACAACTTTTCAATATGGCGGACAAACTGTGTTTGAATAGGACATTCACATAGATCCATCCGCGTGAGAACAGTTACAAAGACACTAAATAGTTCCATTCTTTCGTCTTCAATAAGCATAAAATAAAAAAGAAATTTGTTTGATTTTAGTGGATAAACACGAGCTCGTGAACATATTAAAATTGTATCACTTCTCGTTGAGATACATTCCATATCCTCTCAAAACAAACAAAGATCCTCTATGTATCAGCATATTTAAACCAGTCCACGGACAGATGGTATACATAATACAAAGCTCTATAAGTATATGTGAACCAGTCCATGGACAGATAACAGACACAATACAAAGTTGAACCGGGCCATTATTGAAGTATTGTTATTGAATACAGTTGAAAATAAATGAGACAAGAGGAGAAATTGCCAATTAAGAGTAATTTGTCCTATTTTCACAAGTTTGTTAAAATGTCGTTTGTTGCAGAGGCATCAGAGGGCCTTTATATGAGGGAAAGGGTTAAGCCATTGTTCATATAAATACACTGTAAATGTTAGTGGCATCCACTGCAGACCTTTGATGGCAAAATGAAAAATTACTCATAATGAACAATTTCATAAAAGTATTACAATCAAACGGTTGTGTGAAGTTAAAACGCCATACAAATGACATAGATCGTTAAACGTTGTCGCTTGGCTCCTTTACAATGCCAGGGAAAACATCCGGGTAATTATTTATAATTATTTTATTTTATAGTGTTGACATTTATACATGTACATATGTATTACTGAAATTGTACAAAATAGTCGTGTCACGGGAAAGGAAACGTAGTATGAAACTCAACCTTTCGAATTTTACTAGCAGTGATGATCCAGATCAACTTGCCTATCTACGTACTTTAAGCAGGTTCTACCCTTTTCGCTATCTAGTCATACAATCACATAAAAGAAGCACAGTGGAGAACGTTTTCAAGTTCAGCAAACAAATGACCGTATAAGATTTAAAGGACTACGCAACGAATTCTGTCCCTGTAATGTAATTGCCACAATTTGTCATTTGCCATATATTTAAAAATTCGGGTTGCCGTGTAACTATACTCCAATCTTACTGCTGGAACCAATTAATCAAGCCTGCATTACCGTTATAGCGCCATTGCAGTCAGTGCATCTGATCTATACAGTTAGCTGCCAAACTATGTTGATATTCTAGAATGCAAAGCTGAAATATCCCGTTTTAAAAATTCAGCATTGAAAGGCTTTAACCCTTCCCTTTGAGCCTTCTTCTTATTTGGCGTTGTGTTCGTCTTATAGTCTTTGTGGTAAAGTAGTGGTAAGAGCTTCCGCATCGTTGTTCTGTTCGTCTTACAGTCTCGGTGATAAAGTAGTGGCAATAGCTTCCGCCTCATTGTTCTGTTCGTCTTTCCGTCTTGGTTGTAAAGAAGCGATAAGAGCTTCCGCTTCGTTGTTTTGTTTGTCGTACCGTCTTGGTGGTAAAGTAGTGGTAAGAGCTTACCCTGTTGATATGTTCGTCTTACCATATTGGTGGTAAGAGCTTCCGATTTATTGTTGTGTTCATCTTACCGTCTTGGTGGTGAAGAAGTGGTAAGAGCTTCCGCCACGTTGTTCTGTTCGTCTTGCCATCTTGTTGGTAAAGTATTGGTAAGAGCGTCCGTCTCGTTGTTTTGATAGTGTTATCGTCTTGTTGTTAAAGCAGTGGTCAGAGCTTCCGCCTCGTTGTTCTGTTCGTCTTTCCGTCTTGGTGGTAAAGTAGTTGTAAGAGATTCCGCCTCGTTGTTCTGTTAGTCTTTCCGTCTTGGTGGTAAAGTAGTTACTTTCGCTTCCGATTCTTTCTTTGCTTCGTTTTACCCTCTCGGTGGTAAAGTAGTGGTAAGAGCGTCCGCCTCGTTGTTCTGTTCGTTTTACCCTCTTGGTGGTAAAGTAGTGGTAAGTGCGTCCGTCACGAGAGCGGTAGACTAGGGTTCGATTTCCGGTCTGGTCGTACTTCAAATTGATATAAATGCCTTTCTTTCTTGGCGCTGACGATGGCCGGATACGATATATATGAGCTGGTGCCAGACGTCATGGTGCAACGGATATACTGTTAAAACACTACTACTACTACTATTACTACTACTTCATGGACTTTATCCCTGATATTTTTAGAATATTGAAATTGTATGGCCTCTCAAATATGATCAATGCATATTTGAACAATGCAGGACTTATGCCGTCTAAGACTAGCTGGAAATTAACAGTAAATACTGTTGTCAACGCATATGAATCCGACAACTGGAAATTGAGAATAAGTGTCGACCAAGATTTCTCTAGATTTGCACGGTTGCACACTGCCATCTACCCAAGTGTTATTTACGATGTGTTTACAGAGGTTAAGCCAAATATTGCCAGAACAATTGCTAACATATGGGTAAACATTCCGGATACTGACAATCTGTATTGTAAACTGTGCTATGCGTTTACCAGCGATAGTATGAAACACGTTCTTTGTGAGTGTCCATGTTTGACGTCGCAGAAAACGTCGTTCATACTAAGCATACAACATGAGGTTATTTCTGGTATTGCGGAAGAACTAAGCTCGGACTCATCTGAAAGTTTCATGTTGAAGATTCTAGGCTCAAAACTGGAAACCGATATTTCACATGAAACAGAAAGACTAGTGCTCAAACGCTCATTGGTGTATGCCTATAGTTGCCTTAGGAACCTAGTGTGATCTCTGTGAGTCGGAAATCACACATAGTTCCAAAATGCACTTAACTGCGTGCTGTGCTCGAACCTTAAAGATGAAACACGGTAATAAAGCACATATCCATGAAGGAAAGCAGTAAATCTCACTATACAACAGTGTATATATTCATATTATTATTTGTACATGAACTGCATAACGATGCTCTATATCCATACTATTTGTTAATTTAACTTAAACTTGTGTTTATTTGATATTTATCAATCTCCACTAGGAGGAATTAAAATGAATAAATAAATAAATAAACTACTATAGCGATAAGATTCCTTAGTACACTATTATAACATAAACTAAGGTTATAACTACTATAGCGATAAGATTGTATAACCACAAATCCTTAAAGATGAAACACGGTCATAAAGCACATATCCATGAAGGAAAGCAGTAAATCTCACTATTCAACAATGTATATATTCATATTATTATTTGTACATGAACTGCATAACGATGCTCTATATCCATACTATTTGTTAATTTAACTTAAACTTGTGATTATTTGTTATTTATCAATCTCAAAATGAATAAATAAATAAATACTACTACTACTACTACTACTACTACTACTACTTAATCGACTACTATTACTACTACTACTACTAATACTACTACTACTACTTCTACTACTACTACTACTACAACTACTACTACTACTACTACTACTTCCACTACTACTACTACTACTACTACTACTACTACTACTACTACTACTACTACTACTACTACTACTACTACTACTACTACTACTTCTTCTTCTCCTACTACTTCTACTTCATAGACTACTAATACAACTGTTACTACTAGGTTTATTATTACTTCAACTACATGAACAACAACAACAACAACAACAACTACTACTACTACAACTATTACTACTACTGATACTAATACTTATACTACTGCTAATATAATAACTTATATTTTCATTTCATTTTTTTTTATCATCATTATTATTGGAAGCCGCCAGGAGGCGGCTTCCTGTAGGGATGCTTTTAATTTTCGGTCAAGGAAAATATTTAGACCTGCCAGCGTGACCACATATCTCTTTGTCCTTTCTAAGTACATTAATTTAAGGTAATGACTTTTAAAACATCCCTTTTACACTCTATATATACATGTGTGAGTTTTACAAATTAAAAACAAAAGACAAAGGCCAGTATATTAATTGAATATATGTACATTTTTATTTAAGCGAAATTCATACTGTATCTTGTCTAAACAGTAAACTGAATTGGTTACATGCCTCATACGCTTTTTTAAGTTCGATAGTATGTTAAACCGGGAACCACGAACAAAAGAAGGTACGCAGTAAATGTAATCTGTTTCTTGTTGTTGTTGTTTGGCGTTGTTTACCCTCGCGCTCGGCATTAATGCCATTCCGTTCCTTACATGCTATAATATATTACGCAGTAATTCTAGATGAAGAAGTGCAGACATGAACAAAATATCTGTTTCACAATAAATGTTGCCGTCTAGTTGAAATGTTAATGTTTATCAAACTTATTCATACGAATCACAAGAAAAAAATCCTAGTAGTACTTAAAGGGAGGTAATTTGAAGTATATACGCACAATTTAATTAAGTTCCCATTTGGTCTGACATCTTTGTCTAATAATACACATGTATGACGATTTAAATAAACAATTTAAAGGGAATACAAATATTTAACACAGTTAAACATTTATTTAAGCAAAAATCATACTGTATCTTGAACAGTGAACAAGAGAAGGCACTCAGTAAATGTAATCTGTTTCTTGTTGTTGTTGTTTGGCGTTGTTTACCCTCGCGCTCGGCATTAATGGATGGGCATTAATGCCATTCCGTTCCTTACATGCTATCATATGTTACGCAGTAATTCTAGATGAAGAAGTGCAGACATGAACATATATAAACCACAGAAATATCTGTTTCACAATAAATGTTGCCGTCTAGTTGAAATGGAAATGTTTATCAAACTTATTCATACGAATCACAAGAAAAAAATCGTGGTAGTACTTAAAGGGAGGTAATTTCTAGTATATACGCACAATTTAACTAAGTTCCCATTTGGTCTGACACCTATGTCTAATAATACACATGTATGACGATTTAAATAAACAATTTAAAGGGAATACAAATATTTAACACAGCTAAACATTTAAATACATGTTCAGCAGCTAACCGTTTCCCACATACAACAACCAATTTGGTAGAGGAAAGTTTACGTCGTGCCGGGTTAGCTAGTCGCAATATAAAATCGCAAATATTGGAAATATACTTATACACAAACGGACGTTTATAGTTTCAGTACATACAAAAACGGTTCATACTTTAATTTACTTTAACATGTTGGTATATTGAAATGGGTGTTTCTGTGAGATTCACAGACTTAGTACGTTGAAATGAAAATTTGTTTATATAAATTTTATATTCATACCTATACATTAGGGTATTTACAAACAATTAATGAAATGTGTACACATTTATCTTGGCTTAAATTTGATTTTGATGTTGTTACTAATTTAAATAATAGTTTTCATTCATATAATTTCAATGTTTATTAATCTTAATCATACGAATCACAAGGTAAATATCCTTGTATTGCTTAAAGGGTGGTAATTTGAAGTATCGAACAGTCTTCAAAGGGATAAATATGTCTGTGTATTACTGTCTACTGTTGTTTGTGGATTTAAATGTTCTTTTTCTTATTTCTACATGAACAACGAAAAATTGCGGCTTCTCTTTGACGCTTTGCGTCAAACATTCGTCTTGTATTTACAGATAGTTTGGTTAAAACTTCTGGACGTCCTCATTGCTTCCAGTTGCTATACCGATGGACGTGGGACGAAGACATGCAGGCATGTGTCACTCACTTGGATTGCTTCGGTCCTTATGCAAAATTGAGTACGAATGTGTACAGAACATTAGGCGAGTGTAACAAGAAGTGTTCATTCTAATGGAGTGGGAAACTACGGTTATGGTGGAGTGCCATTGGGCAAGGCACATTTTCTAGCCTAGTACTGGTTTGTTGTGGCGATTGGTTTGACAATCGCCACAATGCTAACATAAACAACAACAACGAACAATATTTACATAGTCGGTTTTGAAAAATCGGTTGATATTTATTTTCCTTACTGCAAACTAATTTACTCACATCCGTTATAGTTCCATCATTGATGCAGATACGCGATTAATAATAATTATGTCAGTGCTACTTTGGTACCGGATTGTTACTAATATTTGAGTTGTATCGAGACATTATCTACATAGAGTTAAAATATGTAAATATTATCTTCGTCATGATTTGTCAGATAATAAATATCATTGCGCGTTCTGCAAACATTGAAACAAACACCAAACTAATGGATACTGTTTTCTCTCCTTTCTTGATAATTTTGTCATTTCTAAAGTGTACAACCTGGTAATGAACATGTGATTACCCGAACAATTTAAAATACAAATAGCCATTCTAATGAGCTAAAACGGTAGCTAGTATATCGAGTACCAACTAGATTTTTCATAAATTTGGAATGGCCTAATTTTGAACACATCATGACCAGTTTCAGAACGTAACTAAACAATCACCAAGACAACATTCTGGCAAACTAACATTAGTCTACTGTCAAAAGATGCAGGGTTGATACATTCTCAAATTTATCCGCACCAGAGTGCACTATTATTGAAAAGCGCAAGCCCTACACCGATATACTGCTTGTTACTTTGCAGGATTATCCATACGATCGCCACTACAGTGCCATTGGCGCTTTGATTTACCAAGGGATCATGAATAAGTGTACTGTCGCCGTGATATAACTGAAATTATGTTGAAAGCGGCATAAAACCACAATAAATAAATAAATAAATTCTAATGGAGTGACCTTGATATTGGGAATCACAACATACAGTCGACTCGCGTGTCTAGGCACTGTTTCTTTGATATACTTTTATCATTGGCTTGCTGTTATGTAGCTGATCTACCAGATACAAATGTGAACCGAACCCTGCTGTAGTGTAACAGAGTGTGTTCATTTAAATGAAGTTTAAATTGAACTCTTGTCCATAAAACTGGAAACCAACTTCGGAAATGCTATGGAACGGTGTCATAAAATAGTTCATTTTAATGGCGTTTTGATTTGACCGACTTCAGGTTTCAGGTACAATTAAAGAACACATGCGTATCAAAATATAATTTTATCTCAGAATGCGTTTTATTGACATTTTCAATTTATCCACGCCTTTCTCTTTTACCACATTGAGACGCTTTCTGCAAGAGACGACATTTGAAAACATTGTTGCAAATGTCGTAGACTTGATGTATGTTGGAAATGGTAAAATTATAAAATCCTACATTCTGACGTTTTAATGTGTAATAAAGGCGAAATGGAGAGTAACAATTGCGTCCTAGACACAGGAAGTGCGGTCATCGAAAAATGGTTTTGTTTTATCAAGATATTTCGAGATCAGTATGCGATGCAGGCTTGTCAGTTTCTTCCCTTTTTGGTATCCAGTTATTCATTGGTTCTGTTAACCTCTTGATTCCGAATCAATTAACGCTTTCCTACTGACAGACATATTTCGACGAATCTGCAGTAGACGACTTTTGAAAACGTTGTGACAAAAGGAGAAACTAATAAAAGGGGTGGGGGGGGGGGGGGGGGGGTGGAAGGGTTGAATTACTTACAAAGAGGAACGCTTATGCTATAACCCGTCCCACATGCAGAGACATTTGCACCAGACGGCCTTCAAAGACAGTGTGGCCAAAGGAAAAAAATGCTGACAATGTGTACCACCTTTTCAATAGGTAAATATTGACTAATATAATTTTCCTGTTTGGGACCTTCGCTCGAAAGATGGTGAGGTGTAGCTCATTAACATGTCGTTGATCCCGGAATTGTTCGTTTATATATGTTTATGGAAAGAAATATGGGTAGTTTACATGTTACCGATTTTTGAAATTATATACAATTGTTCCAATGTCGATTTGTGATAACATATAATCAGCCTGAATGAATCAAATTAATTCGGAATGTATTTTTGAACCGGATGTGAATCCGTGTTTTAGTCTCGTCATAAGTGTTTCTGTTTATGACCGAAATGATCGGATTGGAATTTAGGAACGAGGATCTATTGTCCAACTACTTGTTGCAGGTCACACTTATACCGTGTGATCAGGAGAACGACAACGTACTAGGTACATAACTCTGGTCTGCTCATTTGAGTAATCTCCATTTTTCCTTATTTAGTTCAGCCAATGTCTCAATTAATTTCAATTGTATCCATTTCAAACTTGGTTTTTAGGTAACTTATGACCTACAGGTGTGCAGTGAACCATTACCATAACTTTAGCATGCTGTGTTTGGGGTGTATATATTTTTGTCTTTCCATGTTCTCACTTATTATATGACTTCCGCATGCAACACATGCGTTCCGTGAAATACCCTTGTTCGTTAATGAGTGCATCCCCAAAGCTTTGTACTTTGTCCGGAGCGACTGACTGTCTGTCCGTTTTTGTGTTCATCCATCCGTCTGTCTGTCCGTTACGGTTTGCATTAATTGGTCAAAACTTTGTATCTGTTTGGCGGATCCATTTCAAAGTCGTCACACTTATACATTGGGATGAGGAGACCGATACAATAGTTCGAACACAAATCTGATCTGGTTTTTTAGGTGTAAACTCATTTTTTCATATATTTTTCTTCAACCATTGTCTCAATAGATGTTCAATGTATCAATTTAAAACATGGTGTTTAGGAAACGTATGAGCTACAGATGTACAGTGCACAAGAAACATAACTATAGCATGTTTTCGATGGTCTTTCATTTATCAGCATGATTCCAATATACATTGTGGCTCTTTAGTGTTTTCTGAACTGGAAATATTTTAATTAAGGGTCGCTGCTCGGTGTTTTGTCAATCTTTTGTCCTTCGTGATTTATTTTGTTTATACAAGAAAAGGGTCAAACTTTAATAAATTAGGAATTGGTTATTGGCCGGCAATCTGTGTTGTTTCAAACATTTTGGTTTGGTTTGTTTAAAGGTCGATGATTCATTTTCAACTTACATATGCCCCTATATCATCAGCGCTTTCAGCGCTTTGATTAATTAACGCTGTTGTTGGTTTGGATTCGGCTAACAACTTCCTAACTCGTTTTGTTAGGTAAATTTGAATACAACCCCTTTTATATTAGTTTCATGACGAAGGAGGGAAAAATGCATAAAAATGCGTATGCGATTGGGAAAGGTTTAATCGACTTCATACGATTTTACAAAAATCTACTTTCAGTTTGCGTTCCTGAAATCGGTTGTATGTAAAATAGGTTGATAAGGCATTACTTGTAGCTACAGTTGTCTAATATTAAAACGTGGACCGTTTATCTCATAGAGATCTGTGAGGTAAATATAGTTAAATCGAGAAATGTTGAAGTATACATTTTATACAGAGTTGAAAACATTGTGGGAAAAGAAGAAACTGCTCCTTTTTTGCAGTTTATTTTCCTTCATGACAACATTTTTATATCGAACTTTACCTTTTTTTTCACCAAATTTTCGAAAAGGTGTATCGGGAAAAGGCCAAGATAAGATAAGAGCAGTCTTTGTTGATATCAGTGTGTATTGAATCTAAGGACGTAATATACGGGTTTTAGGGAAGCTACTGTGTTACAAGATACGGTAAAAATTATATACATTTGTAGGTTTTTTTTTATTATTTAAAATAGAATGCTGCATTCTACCTCATTTTGTTTCTCATATTTGTAGTATTTTAAAATTCGTGACTTGTTATCTGCATATACTATTTGAATTCATATTTAAAGGTTATTGATGTGTCGCCTGGGTACGGAGGCACAGGCTTATGGATCGCTTCTCCGTCATATGTTCGTCTGTCTGTCCGTTCGTCTGTCTACCTGTCTATCCACGTTGTCACTAAACAGAGTCTGGTAGAGTCTGGTAGAGTCTGGTAGAGTCCGGTAGAGTCTGGTAGAGTCCGATAGAGTCTGGTGGTCAAATATCCCAGTATATCACTGTTTTGCCGTGTTTTTGTGTTGAAATGAATAAAATCAAGTGTAATTGTATCATATAAATAGAAATAAAAAAATGTATTTCCTATTTTAGTTCATTTTCGAGTGAATATAGAAATAATATGAGTATAGGTGCTACCTATTTCGGATAAACATTTATTATATGTTGTGATCGGTGAATAATTCAACGCGAACTGCAATTATCCCCTTGCTTGCTGCACGATCAGTTATTTACGTCAATTACGAGTCCTGCCGACATAAGCAAAGAAAATAAAAAATCATCACCAGGTTAAGATTATATTTAACTTTAAAATATAGCCAATATTTTACATCCATGACATTATGATGACAGGTACAACAAATAATCAACTTGCCCTTCATAAAGTACTTCAAATAAAACGATTTCATAATTCACGGAACTACATTTGTGACAAGTCAAACTAACGTTTCCTATAATTTCTGTCGTTTTCCTTTTGGTTCATTTAGTTTAAACTTATTTATTTTACATCGATTGTGAAACAAAAACAAGCTTTCAGCTTATATTAATCACGCTCGATGTCTGCTTCCTGGAGACTTAACCAGAACTCACGCCGTTTGTGTGAAAAACATCCCGCTCATCACGGGACTCGAACCACGGACCTTTAATACAAGAGGCCGACGCTTTACCTCTGCACCACTAATAGAATGACGTCATATTACAGGAATTTGGATTTATAACTTCTGGAAAGTCAAAGGTCAAAGGTCAAAAAACCCTTACGAGTAATATTTGAACTCGTTTTAGAAATAGACGACGAGTGTTATTAAACGGAAATTATCACACATAAAATTACTTGTGCTCGTTCCTTTATCGAGTACGTATTATCATATTTAATTATTTTCTCTAGAAGTTTTTTTTGTTTCGATATTTTCTTTTCATCCAATCAAAACGTAGCACTGTAGCAGAATCGTGACTACATCGAAAAATCAATTCTGGACACAATTTTTGGAAAGACGGAAAGTTCATACACATTACCTATTGACGGGAAACATCGCCGGCTTCGCCGTCGATTTGTTTACCCGTATTATATGCGTGAACACGGACACTGGTAGAGTCTGGTCATCAGCAAAAAATACAACGTTTGTATGATTTTTAAGTTAAAAAAGTTTAACTTTATTTATATGTGTCATATTATATATTTATTTATTATACTATTTCAGCTGATAATCGGGAAAATAGTGGAAAAGAGAGGATCTTTAACGATAACATTGTGTTTCGTAAATCAAAATGGCTGACGTGAAATTTCTGTTCATAATGCTACCCTATCGCACATTCTGAACGAGTAATACAATACATTCTCTCTCTATTAAGCGTCAATTAATTGATTAGGTGTGATCAATAGATTAGTGTTTTAATTATATTATAACAATACCAAGATTTTAAATGTATGAAAACTACTAGATTGGAATGATTTTATGTTTTATATGTCATTAACATTAATTAAACCAAATACTTAAAGAGCTATATACTTACTTAGTACCAGACTCTGTTTAGTGATACCCGTCTATCCATATGAACCCACATAATTATTACAGTAAAATTGTCATAACTGAGAAAATTTACCAATCACCTGTTATTTGAGAATGTTCAAAGATTTTGAATCGATTCTGATCAGAAAATAGTTTACATAATACATGTTGTATACAGATATAAATACCTCCTCGGTGGTGTAGTGGTAGAGCGACCGTCTCGGTGTGGGAGGTTGCGGGTTTGATCTACGGCCAGGTTATACATGGGAAAAAGTTCATCTTCCATCGTATATTTAGGTTATACATGGGAAAAAGTTCATATTCCATCGTTTATTTAGGTTATACATGGGAAAAAGTTCAACTTCCATCGTATATTTAAGTGTATTATTTATCAACTGTTTTACACAGGAATTATAACTCTTGTTAACACGGGATTTGAACGCCTCGTTAATTTACACGGGAATTCTAAGCCTCATTTTTGCACAAGAATTCTAACCGTTGTAAATGATTTGAAAAATCGTTTCATCGTAAAGTAGTTAGACTTGAGACTTCTTAGCCTCACCAAACTTGTTAACACTGGAATACTAACCCTCGTAAAACGTTTTGACATTGGAAATCTAAGACTCGTAAAAAAACATTGAGACTTGAATTCTAACCCTCGGAACAGAATCAATATGGGAAACTGATTGATTTGGGATTTCTTTGCCTCATAAAACCTTTTGACAGAGGAATTCTAACCGTCGTATAAAAGTATTAGGTGGTAATTATAACAACCATAAAATATTTTGACACAGGAAATCAAACCATCTTGAGACTTTTTGACGTAGCTATTCTAACCCTCGTTAAACTTTTTGAGACTAGAATTCTAACCGTCATAAAACCTTTTGTCGTGGAAATCCTTACAATCATAAACATAATTGACAATAACATTTTAACACTTTTAAAACTTTTTTACACTGGAATTCAACCCCTTGTAAAATGATTTACATGTGAATTCTGACCCTCGTGATTCATTGTCTCTATAGACAAAAAGGGGCATATAAATTACCATGTTAATTACAGAAGTATGTGGCCTATAACTTTAGTAAATGGGAGCTCAAATATTGCGCAATTTTACGATGTAACAGTCGGTCTGAAATAAGGTGGGACACATTTTCCACTATACCTTGATAACATAAACAGTTAACACCTGGTACAAAGTCATACGCACGAACCAGTTGGCAACGTGCCGATTAGTGTGGATCTCGGCGAAATATAGTAAATATTACGCCTGGAGTGAACCAACAATGACACCTTGCAGTGGAGTCTGGTTAGAGGTCTACTATAGT
Organism: Serripes groenlandicus; assembly: GCA_031761405.1. NCBI lineage: Eukaryota > Metazoa > Mollusca > Bivalvia > Cardiida > Cardiidae > Serripes > Serripes groenlandicus. The sequence continues at coordinate 19,428,276 of JASEVX010000013.1, read as the reverse complement.
AAATTAGTACGCCTGGCGTGAACCAACAATGACACCTTGCAGTGGAGTCTGGTTAGAGGTCTACTATAGTAAATGAGTACGTCTGACATTAGTATGCTACTCGGCGTACTTTAGAACATTTGTACGTCTGGCTTAGTCGAACAATGGGTGTTATTCATCTTCTAGGATCCATGTCTGGACTGAAAACCCTATGCTGTGGGTACTCAAAATATGTCTAACTACATCCATATATTAAATTGACTACCCAAAACATATGTTTTAAATGGGTAAAACGTTTTATATTGTGGAGTTTGCTCATTATTAACTAGTCCTCAGCATTAAGTCAATCTCTTATATTTTCAGATATTCCGTCTGAGAGATTGCTTAGTTATAAAAGTTATGGCAGAAGGAGAAACTAAACAGAAAACTGATGGAATAGGCGCAACACTGACTGATGTACCAGAGCCGACTTGTACACCATGCCTATCAGAAAACACTGAAGTCGAAGCTAAATGTTATTGTGTCCAATGTAAAGAGTGTTTGTGTGACGAATGTAGACGCCATCATCTGAAGTTCACGGTCACGAAAACCCACACACTGGTGGGTACAGAATACGCATCCCCAACTGATGTATGTAAAGCTAACGAGGAAAGTCTATCATTCTTTATGGGTTCTAGGGATTGCCACATACATCCTGGTCAGGCTGTCGACCACTTCTGCATATCACACAAGGTGCTTTGCTGCAGTATGTGTTTGGCAGATGCTCACAATTCCTGCGAATCCGAACCGATTTCAACGGTTTCAAAAGGTTATGCTCCATCTGCAGAGTTTAGTGAGTTAACCGGTAAATTGACAGGGTTGAAGAGGGATGCAAATGATATTATTGGAAACAAGCATAAAAAAGCAAAACTTGATGTAGAAAGGTTTTTAAACGGGAGTAAGACAAGGGTAATGCTTGTTGCCGAAAACATTATGAGTTCATTTATTGATACGACAGCTTCCAAAGTAAAGGCAACACTATTTGAATGTATAAATAGTTCTGAGGAAGAATTACAAAGCATTCTCAAGGACATTCAGCATATCCAGGTGTCTTTGGACTCGACTGCAGACTACGAAGAGGAACTATTTAAAAGGGCCAATCGTGAAAACTCTAAACTGAGAAGGTTTGAAGATTTCATCAAATCATGTAACGAGAAATTACCGACATCATGGATCCTGTCTTTTAGCCCTGACTATGAGACGATTCTCTCCAAATGCGTGAGCCTGAAACCAACAACAACCACTACACTACGTGTTAAACAACCGACTGAGTCGAACTGCTCTATCACTGATATAGTATGTCTCTCAGACGGCAGATACGTTCTTGTCGATTCGTCGAATAATGCACTAAAACTATTCAGTAGGAACAACGAATACCAGTCGAGACACTGCCTACATATGATACCTTTGAATGTAGTAGAAGTGGAACCAGGCAGGCTCGTTGTCACACTTCCGGAAGAAAAGATTATTCGGTTTGTTTCTGTTACAGACACTTTTAACGACGATCGCACCGTGCAAGTTGATGACACGCCTACTGGATTGGCCACATTTGGCGGGAAGATATTTGTGTCATTCATGACCTATCTTCGCATTCGCAGTCGAGATGGTACTATTATTGAAAAAATAGCAAAGGGTAAAAACGGAGAAAACCTTTTTGTGAATTTAACTTGTATAATGATCAATGATAAGACGGGTCGCTTTTACGCAGTTGATGGAGGTCGTTTGGCGTTCATCCATGTCGATTCGATCAGGCAAATAGAAACAAGAAATTGTGCCACTGTTATTTTTTGGCAAGATGGAAAATTCAAACCGTCCATGACGTTTGATGAAGACAATTCCCTGTATGTCTGCAGACCTGAAAGCATTAGACATTTCAACCCTGACCTTGTTGAACTGCAGACATTTGAGTATAAAGAGTTTTATACACCGATAAGGCTGCAAGACTCTCCTTCTGCAAAAAATATTGCAACTGCTGGAGCAGCTTCAACACAATTTGGTCAAGGACATGTATCGAGCTACCAAGTGTGTACACCAGCTAAAACTGGTATGTTTGGTAGTCCTGCCGGGTTAAACAGAACAACTACTGCACCCGACCAGTCTGTGGTCGTACTCCCGAAGTATGCAATAGGCTGCCACAAGTCTATCGGTCGGCTTTTCATTGGCGGTGAGTCTGACGTTTTAAGTATTGTACATATTGGTTGACCATATGTAGTTAATTTAAATTCTGTCAAAGATAGATATTACGCTGAGCTTAAAAATAACGCGTGATCTTTGATATGCCAGTGTTATGTTAACTCGACAATATTGACTGATCCAAATTTTTGTGCAAAAGTATATATCAGCGGCTAAGCGTAAGAAATTTCCGTCAAGTGTAGATTAAGATCAGCCAGTGCATTCGCGCAGTCTGTATTGTGAATATGCATCGACCGCGTATTTGTGAATATATCATTCGGACAACTGCATTCGAAAATGGGTAATAATATTGACCTGATCAGATATGTGAGAAAATGAATATACCAGCAGCTTACCGTTAGAAAGTGTAGCTCCAAACCAGCCAGCGCATCCGTAAGTCTATATGGCGTATATTCATTGATCGCGGATTTGTGAATGTATCATTCGGACCACTGCACTCGCAAAAAGGTAAAATTCAAATCATATAAACGAAACATGAACTATAAATGATGCAAAACAAAGATTATTCAACTGATTGCTGTGTACAACAGTGGAGAAGTGATATGTTAAATAGGGATGAATCATATTTAATCGCAATAACCAATGACCAGTGTAGACACCTGCTCTCTCAGATGAGTGTTCGGCTCACAGATTAAGGATTGAAACTGGCAGACATGAACGAAACAGGATTGAACTATCAGAAAGATTGTGAATTTAGTATAGCCCTTATGAAATTGATGATGAATTTAACTTCGTTTAGGTATGTGATATACATCATCGTAACAGGAAAACATATATTAATAAGGGTTATTTTTAGATTAAATATATAAAATGTTAATCTGAACAATAATGGTTCATATGAGCGACAAGAACTGCTGCTGTGCAAGTTTCTTTATTTGATTTTGATCACTGGCAAATGTTTTAAAATAAAGACTTACGTTTAAATAATTTACAATGTTGAAAAGACATAAATGAATTTAGCATAAACCTTTGCTTCCTGGAACACGTCGATAATTCGAAGCAGTCAAATGGGCCCCTTTCGCGGTCAAATTATCGCGAGTCCACTGTATAATTAGATAAATGGGTCCCTTTCGCGGTCAGGTTATCACTAGTTCACTGTAAAAATACATCGATGACTCGAAGCAGTTAAATGGTTCCCTTTCGCGGTCAAGTTATCGCGAGTCCACTATACAAATCTTTCGATTCTTCGATCACGTCGATAACTCAAAGCCTTTCGCGGTTAAGTTATCGGGTCCACTGAGTAAGTACAGCGAGCTGTGCTACAGGAAAAACCAATCAAAGGAAGAAAGCGACAAATGTAGATTCAGAAGTGATTGAATCTTTCCAGAAGCTTCTTACAAATACTTCAGAATTGGTAGCTATGGCTTACCCACATTTGTGCTCTCAGGGTTACGGGGTTAGCTTTACGACTAATTGGATGGTGTCAGACTAAATAGACAAGTAGTACTGGTAACTTGTCCAGGGAACGTGACACAAACTGATAGCTATGACCTTTGACTATTTTGTGTTCAGGATTGTATAGGGTTAGCATTACAACTTATAGTGATGTCAGGATAAATAGTTTGTTTGTTTGGAGTTTAACGCCGCTTTCAACAGCTTTGGTCATATCACGGCGGTCAGTGCACCTACCCATGTTTTCCTGGCTTTCCCACACCAGTACTCACACAACATTCTTTCGAAGCCATCAGGATAAATAGACAAGTATTACTGGTAACTTGTCCAGGGAACGTGACACAAACTGATAGCTATGACCTTTGACTCTTTGGTGTTCAGGATTGTATAGGGTTAGCATTACAACTTATAGTGATGTCAGGATAAATAGACAAGTATTACTGGTAACTTGTCCAGGGAACGTGACACAAACTGATAGCTATGACCTTTGACTCCTTGGTGTTCAGGATTGTACAGGGTTAGCATTACAACTTATAGTGATGTCAGGATAAATAGACAAGTAGTACTGGTAACTTGTCCAGGGAACGTGACGCAAACTGATAGCTATGACCTTTGACTCCTTTGTGTTTAGGGTTGTATAGGGTTAGCATAACAACTTATAGTGATTTCAGGATACATAGACAAGCTTGTCCAGGGAACGTGACACAAACTGATAGCTATGACCTTTGACTCCTTGGTGTTCAGGATTGTATAGGGTTAGCATTACAACTTATGGTGATGTCAGGATACATAGACAAGTAGTACTGGTAACTTGTCCAGGGAACGTGACACAAACTGATAGCTATGACCTTTGACTCCTTGGTGTTCAGGATTGTATAGGGTAGCATTACAACTTATAGTGATGTCAGGATAAATAGACAAGTAGTACTGGTAACTTACCTAGCAAACGTTACATACAATGGTAGGTATGGATTTTCCTACGTGGTGCTCAGGGTTGTATAGGGATAGCAGGAAACGTGACATAAGTTACACATTGTTGAGAGCGGCGTACAACCCATACAAAAACAAATCAAATGTATTGTGTGTATATTTGGAATGGATAACACAGTGAAGCAAACTCGTGGAGATGTTAACTTTCACGTATCCACCGGCTTATTTTCAGGCACCATAACATATAACCGTATAATTCCTGGAGGCAGAAAAGTACGCCAACTTGTCATACACTCTCTCCCACAGGCAGATGCACTCTGACGCCTATAAAGCAGACGACTTTACAAATAAATCCGAGGGAGGGAGAAATTTGTTTAAAACGAGCAATTTCTCCTTTTGCAACAATGATTTCAACTCTAATCTGTAATCATACTTTCATTTATGGAGATTATCACTGTTTTTGCCTAGATAGTTTCAAAGTCGGCTGCTGGAGATTTGTCGTATGTGGGAAAGAAATAACCCTCCGGTCAGTATCATTTGGTATAACTACAGCCAATCATAAATCAAAACGTTACGTTACGAGTTTATACATTTATACACATACGTATTAAAATACACTTTTTTCAGAATGCATTTTTTTTACATTTTCAATTTATTGAAGCCTTTCTCCTTCGAGATCAGTATGCGATGCAGGCTTGTCAGTGTCTTCCCTTTTTGGTATCCAGTTATTAAATTGTTCTGTTAAACTCTTGATTCCATTAACCCTTTACCACTGACAAACGCATTTCGACGAATCTGCAACAGACGATATTTGAATACATTGTGACAAAAGGAGAAACTACTAAAACGGAGGGAAAGGGTTGAATGACTAGCAAAGAGGAACGCTTATGCTAATCCATCGCACATGCTGACACATTTGCACCAGACACCATTTAAAGACAGTGTGGCCAAAGGAAAAAAATGCTAACAATGTGTCCTACCTTTTCAATAAGTAAACAAGGATAATTTTCTTGATTGTTTTCAATATTGACTGCTGAAGATTGGTTGTATGTGTGTGTGTAATGGAGACAGACCGGCCAGGCTGTTTGGGACCTTCGCTCGAAAGATGGTGAGGTGTAGCTCAATAATAGAACTCATAAAATATCGATTATCTCGGAATCGTGCGTTATATATGTTTATGGAAAGAAATATGGGTAGTTTACATGTTTCTGATTTTTGAAATTATATATAATTGTTCCAATGTCGATTTGTTATAACATAAACATCAGCCTGAATGAATCAAATTAATTCGGAATGTATTTTTGAACCGGATGTGAATCCGTGTTTTAGTTTCGTCAAAAGTGTTTCTGTTAATGACCGAAATGATCGGATTGGAATGTAGGAACGAGGATCCGTTGTCCAACTACTTATTGCATATCACGCCGACATCCTCCCCGTGATTACAGTTCTCATCACCGTCCTTTCCAGCCCCTTTTCTCTCACAGCTAAACAAGGTTGTTTCAGCTCCCGTACAATTAAGATCGTCCATCCAAATATCATTCACGCCCCAACCGAAGAAAGCTTCAATTTTAAAAGTCGATGCGCTAGGGAAACCTAGGCTTACGCAAGCAACGTTAGCGTCTTTTGAGTTAAAATGATCATCGCACACGGTACCCCATCGATCGGAATAATGAACTTCTAGTCTACCACCGACAGTCGTGGGTGTTTCAATTATGTTAACGATTCGAACGTTGCCTTTGACGATTGTGCCCTCAATATACTGTACCCTATCACCTACAGCTTCTAATGTATCACTTGTTTCCTTAGCAAATTCAATAAGTCCACCTACAATGTAAGCACTGCTTTCTGTAACATTAATCGAGAGCTTAGACAAGTCTAGTGACATCTCCTGGAACGCGGATTTAACATTAAGGGCATTATCATCATGTTTCTGCGTCAATGATTGTATTCCAGAAACGCACTTGTCGGTTACCATGCTGACGTCTTTCGACATGGCCTCTAATGAAGTCGTAAGACTGGGCTTAAGATCTTGTACTAGAGCACCATTCAAAACCGCAGTGAGATCCTTTGTAACAGAGTCTTTCATTTCGTCCATTTTTTTCTCTAAATCGGTCTCGGCTTAACTTGGTTTTCCCTTAACTCTTGGAGGAGGTTACCGAGTTCTTTTCCGAACGTCCAATTTCTGCTTTCAGCTCAGCATCAATCGTTTAATTTCGCGCTCTTTTCCTCGGAGAAAGCTCGTTTTATACGTCGGCTTAATTGTTCAACGTCGGTTATCGCGCCCCTTATATCGTTTTCGTCAACTACCGGTTTATTTTCTACGTTTGAAATGAAACTTGCATCGCCATTCCGTGTAGAGAGTGCATTTTCAAGTATTTTAGACATATCCTTGATCTCTAATGAGTTTTGTTGAATGTCGTCTCTGAGTAACGTAATGTCCTAAAAAAAAGATAAATGCTGGTTAATACCGCTTTTCAGTACAGTTCAGGTATATTACGGAGTGTCCGGGGGTATATTGACAACACTTCCGGTACGTCTATCCAAACGTTAGCGGTACTCTTTGAAAAACAACTATAACCCTTTCCTTCGTGT
>JASEVX010000013.1:19388043-19420951 GCA_031761405.1 Serripes groenlandicus | reverse complement strand
TTAAAGCGTCGATTGTTCGATCTCTTCGCGCACAAACTGCCACATCGCAGATAAGCAGGACGAGTGCAAAACCATAATATAACCGCGTGCACAACATTTTCTGGACTGTATAGCTCTGAATCCACCGAAAGTATGGGAACAAATAAATGTGAACTTCGCTTCACGAGTTTATGAAGTTTTTTTTAAGTCGCGGCAAAGGAAAACCATCCTTAGTGTAAACATCTGCCTAGGATGGCTTTAACCCCTTACAAACCCAAACGGACAACGTTTTAGAAGCTTCTTTAAACTTTCTATTACTAATGGGCGAATATATCAGAGCCAGATGAAACTCACGGATACACTGGGTTATCAGGATCTGCATTGGTTCGCATAAATGTATGCCTTAGTCTTCGTAGAGCACGCCTCACTTTCAGTGACATTACAATTAACTTGTGTGAAAAGTGTAGATCAGGCTGTACATCCATAGGGTGCGAACAAGATTTACATTGTTCAGGTATAAACTTACATTAACCTATTATAAAACCCATTAACGCGTGTAGATTCCGATAAGACGGGGTAATTGAACAGGGTGATATGAACGTTGATTGATTAAACGCCGTTTCAACACCTTTTCAGTCATATCAGTGCGGCTAGTTCATCCACTCAAGCGTGTCTCGGCTGTCCCATACCAATACCCCACATAACATTCTTCCCAAGCAACTGGCTACTTTTCCACATATAAGTAGTAACACGAATATTATCTAGTTAACCAGTTAGTATGTTACTTATTAAATGAAATTCGCAAACCCTAACTAGATAACCAGATCTATGTAGATGATATTTAGGAGTTGCGTTAGGCAATGAGGAGTTCTAAAGAATCTAAGTAACGAGACTACATAATACATATGTAAATATGACGTTTTAGGCTGCTTTCAACAAATGTTCAGTTATATCACACCAGCGTGTTTGGATAAGAATCAGTACCACTGGCAGAGGCGTAGCTTGGCTATTATCAATGTGTAGGCCGTCTCGTGAGAAAAATCAACATTGTGGACTATGCGTAAAGTATCGACCCGGATCAGCCTAAGCATGCCACACAGGCGTACCCGGATAGACACTTTTCGCCTCCTGTGGATTTTTTGTTTCAGGAATCACTACTCTCTATATATCCCCCCTTAGACGGAATGTATCGGCCGGATCAGTCTACGCGGACAGCGCAGGCTGATCTGGTCGATACATTACGCAGATGTGTATCGCCGCTGCTGCATTTTGGGGCATATTTAGAAAAAAATGTGAAGGCACATACAGTGCCTAATGGGAGCTACGCCCCTGACTGGTTCATCTATCGTGACATCAGGGAGTCAGTTGTAATACTAACCCCACAATCCTGAAAGTCAAAGAGGAAACAGCCATTAATAACATTCTTAAAGTCGTTGATATGACGCTGTCGGGGATCTAACCCACGACCTTCCGCAACCGAGACGGACGATCAACCACTACACCATCGAGGCGAAGTCAAGACATTGTAATCGGAATGTTAAGAAGTTAATCGATGTGATAAACTTTTTATAATATATGTCGGGATTAACACCTAATTAATGAAATCAACGGAAGTGTGTTAAAATTAACAAAGATGACAGTCATCAAAGAATCTTGAAATTACAAACTGCAATCGTGACTCTATGTATTCGGAAATAAGTATTTTCTTTATTTTCTGTTAAAATTTCAGGAACACACTAAGACAAATGCAAAATAAAGTCATTTTCGTTAGAGAATATTCTCGTAGACCAAGTCATTTTCGTTAGAGGAGTTATTTTCGTAGGACAAGTTGTTTCCGTTAGATGAGTTATTTTCGTAGACCAAGTCATTTTCGTAAAGGCATTTGCGCTATTACTTGTACGCAAACTTCCGAAGGAAAAGTCATTTTCGTTAGAGAAGTTATTTTAGTATAGGGCAAGTAATTTAGGTTTAGTGTCATTTTCGTTATAGGAGTTATTTCTTATAACAAGTCATTTTCGTAGATCATGGCATTTGCGTTATGTACAGCGGTCTATTTTCGTAGATCATGGCATTTGCGTTACAGCGGTTTATTTTCGTAGTTCATGGCATTTGCGTTACTGCGGTCTATTTTCTTAGATCATGGCATTTGCGTTACAGCGGTCTATTTTCGTAGATCATGGCATTTGCGTTACAGCGGTCTAATTTCGTAGATCATGGCATTTGCGTTACAGCGGTCTATTTTCGTAGTTCATGGCATTTGCGTTACTGCGGTCTATTTTCGTAGATCATGGCATTTGCGTTACAGCGGTCTATTTTCGTAGATCATGGCATTTGCGTTACAGCGGTCTAATTTCGTAGACTTATGGCATTTGCGTTACAGCGGTCGATTTTCGTAGAACAAGGCATTTTAGTAAGAAAAGTATTAGCGTTAGAGGAGTTATATTCATAGTTATATTTATAATGATATTTTGCAAGACAAGTTATTTTCGTAAAGAGAATACATGTTTCCGTTTCTCGAGCCTATTCTACTTATTTATATGCATTTTAGCCTAGGCCACTCTCTAATTTTTCTTTTTCAGGATAATAAGTACCAAAAAAAATCTTACAAAATATTTAATTGTATGAAAACATATAAATATATGATCGTAATACAACTGTAAAAGGCTATTTTCGTAACAGCTATAAATTGTTTTCGGTATACCTATACCGAACAAAACTAAATAAAGTTATTTCCCTTGAGTTAAAACTCGCCATTTTCTTCAAGGCTTTGCTATCGAAACACAGCACATTGGAGTAAGCAATTCGACCACAAAACCTAGTGTCTACCGGTAAATATTTATTTTTTTGTGAAGCACTTTAAAACTTATGAATGGCATTAAATTGTACCGACCATTTATTCTATGCACTCAATAGGCATAGAATTTAGAAACGATAATTGGACAATTCGCCCAAACTATCCTTGAGCATCCGTAATTCGTGAGTGTAAGGCTTCAAAGTCAAAACATGCAGAAGGCTTAGTGAATGATACGAAATTTCATATCTTATCTGAAAGATTTATTTATTTCCTCCAAGTTTCGAGCAAAAAATCCTTTGAAAACTAATAATTTACAACAAAAAAATTCTTGAATACACATGTATGTGTTCAACTAGTCCGAAGCCGAAATTGTTATCCTATTTTCGTGACGTCATTATTAAGGAACTTTGCAGTTTCAAAAAAGGCAACACACTCAATAAAAACATTTAAAAGGGGCAATAGCTCGTAACATATTGAAAACTAAAAAACTGAAGCAATTAAACATTTTACATAAAAACAAATTAATTTGAAATGATCCTTGTCCTTGATTTAAATATGAACTTTTTTTAATTACTCAACTTTGAATTTTTGTTAAGCTTATTTTCCTTTCTTATTTTTTATCCCACTGTGTCAACCTGAAGGCTCTGCATGGATATTTGGTACCCTGAAAGCATCCAATATTTATATCACCACAAAGATCAATACAGATTTCTAAATTCCATATTTCTAATGGGATATTAGTTAAAATTGTCTAGTTATTTTACATCTCTTCATTAGCAGCTTTAGGAATGTGAAATGCAATGAAAAATTGCATTGACCTAGCTAGGTCTTAAAACAAATCACATGACCCTGGCCGCCTTTTTGTAAACAACAAAAGACCCTTTTTACGGTAAATTTTCATGTCCGATTTTTCCTCTTTTGGGGGGTTTAAACTGTTTTTTAATTTTGGTATATAAGATATAAGGGTATTTTGGCTATTCCTCCCATGACAACAAGTAACAAAACTGTTTAAGATGCATTTTATTGTTGAAATATGTCAGCATATACTTTGGCCATTGGGAAATAATTGTACAGTTTCAACTTGGCTGCAAGGACACAGTCACGTGATACAAGCCCGAGAATAGTGACGTCACGAAAAAGGGATGCTCACGAAAATGGAATGTCCAACGATACATCTTGATAAGTGGATCTACAGCCCTACTCTTGTATCTTGTATCTTGTATCAGTATTTTCCTCCTCTCTTAGGAGCTTAGGAGCACTCCCTGGAGATACCCAGAGACATGTCATATAAACACATACTTCTGCTTTATATATGAATTAATAAATATCAAAAGCATCAATTTTTATCAAACAATTTACCTAATTTAGTTTCCAAGATTTGAAAAAAGAAAAATTCACCACCCGCATTGTGGACTCTGCGTTAAGTATCGACCCGGATCAGCCTAAGCATGCCACGGAGGCTTACTCGGATAGACACGTTTCGCCTCATGTGGATTTTCTGTTTAAGGAATCATAACTCTATCCCCCAGAGACGGAAAGTGTTGGCCCGGATCAGTCTGCGCGGACTGTGCAGGCTGATCTGGGTCGCCACATTACGCAGAGGCCATGATGTTGGTTTTCTCGCTGAACTGCTCATATTATAAAGAACAGGAGTCCAACCTGCTGACAAAAGTAGGCAAACTGTTCCAGATTCTGGTTTTCTAAAACTGAGTTACTGTGGTACGGGGGACTGTAATGTGTAGTGGTCGATGAGTAATGATATGTTTAACCCTTTCCCTCATATAGATGCTTTCTGACGCCTCTGCAGCAGACGGCTTTTTGAAAACATAGTGACAAAAGAAGAAATTGCACAAACGTGAATTTTCTATTTTTTGACAAAATATGTTCAAAGTTGTCTGCTGCAGAATTGTCGTATGAGGGAAAGGGTTAAGCAATTTGGACTACATTGCCTGTTTATTATAATTTTGATTGCAAAATGATAAGGAAAATAATCAGCTTGATTATAATGTATGAACTGATCTGAAATAAAAGTTTCAAGCCTATCCAAGCTTACAAAATTACAGCTCAGCCTATAGCAAAGTAACACAGCTAGAGGTCCAGATAAGGAGGGGTATTCAGCTCTTTTTCCCACAATTTCTCTCTCATTATTAAAGCAAACCCTAATCACTGAGACGATTCTTTTAAGTACGCACAACATAGGGTTTAAGAGTCAAATAAGGATTTTAGAACAAGCAAAACGCCCCTTAGCTAGAGCCCTGACAGCTATAGCTCACTGGTATGGAATCTTATATTTCAGTGGATTTCAGTGGATTGTCAGTTATTGCTACTTTTCAATCTAAGGATAGGAACAATTGTGTAACGGGAATGGGGGATTGGTACTTAAACAAAATACTGACTTTTAGAGCAACATTAGTAGAGAAGTTGGCTTTTTCACAGGGTTAAGCAATACATGTACATTACAGTAAGTGTCTGGATGGGTGACCCATGGTGGCTTAACTCTGTGAAGGACCAGGTACACGTTACAAATTGTGGCAGCTGCTGGATTTTGGGGTGACATCACCATCATATCGGACCCTCAGGTGCCAAAAAATACATAAAAATCCCAATTCCATGGTTATAGATCATATTCCCAAAATTACCCCAAAAAACCCGGGTTATTGATTATAGTCAATTTATGTCTATATGTACCACATTCCTATTAGCTAACACAGACCGTTTGAGCCAGGTAATTGTTGGACAATAATTACAATATTTTTTACACAATTCATTTATCAACATTTTTTTATTTTTTCTATGACCTAGAATCCCAATCTCCTAACACATCTGTCTGTCTAAATCTAACGGGTGCCAGAGGTTTATGGTTTGATGGCCGGCCAGGTTATACCAAAGACTTTAAAAATGGCAGTACTGGCTGCCTTCCTTAGCACTCAGGGTTGCGGGGTTAGCATTACGACTGACTGGCTGGTGCCAGGATAAATGGACCAGTAGAACTGGTAACTTACCCAGTAAATGCCGTGATATAACTGAAATATTGTTGAAAGAGACTTAACCCTTTCCCTCATATAGATGCTTTCTGACGCCTTTGCAGCAGACAGATTTTTGAAAACATTGTGACAAAAGAAGAAATTGCTCAAAACGGGCAATTTCTCCATTTGACACAATGTTTTCCACCTTTAGTCATAGGTTATCCATTCAATTATAGAGATTTTCTATTTTTTTACAAAATATGTTCAAAGTCCTCTGCTGCAGAATTTGTCGAAGGGGGGAAAGGGTTAAAACAATAAACAATCAACCAACTTTTCTTATTTGGCTTCAGGAACATTTGACTTTAACATTCCTGTGATGTCGTGGGGAGAGACACTAGACTATCAGAAATCATCACTCAGATGGGACATCAAAAGGACCATGAAAAGTTTGGTATGAAACTTTTTTCTTATTGGAAAAAAAAAATTAAAAAGTAAAAAAGCATGAGATTTTTGGCAGATCAGGGCTGTCATGTATGGAAGATAAAAGAATCTTTACCTCGTTCCTACATACAAACAATTTTTGCAGCATATGTTTTTGAAATCATCTCGACAAAAATAGGGAATAAATCTATAACTGAGTTTAATTATTGAAACGAGTTGAAAACATTGTGGCAATAAGGAGAAATTGCTTGTTTTGAGCAATTTCTCCTTTTGCCACAATGTTTTCAAAAGTTGTCTGCTGAAAGGGCATCAGAAAGCGTCTGTAGGGGGGGAAAGGGTTAATGCATTCCCAAATGCAGACGCACATCTATTCAATAATGATACTTTAGTTTATGATGACTTCCCGTAATTTTGCCTATATGTTTTTGAAGACACCTGGTAGGCAAAAAAGCCCTTTTGACACATTCGCAACAGATGACTTTTGAAAATGTTTCAAAAGTAGATAATGTTCCTTTTGTCACGTTGTTTTCAACAATTCTACGTACAGATTAGTTATATGTGGGAAAATTTAAACTAATATAATTTAATGATCAAACACGGCCAGAATTCTAATGAACTCCTGTGCACCTTAACATTATGTATACATTTTCCACAGAGAACTTTTGAAAACATTATGGCAAAAGGTTAAACTGTTTTTAAAAGCAAGCAGTTTCTCCATTTGCCACAATGCTTTAAACCTTTGATGATTATCCCCTTTCAATAGCTTTGCCTGTATGTTTTCAAAGTTGCCTGCAATTTTTGTTCTATATATGTGAGAAAGGTTTAAGTGGAAATGTTTTAAAGAATATATTACAACAGCTCATAATTTGGGACCACTGTTGTAAGAGCTTGCTTTACAGTAAATGTAAAATAAACCATCTTACACCATTTGCTTGTATAAGATTATATCGTTGTAATTTTCAGTGCAAAAGACTGGCAGATATCGGTGAGGAATGTTTTGTAGTGTCTGTCAATGTCAACAATGGCTGGGTTGGTCACATGGGCTCTGTGTACGGAGACGACTTTATCAACGAGAATATGCAAATTACATACAGATTCCTAGACTATTGTAGAGGTAAATATGAGCCGTTCCGTGAGAACACCAAAATTGTGGACTCTGCGTAAAGTATCGACCCGGATCAGCTTAGGCATGCCGTGGAGGCTAACCCGGACAGACACTTTTCGCCTCCTGTGGATTTTCTGTTTGAGGAGTCTTTACTCTATACCTCTATCCACGTGTGACGGTATGTGTCTGCCCGGATTTGCCTGTATGAACTGCACAGGATGATCTTGGTCAATACATTATGCAGAGTTCATATCAGAACAACAATGTATGAACCTTACCCACCAATAAAAACCTGCAGCAGACAACATAGGTAACATCTGAACCCAAATATGGAAAACTGTTATAGATGAAAAGATTATTATCGAATAGAGTTGAAAACATAGTGGTAAAATGAGAAGTTGCTCATCATGATGAACAATTTCTCCTTTTAACATAATATTTTCAAAAGTCAGTTGCTGCAGATGCATTAAAATGCGTGGGAAAGGGATAAATAGCTATTGTTTATATATTTTTATACACATTTTTGACAGGGTACGGACAAAAAAAACACAGGACATAAACCCCCATAGGACAAAACCCCCTTATCTAAAAGTGAAAAGTGGACAATAACCCCATGGGTATGATCCCAGACCAATTAGAGAAAATAATATATTTTAAATTAGTTGTTCACATTGATTTAACACAAAACACACAATTACAACTTATATTGTGTTTACAGAATTGTACAGTTTAATGGATTTATCAATAATTGTTAGTACTTTGTTCACAGGTTTTGATTAATAAATTCAATGCATCAATGATAATTAATTGATATGAAAGTGTGTTTTAATCAGTTTTGGCATACATTGTAGCAAATCGATAAATTCAACAGTATGCACTATATGGTCACAATGTTTTCAAAAAAATGTTTCCCTGATATACCTAAAAAAAAGAAAACATTATATGAAAAGGAAATATTACTCAAAGTCCAACAAACAATAAATGCGAGAAGTACTCAAATTGCTCTTCTTATTATGATAAAGTTTACATATCACACCCAGGCTACTATACTGTGCCATGTTTTGATAATGGAAACAAAAGCACATTCAACTTAATTCATTTGTTTGGATTTACTGATGGAGAAAAAAAAGAGATGTTTCAAATTAAGATAGAAAGAATCAATTCATCAAACTCGACAACTTAATACTAGATTGTTCTATAATAAGAATGGGGGTTTTGTCCAATGGGTAAAAATCCTAGGGGGGTATGTCCCATGAGTGTATTGTCCTATGGGGTTTTGTCCTATGGGGTTTATGTCCCTTGGGTGTTTTGTCCTACACTGATTTTTGACATAGGATGCTGTTGCCTGTGTTGTGGATACTCGGTCAATCTTTTGAGCACCCATAACACAGGATGTTTGGGTCCAGAAAGAATTTAACCCTTTCCCACTTACAGATGCATTTTATGCATTTGCAGCAGACGTCTTTTAAAAACATCGTGGAATATGATGAACTCTTTTCAGTAATAACACTTTCATTGATAGATGATTTTCCATAATTTTGGGTAGATGTGTCCAAAGTTGTCTGCTGCAGATTTATTGTACGTGGTGTTTCCCTCATATAGACGTTTTCTGAAATCTCTGCAACAGACGACTTTTGAAAACATTGTGGCAAAAGGTGAAATTGCTCATAATGAGCAATTTAACCATTTGGCACAATGTTTTCTACTCTATTTAATGATTTAACGGTCATTGATGTATATTATTCACATGTTTGAAAATATTTTTATGTGGGTTCTTTTCATTGCAGAGAGCAGTGATTCAACGGGTTATATAACGGTTCAGCCGCCGAACCCTCCACCGACTGTTCGGATGGACCACAATGACAGTGAAGAAGACAAAGAAGAAGACAGGATACAGATTGATGTCATGCCCCCGTTGTCACCACTTGTAATAAAGAAAGAGGAATCATCCGATACGACAGAAAAAACAGACTTGTCCGATTTAACAGAAAAACCAGATATGCCGGATATAACTAAATCATCTGACTCGCCCGATATGACAGAAAAAAACGATCCGCCCGATTTAACAGATAAATTAGTCTCGCCTGATATAACAGAGAACTTGGGTTCACCCGCTATGACTGAAAACTCCGATTCGCCAGATATAACAGAAAAAGTGGACAATGAAGGTATGATGAAATGAGTTAAACTTTTCCCTCATATAGACATTTTCTGATGCCTCTGCAGCAGACGGCTTTTTGAAAAACTTGGCAACAAAAGAAGAAATTGCTCAAAACGAGGAATTTCTCCTTTTGTCACCATGTTTTCAAATCCATTCAATTATTGTACTTTCATTTAAAGGGAGTTTCCATTTTTTTGGGTATGTTTTCA
Source organism: Serripes groenlandicus (assembly GCA_031761405.1). Lineage (NCBI taxonomy): Eukaryota > Metazoa > Mollusca > Bivalvia > Cardiida > Cardiidae > Serripes > Serripes groenlandicus. The sequence goes on along the minus strand of JASEVX010000013.1, from coordinate 19,411,296 downwards.
AAGTCATCTGCTGCAGAAGTGTTGCATGTGGGAAAGGGTTAAATGATTTTGATCCCCCATGCAGCAGAGGACTTTTAAAAATAGGTTGAGAATGGTTCAAATTTGTTAAAATAATTTTTAACCATTTTTTCTACTCCCATGTTAAGATTTAGCCAATTTTCATGACAAAATCTCTGTTAACTTTGTCAGATATTGTTCAGTGCATGCAACTTTAACCCTTTCTCACATACAACAAATCTGCAGCAGTCAACTTTGAAAATATCTAGGCAGATACATAAAGACTCTTTTGAATAGAGTTGAAAGCATTGTGGCTAAAGGAGAAATTGCTCATCATTAAAAGTAGCCTGGTGCAGAGGCGTTTGAAAGCGCATATTTGATGTATGTTGGAAAGGGTTCAGTTGACCACATCAAACATGTAAATTTGGTCATTTATCTAGCAGTAGAACCTGCTACATTACTTCATTGAATTCTTTCTAATTCTTAACCCGTTCCCTCATATAACAAATCTACAGCAGACATCTTATATTACATCTAAGCAAAACATGGAAAATCTCCGTAACTGAAATAAATTACAATTACCAAATAGATTTGAAACAATTGTGGCAAAAGGAGATATTGCTCATCCCTTTTGTTACAATGTTTTCAAAAGTTGTTTGCTGTAAACATGTCAAAATGTGTCTTCAAGTGGGAATGTGACCCTTGCCTTGTTGGTGTAGTGGTAGAGCGTCCGCCTTGGGTGCGGGTTCAATCCCCGATCTGGTCTTACCAATACTTAAAATGGTAGTATTGGCTGCTCTCCTTGGCGCTCAGGGTTTCGGGTTAGCATTACAACTGACTGGATGGTGTCCGGATAAATGGACCAGTAGTACTGGTAACTCACCCGGTATGCATTACGACTGACTGACTGGCTGGTGTCAGGATAAATGGACCAGTAGTACTGGTAACTTACCCAGTATACATTACGACTGAATGGCTGGTGTCAGGATAAATGGACCAGTAGTACTGGTAACTTACCCAGTATGCATTACAACTGACTGGCTGGTGTCAGGATAAATGGACCAGTAGTACTGGTAACTTACCCAGTATGCATTACAACTGAATGGCTGGTGTCAGGATAAATGGACCAGTAGTACTGGTAACTTACCCAGGAAATCCTGTGATATAACTGAAAATCTATTGAAAGCGGCATAAAACACCAAACAATCAATCAACTGGAAATGATATTCTATCAAACTTGGACATCTTTTTGAAGTCTTTATGAAAGCATTGCTAGAAAGGGAAATGTTGCTCAATGATGCTTGGACATACAACAGTTCATTTGAATGAATAATCTATATTTCTATATAACTAGATTTGTTCAAAATCTCATAAAAATTATGCATTTTTGATATGTAAAAAAGATCTGCTGCGATTATTTGAGAATGTAAGAAAATAATCATGAGCCGATTTTTTTTAATTTTTAACATTTTTTACAGTTGAAAAACCCACACCTCCACATGTTGTTATCAGGGCAAAGTTCCTGGTAAAACCCCAATACGAAAAGCCGATTCCAAGAAAAGCTAGGACGATCTTGGGCCCACAAAGACCTGGTTATTTCCCGCTTTCAAATGACAGTACAGCAACACGAAAAACATCTAGATCTAATAGACAAGCACCTCGAATCAGATATGTACCCAGGCACACATGCACTGTTTGTAACAAATTCTTCAAACACAAGGAGAACTTTGAAATGCATCTTGAGACTGAGGCTCATAAGCGTAATTTGGACAGAGATATCATGTGTTATAAGTGTTTGTCCCACTTTGACGGAGTCGGGGAGTTATACCGTCATGTTACACAGTGCCAAGGTAGTTTGGAAAAGAGGGCCGCAGAAATAGCGGAACTTACGAAAGCAAGTGAAAATTACCCGTTCAAGAACAGATATAAATAAAGGAGCAAGCAGACAGAACTTACAAAAGTGAAAAAAAAAGATTTAACCCTTTCCCACATGTAGATGCTTTCCGACCCCTCTGCAGCAGACAACATTTGGAAATATTGTGGCAACTGGAATATTTTATCATAATGAGCAATATCTCCATTTGCTACAATGTTTTAAACTTTGTTCAATGGTTATATTTTCTACATTTTTTCCAAGTTATCTGCTATATAATTATATGTGGTAAAGGTTTAACCCTTTCCCTCATACGGCAACTCTGCGGCAGACGACTTTGAACGTATTTTGTCAAAAAATAGAAAATCTCAATAATTGAATGGATAACCTATGACAAAAAGTGGAAAACGTTGTGGCAAAAGGAGAAATTGCACGTTTTGTGCAATTTCTTCTTTTATCACTATGTTTTCAAAAAGCCGTCTGCTGCAGAGGCGTCAGAAAGCGTCTATATGAGGGAAAGGGTTAAGTGTAGGGGAACAACTCTCATACATGTGACATTTGGTATCCCTGTCTTTTAGTTATACAAACATCCGTTATTTGACAAAGATCTTCAAAAAGAAAAGTCTGCAGCAGTAGACTAAAAATATCTAGGTTAAATTATGGAATTTATACATAAATGAAGGAAGAGTTATTGATGAGTTGAAAACATTGTGGCAAACCAAAGACATTTCTCCTGTTGCTATAATGATTTTTCAAAATTCATCTATTGCTTTTGAAAAACATAATGGGTAAAGGAGATATATCTCAAGGAGGTAAATTGCATATGCATACATAGACAGAGCTCTAGATAAGGAGCGTTTTGCATGCTATAAAATCCTTATTTGACCTCCAAAACCAATGTTATTGGTACTCAAAAGAATCGTCTCAGTGAGACGTTTTTTTTGAGTACCCACAACATAGGATTGAATGAGTTCTAAGACAGTCTTATCATATAAGAAAGACCTATTTCCTCCTCCTTATCTAGTCCTCTGTATAGATCCAGATAGAGAAGCTTTCCATGCCAGTGCTTTAACATGGACAGGCTCTAATACTTACCAACCTTAATTAGCGCTAGGTAATACTTAAATACTTAAAAGCATATTTCATAATGTTTGTTCACCTAATAAAGATGCCAGATAATTTTGTTTCTTAACAAGTCAGCAATATCTTTTTTAGCTCACCTGTGCACAAAGTGCTCAAGGTGAGGTATATGTGATCACATTTAGAATGGCGTCCGTGCGTCGTCAACAATTTAACACTCTACAGGCTACATTTTGCATCCGATCTTCATGAAAGTTCATCTCCATCAAATCTTGGACAAAAACTAGGTCACTAGGTCAAACTGAAGGGAAATCTTGTTAACATTCTGGAGGCTGTTTTTTTAACTTGAGCATGTTGAAACTTTATCAGAATGTTTGTCTTGATATTCCAATGTTAGTCATATCTGTTCTAAAACTAGGTCACTAAGCTAAATTGAAGGAAAATCTTGTTAAAACTGTAGAAGCCGCATTTGTTGCTTCAGCAGCTTAACATTTGGTCAGAATGTTTCGCTTAATGATATCTAGGTCAAGTTCAAATATGGGTCATGTCGGGTCAAAAACCTAGGTCACTAGGCCAAATTGAAGGGAAATCAATCTTGTTTAAACCACAGGCGTCCGAATTTCTATTACATCAAAAAATGCGGAAAATCACACAACACCTGTTGAAATACTCAAAAAGTCTCTCTATAATTATTGTCTATACGCTTTGATCAAAATGATCGTAATGGTAATTTGGGGAATCCCGCACGTGTTACTATAAATAGCCCCTCTATATGTCCATATAGTGTAATGAAATGACAAGGTGTGCAACAGCGTTTTACCCCCTCGCTCGATTCGGGCTATAATTTCCGCAGAAAAATGTCTAAAACGACCTGGTCCCAGAAATGATTTTTCTCGTGATCCACCACATCAATATTTGCCAACCGACAAATACGCCGGCGTTTTTAAGCTTAATGTTCAATATATTTGGAAATTTGCAGTTGTCCTTGCCGCCATTGTATTGTATTGTATTGAGGTATTGTGTGATTTTTATACGCCGCCGGAGGCGGTGGTATATTGGTGTCATCTTCTCCGTCTGTCCGTACGTCCATTTCTTGTGAACGCAAACTCCTCCTACGTTTCTGACCGTATCTTTTCAAAACTTGGTCAATGTCATAACTATAACGTGTAGATGTGCATGAAGCGGCGATTTTCCGGTTCATTGATATTTGCAAGATTTTTGTCCCTTGTAACTTAGTCTCTGTAGCCGATTGATATTGCAGCCTAGTGAACGCAACTCCTCCTATGTTTCTGACCGAATCTTTTCAAAACTTGGTCAATGTCATGACTATAATGGGAAGATGTGCATGAAGCGGCGATTTTCCGGTTCATTGATTTTTGCAAGATTTATGTCCCTTGTAACTTAGTCTCTGTAGCTGATTGATATTGCAGCCTTGTGAACGCAACTCTTCCTATGTTTCTGACCGAATCTTTTCAAAACTTGGTCAATGTCATAACTATAATGGGTAGATGTGCATGAAGCGGCGATTTTCCGGTTCATTGATTTTTGCAAGATTTATGTCCCTTGTAACTTAGTCTCTGTAGCTGATTGATATTGCGGCTTGTGAACGCAACTCCTCCTACGTTTCTGACTGAATCTTTTCAAAACTTGGTCAATATCATTACTATAATGGGTAGATGTGCATGAAGCGGCAATTTTCCGGTTCAGCGATTTTTGCAATAGTTATGCCTTTCGAAACTTGGTCTCTATAGCATAATCACTTGAGAACGCAACTCAAGTTTCCAAACAGGTAGAAGTGCATAAAGCAGGGATTATCCGGTAGAGTGATTTTTGCAAGAGTTATGCTCAGAAGGAAAAAAGGATACATATCGACACTGCCATTTGACCTACTTTCATATCGGAAGCCTCTATAGGGTTCTATCTGTTTATATGTATCCTATTTTCTTCCTGGCTGAAATAATTTGTTGAATGGGACATTAAGCTCCAACAATCCAATCCAATACTTTGTTTGCGGTTTCTTTTCCATTAAATGATTGTTTTACCATAATGGTAGTTTTGTGATTTTTTTTCATGAAATTACCATTTTTCGGTTCGGCCATTTTGATAGAGATTCCAATGGTAGTCTTGTGATACATGTTAAAAGCAATAATTAAAAGGACCAATCTTGATCTTTATATTTTGTGGCGGCACTGGCACTCTTGTTCGCATTTGTTGCTGTAATAGAAATTCGGACGCCCGTGTTTAAACTCTGGATGCTGCATTTTTATCCCGAGCATGTTGGATGAAACCTTATCAGAATGTTTGTCTTGATGATATGTAGGCCAAGTTTAAACAATGGGTAAAAAACTAGGTCACTAGGCCAAATTGAAGGTAAGTATTGTTAACACTCCAGAGGTCGCATTTTTACTTTGAGCAAGTTGAAACTTTGTCAGATTGTTGGTCTTGATGATATCTAGTCCATGTTCGAATATGGGTCATATCAGGTAAAGAAAAACAGGTCACTCGGCCAAATAAAGGAAAATCTTGTTAACACTCTTGAGGTTGCATTTTGAATCTTTATCAGAATAATTTTATTGATGTGTTTTGCATTAGAAATCACATTGCATGTTTTAGGTGAGCGATCTAGGGCCATCATGATCAACTTACTCATTCACTAAATTACATTCCAGCATTCATGATTTACAAAATAATAGGGAAACAAAAATGACGAAATATGCTTTTAAGTATTTAAGTATTACTTAATGCAAAGTAAGGTTGGTCTAATTGTACCCTGATGACTTTAACCCTTTCCCTCATACAACAATTCTGCAGCAGACGACTTTGAACATGTTTAATCAAAAAGTAAAAAATCTCTATAATTAAATGAATAATCTATGACTAAAAGTGGGAAATATTGTGGCAAAAGGAGAAATTGCTTGTTTTGAGCAATTACTTCTGTTGTCGCTATGTTTTCAAAAAGCTGTCTGCTGCAGAGGCGTCAGAAAACGTCCATATCAGGGAAAGGGTTAAACACATCTTGACAAAAAAATGGACACTATAAATGCAGAGGTCTAGATAAAGATTGTATTGCATGTTTTAAATTCTTATTTGACCCTCTAGCACTATGTTGTGAGTACTTAAAACTATGATCCTCTCATTAAGATGATTCTTTTGAGTACCCACATTAGTTGTTTCTTTGGACAATAAGAGAGAAAAGAGCTTCATTCTCCTCCTTATCTAGACCTCTGAAATTAAAGAACAATTAATGAACAAAACATTGTGGCAAAAGGAGAAACTGCTCATTTCCCATAATGTTTTCAAAAGGGGTTGGCTGCAGAGGCGTCAGAAAACGTGTGGGAAGGTAGCAAGAAGGAAGGGAAGAATGTTGTGTGAAGTACCAGTGTGTCAGGATACATACATAGGTGGACTGGACGTCGTGATATAACTAACATATTGTTGAAATTGGAGCAAAATAAAATCAATCATTTAAAACGTGGTATTCGCGAGACTCAAAAGTTGTAATGTGGATTAACCCTTTCCCTCATAAATCTGCAGCAGCGACTTCGAAAATATTAAGGTGAAAATTTAGAAATTTTTTATAAAGGAAAGCATTAACCCTTTCCCTCATACGACAATTCGGCAGCAGACAACTTTGAACATACTTTGCACCCTATGTCTAAAAGTGGCAAAAGGAGAAATTGCTTTTTTTTTTTCTTTTATCACTATGTTTTCAAAAAACTGTCTGCTGAAGAGGCATCAGAAAAGGTATATATGAGGGAAAGGGTTAATTATTAGATAGACATGAAAGCATTGTTACAAAAAAAAAACAACATCATGATGAGCAATTTCCCGTTTTGCTACAATGTTTTCAAAAGCCAATTGTAGATGCGTCAAAATGCGCCTGCGTATGGGTTAAACCTTATGAAGATTAACATTTCCTGAAAAGTATCTTATTTTGGACCTTTATGTATTAAATATAAACATGTTAACGTGGTTTTTGTTCAATATTTTATTTCAGTTTGTATATATAGAAAAATGTCATGAGTTTATCATACAAAATGATTAATGTTGCAACTCAAGGAAAGTATATTTGATGGTGTCACGCAAAATTGTTGTAACTACATATTGTGAAAAGATGTAGTTACAACAGTTTTGCATGAAGCTCACAATATAACACATGCACAATATCTTAATTTTAAACAATAACATATCTATTTGTTGTTGACAAAACAGGATTCATTCAAAAAAGGAAGTGTTGAGCCGTGGTAGCTCAGACAGTTGTGCCACGGGCTGTCAATCCTGGGGTTGTGAGTTTGAACCCCAGCTTGGCCAACATTCTTTTGATGTTTGGCAAAAGTCACTGTGACAAGTCTGTATGGAAAAGCAGCCATTTGCTTGGAGAAAGCCAGGAAATACATGAGAAGGTGACTGGCAGCTGTGATATGAAATAACATTTGTTGATCAATCATTAAATAATGAAGTATATAAAGTATTATAATTTTGATAACATTCACATTATGTAAGTCACAGTTCATGATACTTGAATCCCTTTTGTCAACAATAGTATTAACTCTAAATCTTTCACACTTGCAGATAAGTTTTGAAATTATTGTGTGAAAAGAAAAAATTGCTTATCCTTTTGCCACAATATATTCAGATTTTTGGCGTATGTGGGAAAGAGTTATGTAATTGATTAAATTATTGTACAAGTTATAACTAAAATGGTAAAAAATAACAAACAAAGTCTTAAATACAATAAATGATTAAGGCACACATTCAGTCTATGGTTCTACTTGAATCAACAAAACTTCTTATAGTCAAATTTTGAATAAATACAGACATATGATTTTTTTATTTTTTTTTTAAATATTGTGGAGAAAGAAGTTATTACGCAAACTAGCAATTTTTTCTTCTTCCACAGTGTTTTCAACTCATTGAATATTCATTCAATTACTATTTCATAATTAGAACTTTTCCATATTTTTGCCTAGACATTTTCAAACCGATTTGTTGAATGTGAGAAAGTTTGTTTGTTTGTTTGTTTGGAGTTTAACGCCGCTTTCAACAGCTTTGGTCATATCACGGCGGTCAGTGCACCTACCCATGTTTTCCTGGCTTTCCCACACCAGTACTTACACAACATTCTTTCGAAGTCACTGACTACTTTCTCACATAGATCATAATGTGAGAAAGTGGTAAACTAATACAGTCAACAATGGACACATCCGTATCATAGGAGTTTTGAAAACATTGTAAGAAAAAAAACCATTCTTGCAATTTCCCCTTTCTTCCCACAATGTTTTCAGTAACTCAGATAGTACACATAAACCCTTTACACTTAAACCCTTTACACATAAACCCTTTACACTTAAACCCTTTACACATAAACCCTTTACACATAAACCCTTTACACATAAACCTTTTACAGATGCATTTGCTGCAGACGACTTTTGAAGCAAGTTCTACTTTTGCAAAAAAACTTTCAACTCCATTCATTAATAACACTTTAATTTTGATGAAGATTGGATGAAAACCGTTTTGACTTAAAGAGCTGACCAGGCGAATTTGGCCAATATTGGATAGTTAAATCCAAAAGTAGAGTGCACGATTTGGCAGGTTATTGAACTTGGCAAAGACATTATGCCCACACGCATGTTGAACAAGTTTGGTGAATATTGGATGAAAACTATTTGACTTAGATAGCGGAAAACGTCGATGGACACCGGCTGCACGAATTCCCATAATACGGCCCTACGGGCAGAGAAAAAGCATAAGGGTTGGACAGACAGATGATGGAGAAGTATTTCCCATGTATTTCCTTGCGAAGTCAGACAATACAAAAAGGAGAGAAAAAATTCATTTGTTAAAAGTTATATTGCACAAATAAATATAGTTAGCATCTCGATGAATAACAATTGAATGTTTTGATCAAATTATTATCCAAACGGATACTGCATTCTAGACATTTCTTATAACCTTCCACAACACTAGCAAACAGGGCAGAGCCAGATCAGACTGTGCAAATGTAATATCACGGCTGATCAGGCTCTACTCTGGTTGCAAAAGCCTGAACCCTTTCCCACATACAACAATTCTGCAGCTGACAACTTTGAAAACATTTTGTCAAAAATATGGAAACTGTATAAACGAATGAAAAATTATTGAATAAAGTTGAAAACATTGATGCAAAATGAGAAATATCTCATAATGACCAATTACTCCCTTTGTCACTATGTTTTCATGAGTCCTCTGCTGCAGAGGCGTTAGAAATGTATTGGTAAATGGTTAACTCTTTCCCACTTGCAGACAACTTTTGTAAAGATTGTGGCCAAAGGTGAAATTGCTCATGATGAACAATTTCTCCTTTGGTCACAATGTTTTCAACTTTATTTAACTATTAAGCTATGTTTTATGGAGATATTTCAGGTTTTGCCACTATGTTTTCAAAGTCGTCTGCTGCAGATTTATTGTATGTGGGAAATGGTTAAGATTGCTTTTCGCCAAGCACCGCTCATATGTATGTTATAATAATAAATATCTTGGTACAAAGGTCAGGGGCAAGGTCAATATTGTACAGTAATACAACAGTTCAGATCTATACCTTGCTGTAGTTATTACAAATATATATTTTTTTATCTTTCTATTCACAATTTATCACGATTTTTCTTGATGATTCCTAAGTCGGCCGCTGTTTTCAAAGCCTCTAGAGCACACTGTCTGGCAGGTTGTCTGTCTGGAGCCTCCAGTATCGATACAGCCATCAGAACTTCCAGTAACTGTAAACAAGGCAGACAATATAATAGGTATTCAGAGGTTACATAATGAGTTAGCTTTTCTTTGCCCCAAAACATCTCTTAACCCTTTCCCACTTAAAGCACTGTGCAGCAGATGACTTTTAATAAAAGTGTGGCAAACAGAAAAATTCCTCATAATAAGAAATCTCCCTTTGCCACACTATTTCAACTCCAATTCAATTACATGCATTAAACTTTCATATAAAGATTTTTCCAATATTTTTGCCTTGATGTTTTCAAAGTCGGCTGCTGCAAATGTAGGGAAAGGGATAAAACTGTTTAAATTTTTATCACCCTTAAAAAATACTGATAGTTCACATTTTCCTTCAAATCTTTTTTATTTTTAAACCCCTTTCTCACATACAAGATGAGCATTTTCCCCTTCTTTCCACAAAGATTTTTTTACTCGATTTAATAAGTATACGTCTTAAACATACTAAACACAAACAAACACCTGTTGCAAAGGTAAGACTGCGATAGTAAACTGTTCGAAGTCTTGCGTAGAACTGACCAAAACATGTCAAACCACTCTTATATACCAAGCATTCGCCCTGCGATCACGTGCTCACATTTCTGATGTGTGTATTCGTATATGCTAAGACAAACGGTCTTCACTATACTGTGTACCGCTGAGAACTTTCATTTTCATTTAATAGATGTTTAAAAATTCATTTGCTGCAGATTTGTATGTGATGAAAGGTTAGAGCAGATAAATCTAACAAGAGGCCCATGAGGGCCTATGCTCTACTGGCATGGTTCTTTGGTCATTTTCAATCCAGAGCATGTATGTATGGTGAAGAGTGGATAGTAAATGGAGGCTCTATTGTGTTCACAAGCTGTTTCAAGGGCCATAATCCAGTCTTGCATGGGCGGATCTGGCTGGTTTGAGAAAGGAACCAAGCTCTCAACTATATTTAACTACTATCTAAGTTTGGTGAAGATCGGATAGTAAATGGAGGCTTTATTGTGTTCACAAGCTGTATTATAGCAATTTTGACAATTTCAAGGGCCATAATCCAGTCATGCAAGGGCACATATGGCTGGTTTTTGAAAGGAACCGAGTTCTCATCAATATTTATCTACTATCTAAGTTTGGTGAAGATCAAATAGTTAATGGAGCCTCTATTGTGTTTACAAGCACTATTATAGCAATTTTGACGATTTCAAGGGCCATACTCCAGTCTTGCATCGGCGGATCTGGCTGGTTTGCGAAAGGCACCGAGCTCTCATCAATATTTAACTACTGTATAAGTTTGAATGAGATACAATCAAAACTGAAGACTTTATTATGTTCACAAGCTGTATTATAACAATTTTGGCAATTTCAAGGGCCATAATCCAGTCATGCAAGGACACATCTGGCTGGTTTTTGAAAGGAACCAAGCTCTCATCAATATTTAACTACTATCTAAGTTTGGTGAAGATCAGATAGTAAATGGAGCCTCTAGCTCTATTATAGCAATTTTGACAATTTCAAGGGCCATAATCCAGTCTTGCATGGGTGGATCTGGCTGGTTAGGGAAAGGAACCGAGCTCTCATGGATATATAACTACTGTATAAGTTTGATTAAGATACAATCGAAACTGTAGACTTTATCGTGTTCACAAGCAATTATTTACGGACGCACGGACAACGGACACAACGCCATGGCATAAGCTCTTCTGGCCTTTGGCCAGTAGATCTAAAAATGGTAACGTCTAATTTGGACTTCTACTTTGGATTTGTTCCAAATTTTTATACTCAGGTTTGGTCAATTTTGTTTGTATATTACATGATTAAGATCAATATTTTTGAAAATACTACTTGTTTACAATGTTTATTTTAACTCACTTGTCCTTCTAATATTTTCTCCGCCACTTCTTTATCGGCTTCCACCATATTTCTCAGAACATAAACTCCTCTATGTTGTATTTCTGAATCCTCGCTCACTACTACCGACATCAATAATTCTATCCATTTGGTCACCTGAAATTGAAGGAAGAATACATTACCCTTTTCCTCATATAGACGCTTTTTGATGCCTCTGCAGCAAATGGCTTTTTGAAAACATAGTGACAAAAGAAGAAATTGCTCAAAACAAGCAATTTCTCCTTTTGTCACAATGTTTTCCACTTTTAGTCATAGGTTATCTATTCAATTATAGAGATTTTCCATTTTTTGACAAAATATGTTCAAAGTCGTCTGCTGAAGAATTGTCGTATGAGGGAAAGGGTTAAAACATCACAATCTTATCCAACATTCTCCCAAATCATAATAGGGGTCGGGCTTGGATCATTTAGCTTGAACTTTGTACATCTTTAAGTACCAGATTATTGTGAACAGTGGGGCCACTGCTATTGGACAAATATCAAATCACTTTTTACTGACCTGGAATTGAATTAACCCTTTACCTCATATAGAAGCTTTCTGATGCCTCTGCAGCAGACAGCTTTTTAAAAACATGGTGACAAAAGAAGAAATTGCTCAAAACAAGCAATTTCTCCTTTTGTTACCATGTTTTCAACTATTCAATTATTGTTCTTTCATTTCAAGGTTTTTTTTGTGCTTTTGCCTAGACGTTTTCAGTCATCTGCTTCAGATTTGTTGTATCTGGAACAGGGTTAAGCATGCATTACATCAACATATTCTTGTCTAACATACCTCTTAACCAGTATTTAGATTTAACCCTTTCCCACATATAGACGCTTTCGGACGCCTTTTGAAAACATTATGACAAAGGAGAAATTGCTCATGATGAGCAATTCCCCATTTGCCACAATGTTTTCAACTCTATTTAATAAATAAACTGTCATTAATGGAGATGGTTCATATTTTTGCCCCTATAGGTTTTCAAAGTCGTCTGCTGCAGATGTGTTGTATGTGGGAAAGGGTTAACACTTAGCCTCATACACAAATTAAATTTGCCGCAAATGACTTTGAAAACACATCTAGGCAAACAAGACTATAGACAATCTCTATAAATGAAAGTATAATTATTGTACTGTGCTGATTGTTTATGCACTTAACCCTTTCCCTCATACGACAATTCGAGTGTATTTTGTCAAAACATAGAAAATCTCCATAATTGAATGGCTAACCTATGACAAAAAGTGGAAAACATTGTGTCAAAAGGAGAAATTGCACGTTTTGTGCAATTTCTTCTTTTGTCACTATGTTTTCAAATAGCCGTCTGCTGCACAGGCGTCAGAAAGCGTCTATATGAGGGAAAGGGTTAAAATGAAAGTAGCAGCATTATGAGTCAAATTTTCCATAATTCACAATTTCCCTCAGTTTCTAACATCAGTTTAGTCTATTCATTACCTACACTAGTTCCTATCTATCGTACATATTTTCTTACATAACAACTAGAGGTAAATACAAATAATTGTATTTTGTGTGACCTTGGAGGTCATACATTTTGCACAATACATAGAAGTTTCTCATTCTGGGCTAAAACTAACTCCCTTTCCCAAAATATTTCAAAAGTCATCTGCTATAGGGGCTTCAAAAAGGACCTAGCCCAGTAGGGCTTAAACTTAGCCTCTTCTTCAGTTCTTCCTTCCATATTTGGACCAAATTATGAAGAATCTTCTTATAGAATCATTTAATTAGGAAACACCTGTGATGAAAAAATAACATATTGAAAATCATAGGTAAATTTTTTGATACAGAATTGAATATACTCCTGGAAAAGGAGAAATTGCTAGTCCTTTTTTCAACAATGTTTGCACAAATGTCACGCTGCATCTGCATTAACAGTGGCCTGAATGAGGGAAAAGGTAAGCATTCAACTATTCATACCTCTTGAATCTTTTTACAGATGGCAGAGTTTTCGTTGGTGATGATGGCCAGTGTGCCAGAGGCTGCTTTCTGTACCTTCTCGTCGTCATCTCCACACATTAGAGTGAAAAACTTAACCCGGTCATTCTCCCCTTCAAATAACTTAGCCACCTGAAAGTGTAAATTGAATATAAGAGCGATGAAAATTTAAGTCGTTTTACGTAACCCAACATTATATTTTGATAAAAGTTGCTGTGTTTACAGATCATGAGAAGAATATATAATGTTTGATTATTGAGATTTAACCCTTTCCCTCATATAGACGCTTTCTGACGCCTCTGCAGCAGACGGCTTTTTGAAAACAAAGTGACAAGAGAAGAAATTGCTCAAAACAAGCAATTTCTCCTTTTGCCACAATGTTTTCCACTTTTATTGGTTATTCATTCAATTATAGAGATTTTCTATTTTTTGACAAAATATGTTCGAAGTCGTCTGTTGCAGAATTGTCGTATGAGGGAAAGGGTTAAAGGCAGTTTCATAATTATTTCAGTTATGTTACGGTGACAGTTCAATTATTCATGATCCCTCAGTCAATACCAAGTACTAGACTCAGAAAAGTGCCTTGCCCAAGTGCACTCCACAATGCACGCCCTCACGCTCACCACTCAGTCTTGGCGGAACAGTGTAGCACTCCCCCAAGCTCACCACTCAGTCTTGGCGGAATACGGTAGCACTCCCCCACGCTCACCACTCAGTTTTGGTGGAATAGGGTAGCACTCCCCCAAGCTCACCACTCAGTCTTGGCGGAATAGGGTAGCACTCCCCCACGCTCACCACTCAGTTTTGGTGGAATAGGGTAGCACTCCCCCACGCTCACCACTCAGTTTTGGTGGAATAGGGTAGCACTCCCCCACGCTCACCACTCAGTCTTGGCGGAATAGGGTAGCACTCCCCCACGCTCACCACTCAGTCTTGGCGGATAGGGTAGTACTCCCCCTCGCTCACCACTCAGTTTTGGTGGAATAGGGTAGTACTCCCCCTCGCTCACCACTCAGTCTTGGCAGAATAGGGTAGCACTCCCCCACGCTCACCACTCAGTTTTGGTGGAATAGGGTAGTACTCCCCCACACTCACCACTCAGTCTTGGTGGAATAGGGTAGTACTCCCCCACGCTCACCACTCAGTTTTGGTGGAATAGGGTAGCACTCCCCCACACTCACCACTCAGTTTTGGTGGAATAGGGTAGCACTCCCCCACGCTCACCACTCAGTCTTGGTGGAATAGGGTAGTACTCCCCCACGCTCACCACTCAGTTTTAGTGGAATAGGGTAGTATCATCTTATCAGAATCTGCACAAGTTTACAGACTATTCTAACAAGCTTGTGTAAGTAATATGTGAACAGTGTAGATCTTGATTTGACAGTGCTGATGAATAGGCTGATCTTGATCTATATTGTTCACAAAAACCAACATGTCTTCTCCCATGCACAGACTCAATTGTAGTTTTGTATCAGAATGAACATCTATGTCTCTTCTTAAGTTAGGCAGACAAAGAAAACTCTGGTTAGACTAACCATATGCACAGCCTCACCAGTCTTCAGTTTGCGTATGTTGCTAGGACCTCTTATATATGAAGTCAAGGGTAACAGTTCTGAGGTTCAGAAAACCATCCCCTGTCAGGATTGTTCAGTCAGCACAATAGAACTTCAACTCAACCCTGTAGTGATTGTTCAGTCAGTACAATAGAACTTCAACTCAACCCTGTAGTGATTGTTCAGTCAGTACAATAGAACTTCAACTCAACCCTGTAGTGATTGTTCAGTCAGTACGATAGAACTTCAACTCAACCCTGTAGTGATTGTTCAGTCAGTACGATAGAACTTCAACTCAACCCTGTAGTGATTGTTCTGTCAGCACAACAGAACTTCAACTCAACCCTGTAGTGATTGTTCAGTCAGAACACTAGAACTTCAACTCAACCCTGTAGTGATTGTTCTGTCAGCACAACAGAACTTCACGACACCCCTCTAAGGATTGGTCTGTCAGCACAAAAGAACTTCAACTCACCCCTGTCAGCAACACAACAGAAGTTCAAAATTGTACATGAATGATTTTAGTTGTAAAGGATAACTGATAAACACAAGGGCCCCCCAATCAATGTAGGTTTGGAACCAGAGAAGTTATGATGATGTTTTAACCCTCCCCTACATACAACACATATACAGCAGACACCTTTGAAAACTTCTAAGCGAAATTATGGAAAATCTCTATTATTTAAGGTATCATTTATGAAAAAAGCTGAAAACATTTTGACAAAAGGAGATATTGAGAAATTTCTCTATATGTCATAATGTTTTCAAAAGATTAGTGCTGCAGAAGCATATGTATGTGGGAAAGAATTAAATATAAGAAAAGTCTATTACAGAAATTTGACAAATAAACCTTACACAATTAAACACTTTCCAATATCCAACAAATTTGCAAACTTTGACAACACCTGGGGGGAAAAATATAAGTAATTTCAATTTAAAACTAGAGATTGCTTTTTTGAAAAAGCGCTTGTCTCCCCATTTGTGTGGTCGTAGGGGAGGAAAAGAAATGATGGAGACAAACAGTGATAATCCTCAGTTATTGAGCGGAAATCATTTTTCAGCTGAAGGTTACCATGACCTTGACCTTTGAGCTAGTGACCTCAAAATCAATAGGGGTCATCTACTGGTGGTGACCAACCTGCACACCAAGTATTAACTTCCATGGCCAAAACATTCTCAGTTATTAAGCAAAAACAATTTTTCCGCTCATTGTTACTGTGACCTTGACCTTTTGAACTCAAAATCAAACAAAAAATCAATAAGGGTCATCTACTGGTTAGGATCAACCTGCACACCAGGTATGAAGTTCCTAAACATAAGCATTCTTTAGTTATTGAGTGGAAACCATTTTTCAGCTGAATGTAACCATGACCTTGACCTTTAACATAGTGACCTCAAAATCAGTAGGGGTCATCTGCTGGTGATGACCAACCTACACACCATGTATTAACTTCCATGGCCAAAGCATTCTACAGTTATTAAGCAAAACAATTTTCAGCTCAAGGTCACTGTGACCTTGATTTTGACCTCAAAATCAAACAAAATCAATAGGGGTCTTCTACTGGGCATGGCCAACCTGCATACCAAGTATGGAGTTCCTCGGCCCAAGCGTTCTTCAGTTGTTGAGTGGAAACCATTTTTTAGCTCACAAGGTCACCATGTTGAGTGGAAACAAGTGTGCCCGACGTGACTTGACCACTGTGACCTTGACCTTTGACCTAGTGATCTTAAAATTAATATGGATCATTTGCTGGTGGTGACCAACTTGCACACCAAGTATGAAGTTCCTGGGCCCAAGCAAAAACAATTTTTCAGCTCATTGCCACTGTGACCTTTCAGCTCAAGGTCACTGTGACCTTGACAATAGGGGTCTTCTAATGGGCATGGCCAACCTGCATACCAAGTATGGATTTCCTCAGCCTAAGCGTTCTTCAGATATTGAGCGGAAACCATTTTTTACCTCACAAGGTCACCATGACCTTGACCTTTGACCGTCTGTTATCAAAATCAATAGGGGTCAGCTACTGGTCATGACCAACCTGCATACCAAGTATGAAGTTCCTACGCCCAAGCGTTCTTCAGTTATTGAGCGGAAACAAGTGTGACAGACGGAAGGACGGACGGAACGGGCAAAAACAATATGTCGCCCCCATGTATGGGGGAGACATAATTAATAGTATTAGAATAGAGTAGAAAACATTGTGGGAAAAGGCGAGTTTGTTTTGGAAAGTTGTCTGTGTCGGGGAAAAGGGTTGATCGTGTTTCGCTTCAAAACAACTGTTTCAAAGTAGCAAATAACCAAATTGCGAGAAGCATCTGCAGCGGCTGACTTTTTAATCATTGTATCAAAAGGAGAAAATGATCATAATGAGCATTAACTTTACTCACCTTGCCACAATGTTTTAAACTCTGACCAAGTATTATATCCTTATACATGTATAAAGGCTATTTTTGTCAAGATGTTTTTTTCAAAGTTGTCTGCTGTATATTTTTTTTATTGTTTAACCCTTTCCCTCATATGACAATTCTGCAGCAGACGACTTTGAACGTATTTTGTCAAAACATAGAAAATCTCCATAATTGAATGGATAACCTATGACAAAAAGTGGAAAACATTGTGGCAAAAGGAGAAATTGCACGTTTTGTGCAATTTCTTCTTTTGTCACTATGTTTTCAAAAAGCCATCTGCTGCAGAGGCGTCAGAAAGCGTCTATATGAGGGTAAGGGTTAAAGACGTACCTTTTCGTTCAAGACCATATTACACATACACTCAATGGCGCCTCGACGAATCATTTCATGGTCCTCATACATGTAATGTTCTATTGATGGTATTCCCCTCTCCGCCACAATACGATTCCTACAGTGTGATGAAAAAATAAAAATACTTCAGTTTACCTAATATGGAAGACATTTCGAATCCTTTCAGCATAAGACTTTGGAAAATATTGTATAAAAAGAAGAAATTGCCTAAAATGTGTAAGAATTTGCTAAAAATGAGCAGATTTTCAGTTTTCTACACACAGTTTTATCCTATTAAAATAAAACTTCTAAGTTTTTCGTATGTAACAACTTGGTCCTTTGATATACAAGATAGCGGTGGAACTGATGGATGCTCCCTGAAGTATAGAGAGGTCACAGAAATAGTGAAACTATGCACATCTCCTCTTGTTAGTGAAGCTTCCCATAAAGTCTCATCAAATTCAAGTCAGTTGTTGCCGAGAAATATCTCAGACAAAAAATGTTACTTACTTAGTCACTGATAGATGGTGGGACCATTATTACCTTGCTGAGACACTGATAGGAACGTTATTATCTGACTGAACCAATGATAGATGATTGGACAATTATTTCCTAACTGATTCACTTATATAGGATCAGTATTACTGACAGAGTCAATGATAGATGAAATGACCATTATTACCAGGCTGAGTCACTGATAGGATGATTATGATCTGAGTGAGTCACTGATAGATGATTGGACCATTATTTATTGACTGAGTGAGTCACTGATAGGACGATTATTACCTACTGAGTCACTGATAGCTGATATGACCATTATTACATGGCTGAGTTAGTCACTGATAGGACAATTATTACCTGACTGAGTGAGTCACTGATAGATGATATGACTATTCTTACCTGACTGAGTCACTGATATATACATTATTACATAGCTGAGTCAATGATAGATGGAATGACCATTATTACATGACTGAGTCACAGATAGATACAATTACCATTATTACCTGACTGAGTCACTGATAGATAAAATGACCATTATTACCTGACTGAGTCACTAATAGGTACATTATTACATAGCTGAGTCAATGATAGATGGAATGACCATTATTACATGGCTGAGTCACTGATAGATAAAATTACCATTATTACCTGACTGAGTCACTGATAAATAAAATGACCATTATTAACTGACTGAGTCACTGATAGGTACATTATTACATAGCCAAGTCAATGATAGATGGAATGACCATTATTACATGGCTGAGTCACCGAGAGATAAAATGACCATTATTACCTGACTGAGTCACTGATAGATAAAATGACCATTATTACCTGACTGAGTCATTGATAGGTACATTATTACATAGCTGAGTCAATGATAGATGGAATGACCATTATTACATGACTGAGTCACAGATAGATAAAATTACCATTATTACTTGACTGAGTCACTGATAGATAAAATGACCATTATTACCTGACTGAGTCACTGATAGATAACATCACCATTATTACCTGACTGAGTCACTGATAGGTACATTATTACATAGCTGAGTCAATGATAGATGGAATGACCATTATTACATGGCTGAGTCACTGATAGATAAAATGGCCATTATTACCTGACTAAGTCACTGATAGATAACATGACCATTATTACCTGACTGAGTCACTGATAGGTACATAATTACATAGCTGAGTCAATGATAGATGGAATGACCATTATTACATGGCTGAGTCACTGATAAATGAAATGACCATTATTCTCTGACTGAGTCACTGATAGATAAAATGACCATTATTATATAGATGAGTCACTGTTAGGACGATTATAACCTGACTGAGTCACTGATGAAATGACCTTTATTACATGGCTGAGTCACAGATGGATGAAATGACCTTTATTACATGGCTGAGTCACTGATAGGATGATTATAACCTAACTGAGTCACTGATGAAATGACCTTTATTACATGGCTGAGTCACAGATGGATGAAATGAACATTATTACCTGACTGAGTCAATGCTAGATGAAATGATCAGTATTACATGGCTGAGTCACTGATAGAACCATTATAACATGACTGAGTTACTGATAGAACCATTATAACATGACTGAGTCACTGATAGGACCATCATAACCTGACTGAGTCACTGAACGGTACATTATTACAGTTAAGAACATCATGAAATTGACAATCTGAGCGGAACGTAATTGGATCATGAGCGGAACGTGATTGGATTGTGAGCGTGATTGGAACGCTTTATGAGCGGAACGGAATTTTGCGCTCTGAACGAAACAATCATAATTATTGCAAAAATCCAATCATTCGCTCATTGAACGGTTGCAACAACTATCCGATAATTATTTTACGAAACTATTTTATTAAAAGTCATATTTGTATACTAAACATTTGTTTTATAAGACACTCAAGTATCCGATTGAATTAGAATGTAACAAATATTATTAATATGATCATTTTCGTAATACGATTTGCTACTAACGATTGTGCTGAAAAAACTCTAAATTGTTTGTTGATATTTAGGGTTAAGTGAAAAAAAATATAAACGAAACGAAATTAATTTAAGCCAATCAAATTTTGATTGAAAAAAAGCGTTCCAAGTGAGCGTAAAAACCCCGCTCAATCAGAACGGAACGGAAAAAAGCAATCACAATGTTATGAATGAGTGAACGCTTTGAGAGCGTATTGGAACGTGAGCGGAACGGAACGGAGTGGAGCGTGAACGGTAAAATTGTCAATTTCAAGATGTTCTTAACTGTACATGGCTGAGTCACTGATAGATGAAATGACCATTATTACCTGACTGAGTCACTGATAGATGAAATGACCATTATTACCTGACTGAGTCACTGATAGATGATAGGTTGGTGAGAGCTAACAAAGCCTCAAAATTCTGTAGACCACTTCTGTCTACATCTAAAAGGAAGACCATTGGTCTGACGATCTCGTACATCTGCAATGAAATAACATAATTTTCATGTTATGAACTGATAGATCATAGAGCATTCTAACTTCATGATTATACTATGTTCAATTACATCATTCTTTTCTCCTTTTTTCTGGTGATTTTGCAGTAGCAGTCAACTGAGACGTGTTGAAATATTTTCTGATGTCTAATGATTCAATTAGTCCTTGGTAGAGTCGTTATTTGAATGCTTCGGATCACTTACTTAGGAGAGCCGAGTATATACCATTTTCCTTAATTGATATTTATATACTTATCGGTTTGGAAAATATTTAAAATCTATTATATTGAAAGTATACATAAGACATCTTTTGTTAAAATGACTGCAATGAATGACTAAACACTCTGATCTCAAATGTAAACAAAATGTACTTTATGATTAACTTATCACATCAGAAATATTTAACCCTTTCCCATTTATTGACATGTTTCCCCATTTGAGATCAGAATCTTTATTCACAGCTTTAACATTAAATCCTTTCCCACATACAGACGCTTTTCAACACCTTTGCAGCAGACGACTTTTGAGCAATTTCAAAAAAGTAAAAATTATGCCAAAAAATTATAGATTTTCGTTATGCCTTTATGAGAAATTTCTTCTTTTGCCATAGTGTTTTCAAAAGTGTTTGTTGTAGTTGTATGTCTTAACCCTTTCCCTCATACGACAATTCTGCAGCAGACAACTTTGAACGTATAATGTCAAAAATTAGAAAATCTCCATAATTGAATGGATAACCTATGACAAAAAGTGGAAAATATTGTGGCAAAAGGAGAAATTGCACATTTTGTGCAATTTCTTCTTTTGTTACTATGTTTTCAAAAAGCTGTCTGCTGCAGAGGCATCAGAAAGCGTCTATATGAGGGAAAGGGTTAATGCAGTAAAGTGTTTAACAGTAAGTAGACTGTTCTCTGATAACATCCTAGACAAACAAAGTAATAGCATTCAGAGGACTAAATAAGGAAATAGTATTTCTTATATATAATATCTCTCTTAGCACTCATTTAAACTTATGTTGTGGGTACTCAAAAGAATCGTCTCAGTGAGAAGATTCTTTTGAGTACCCACAACATAGGTTTTGGAGAAATAAGGATTTAAGAGCATGAAAAACACTCCTTATCTAGAGCTCTGGTATTGAAAAGAGCTGAAAACATGGTTGGATTCTTTCATCTTTTGCTTCCATTTTTGTCAGATGTCATCTGCATCAGCAGCAGCATAAAAATGTGTCTAAAATAGTAAGTGAGCTGTCTACTTTTGAAAACGAGTAATTTCTCCTTTAGCAACAACATTTTCAAATGTTTTTAATTATTATACTTTCATTTTTAGAGACTGTTTATGTTTTATGGTAGATATTTTCAAAGCCATCTGCTGCAGAATTGTTGTATGGGGGAAAGGGTTAAACTCACTCTTTGTCCAGTGAAGGCCATTGTCGGGTCCTGGGTGATGGCCAATTTAGCCAGAGTTTGTGCCGCGACTTGTTTACCAAGCTCTGTATTCTTCTCCTTGAACATACTTAACAGCACCTAAAATATATGTATGTTATTTTATCATTCAGTGACTTGACAAAAGAACCTTGTAACCAATATCAAAATGTATTCTTTTACTAATACATCAAATGCGTTGACAAGTATACAAGGCAGCTGAAAATAAAGATAGTGATGAAACAAATGAATGTATTTACCTAAAATACAATTGAGTCGGCACTTAATCAAATGATAACTAGAAATATCACTGAAGGTGATGAATACCCCCAGCTGGTGCCTGACAATATACATATGTATGAGAAATTCAAGGGGCCATAATCATTTAAAAATAATTCCAGTGCAACACGCCCACAATATGCACAACTAGGCTTGGTATCAATCATGTTTGTGAAGTTATATTGAATTCTGACCAAGGGTTGCTGAGAAATAGTGTTCACAAGAAATGTCTACAGACCAACTATGTATGACATATTCAAGGGGCCCTAACTCATTTAAAAATAATTCCAGTGCAACACGCCGACACTATGCACAACTAGGCTTAGTATCAATCATTGTTGTGAAGTTATATTGAATTCTGATAATGGGTTGCTGAGAAATAGTGTTCTCAAGAAATGTCTATAGACCAACTATGTATGAGAATAACTCATTTAAATCATGGAAAAAGATAATAGAAGTAATACATTGTAATCGGTTTACACTTTCTTATCTAAAACACCAATTACCCTCTCTCGCTTTCGCTCATCTTATTGAATATTCTGCAGCTAACATAGGAACATAATTAGAATTTGGTCAAATTGAACAATTTTTACTTTCCCCTTCTTGCTCAATATTATAATTTCATTCATGTTAAAATATTAACAAGAGGGCCATGATGGTCCTATATCGATCACCTGATTTAATAGAACTTCAATAGTTTTTAAAGTTTTTAATCTATACATATAAGGAAAACAAGCAACCCGCCCCTGG
>JASEVX010000013.1:19323267-19387843 GCA_031761405.1 Serripes groenlandicus | reverse complement strand
AGAATATATGCAATATCAGAAACAAACCCGGTATCGGAATTACTATTTACGAAGGAAAGGAGCCGCAATAAAAAGAAACGTTTTGTTGCACAATCCCTCTCCAAACGGCAAAGTTGACCAAGAAAGGAGAGTTTTCTCTTCTCAATTTCAGCTTCAATAGGAAGAGCACAAATAAGACCAAGAACAATATCTGTTCTTGATCTTATTTGTAAACCCTGAATCTGCTTTAAACAAAGTCTATGCGACCTTTCCATTGTCAACATATCCCGATCAGACAGCGATTGTAACAATTCACATCCGAATAGAGCTCTCGGGATAACAATCGACCTATAAATACTGTAACTGGTTAATGGATTTAACCCATTTATATATAACCCGTCTTTGATTAGACCGAAGAAAGCACCCCTTAATTTTCTATCAACTTGCTTGACAATGAGAGTAGAGTTAGTATACTTATTACATATTATACCTAAATGGTTATATTCCTCTCTCTCACAAATGGCATTATTACCAACTACCCAGGACCGATAATTGCGTTTGTATACACGCTTAGATTCATTGAACGTGACAACGGCACACTTGCCAGAATTGTATTGGTACCTCCAAAGGCAAGAATATTCATAACATATATTAATCATTTCCTGTAAGGCTTTGCTAGACAAAGATAGAATTGTCATGTCATCTGCAAAGGACGGAGCACAGAAATGAGACCCTTCAATCTGGAAACCCAATTTACTGTTAACTAACTGGTCAAGTAGTGAGTTAATATAAACAAGATACAAAAATGGTGACCAGACGCCACCTTGCCTGGTTCCCTGTAAAACAGGGAACCAGTCAGAATAAAACCCATTATACATTACACAGCTATACATATCGGAATGCATTGCAATAACTATTTTTAAAAGCTTATAACTAACGCCAAGTTCATTTAGCTTGTAAAAGAGACCATTATGCCATACACGATCAAATGCTTGACGAGCGTCTAAAAAACACGCAAATAATTTACTGTTGTTTTCTTTGCAAAACTGTATACTTTCTTTCAGAATGAAGGATGTCATAGAACTTCCCATGTTGGACTGAAACCCACCCTGGAGAAAGTGTAACGGTTTATTAATTGACCTGTGTAAACGTTGTAGCAGTACTTTTTCGTATAATTTTAAAATAGATGATGAAAGGGTTATGGCTCGATAGCTATTAGGCTCATTTTTTGGTTTGCTAGCCCCTTTGTACAACGTTAAAATAGTACCACGTTTTAGTGCTGTGGGAACATAACTATTACAATACATTAAGTCAAAAAATACCGATAAGTAATGTTTTACCATTAATCCACCATGGATGAGGTGTTCGTTGCTTACTCGATCTATACCACACATTTTGCGACTTTTTAAAGTAGATAATGCCGATAAAAAACAAGCAACCCCCCCCTGGTGACCTTATTTTTCAACGAATCAGAATAAATTGAACAACCTTGGCAGAGGGTCATCCAAGGCCCATTTGTGCCAATTTATTTTTAAATTGTGCAGGTACTTTTGGACAAGAAGATTTTTAGTTTTTATAATGCACAAATACGGAAATAAACTCCGCACCCTGGTGGCCATGCTTTTCAAAAGATCGGAATATTTGAACAATCTTGGTAGAGGGTGCCTCAAGCAACATTTGTGCAAAATAATTTTCAAATCGGGCTAATACTTTTGGACAAGAAGATTTTTGAAGATTTGGCAATTTCCCCCTTTTCTGATGCCCCAGCAACCAAAGTTTTACTTGGAATTAAATTCTTTGAACAACTTTAAACAAGGTCCACATATACGCAAAATTCCTGTGAAGTTATTTTGAAATCAGTAAATTGGTTAATTAGGAGAAGTTATATGTAAGAAATTGTTAACAGACGTACAGACGCCGCCAACGCTGGACAATGAGTGATCACAAAAGCTCACCTCACACTTCGTGCTTAGGTGAGCTTAAAATAAAATACACTCATGTTGCTTTGTTGTATAAGTTAATAAAGTTCATGCTGTGTTAGGTAAGATAAGAACAAATAATATTTATTTACCTTGGCTCCCCCCACCTGTACAATTTGACCTCTGTTAGATTCTTCATTGGCAACTGTCAACAACACCCTGTAACAACAAGGCCATGGCATATATTGTATAGTGGTCAAGTCAACATGGAATATACTGTATAGTGGTCAAGTCAACATGGAATATACTATATAAAGGTAAAGTTAACATGGAATATACTGTATAAAGGTAAAGTTAACATGTAATATACTGTATAAAGGTAAAGTTAACATGTAATATACTGTATAAAGGTAAAGTTAACATGTAATATACTGTATAAAGGTAAAGTTAACATGTAATATACTGTATAAAGGTAAAGTTAACATGTAATATACTGTATAAAGGTAAAGTTAACATGTACTATACTGTATAGTGATAAAGACAACATGCAATACACTGTATTGTGAGTCAACATGGAATATACTGTATAGGGATGAATTCAATATGTAATATACTGTATTGTGGTAAAATTAACATGAAATATACTGTATTGTGGTAAGGTCAACATGGCATATACTGTATAGTGGTAAAATTAACAATTTGAAAATATTTATGGACTTTGTAAACTGAAACAGTCACTTATATAGCTACTAGGAAATATACTGTAATTATCAAAATAATTTAACCCCCCTTTCCCAAAAACAATAAATTTGCAGCAGACTACTTTGAAAAAGATAAGCACAAATATGAAAAAAAAATGAAAGTTTAAATATTGATCCAAGTAGAAACAATTGTGGCTTAAGAAGAAATTGTACACTTTGAATATTTTCAATAATCATCTGCTGCATATGCATTAATATGTGTCTGCATGTTGGAAAGGGCTGAATACTCTCAAAGTCTTACAAGCAATACAGAAGTCAATCAACTAGATCTGTGACTTAAGGTTACTTAACCCTTTCTCACATACAGACACTTTCTGACGCCTCTGCAGCAGATGTTTTTTGAAAACATAAAGGCAAAAGAAGAAATTGCTTGAATGAGCAATTTCCCCTTTTGCCACAATGTTTCCACCTCTATTTAATTATTGAACTCACTTTTATCGAGATTTTTCACATTTTTGACAATATGTTTAAAGTCGTATGCAGATTATTTGTCAGTGGGAAAGGGTTTATACTGATCTAAGAAAACAAATCAAAAGTTTAACTCTTTCCCACATACAACAATTCTGCAGCAGACGACTTTGAAAATACACCCTAAATTGATTGGAAACTCCCTTTAAATGAAAGTACAATAAATGAATAGAGTTGAAATCATGGTGATAAAAAGGAGAAATTGCTCGTATTGAGCAATTTCTCCTTTTGACGCCATGTTTTCAAAAAGCCGTCTGCTGCAGAGGCATCAGATAGTGTCTTAGCCGTCTATATGAGAAAAAAGGTTAATAGGTAGTAATTCTAGAACACCTTAACTATGATCCAAAATTATGCCATGTACGATTCATCACATGTACAATGATTCATTAAAGCAAATTTAAATTGAATTAGTAGTAAGCTCCACATAGCTTATGTCCTACTGACAGGCCAACTACAAACTACAGTGGAGATTTCAGCAAATAAACTAATAAACTTTTTGGTTTTGTTAAAACTTATTTATTTTACATTGACTGAGAAAAGAGCTTTCAATCTTTCCCACATACATCAATTCTGCAGCAGACGACATTGAAAACATCTACTATAGATATGGAAGATCTCTAGAAATTAATGTATAATTAATGAAAAAAAGTTGTCACAATGTTTTCAAAAGTCATCTGCTGCAGACGAGTCAAAATCTGTATAAAGGTGGGAAAGGGCTAAATTACATTTATCATGCTCAATAGGAAGCTTACATAACCAGTACTCAAGCCGTAAGTTTGGAAAAGTCAGAACCTGCAACCTTTGGTAGGAGAGGTTGACGCAAAAATAATCCCTGAAAAGCACGAAATAAATATGTACTGCCTCTTACCTACAGCACTGTTCCCTAGTGTTCTGGCTCTCTGTTTTAGATAAGACGCATACAGCTGGTACCATTCCTGCCAGTACCAGCTTTTTAATTCTCTCTTTCACATACTCCTCTTTGTCCTGAAGATGTAAATGAAAACAGTGAGTTTATCTAAATATAATCCATTGTTATTGAGTTGATCTGAATATAATCCATTGTTATTGAGTTGATCTCAATATAATCCATTGTTATTGTAGCGAGTTTATCTGAATATAATCCATTGTTATTGCAGCGAGTTTTTCTGAATATAATCCATTGTTATTGCAGCGAGTTTTTCTGAATATAATCCATTGCTATTGCAGCGAGTTTATCTGAATATAATCCTTTGTTATTGTAGTGAGTTTATCTGAATATAATACATTGTTATTGTAGTGAGTTTATCTGAATATAATTCATTGTTATTGCAGCAAGTTTATCTGAATATAATCCATTGTTATTGTAGTGAGTTTATCTGAATATATTTATAATCCATTGTTTTTGTAGTGAGTTTATCTGAATATAATCAATTGTTATTGCAGCGAGTTTATCTGAATATAATACATTGTTATTGCAGCGAGTTTATCTGAATATAATCCATTGTTATTGCAGCAAGTTTATCTGAATATAATACATTGTTATTGCAGCGAGTTTATCTGAATACAATACATTGTTATTGCAGCGAGTTTATCTGAATATGCTCCATTGTTATTGAGTTGATCTGAATATAATCCATTGTTATTGCAGCGAGTTTATCTGAATATAATCCATTGTTATTGCAGCGCGTTTATCTGAATATAATACATTGTTATTGCAGCAAGTTTATCTGAATATAATACATTGTTATTGCAGCGAGTTTATCTGAATATAATCCATTGTTATTGCTCAATAATTCACTGAAGGAGCATCTGAGTAACATATCTCAATTTTGGGTCTTACGGACTCATTGTGTTGGCACCGCATAGGTACTACATGGAAATATACAAATATATTGTAATCAGCAAAATAATCACCCACATACAACACATCATCAGCAGACGACTCTGAGGAGAACATCTGTGCACAAAATATGGAATATCTCTCTACATTAAATTTTAATTATTTAATTCAGTTAAAAACATTGTGGCAAAGGGACATCACTCTTTCGATAATCACTCAGTGAAAATATATGAGAGCTGCTCAAGAAGGAAAACCATCCTTTGGGGTACTTGTGACAATTGTAGAAGAAGAAAATTGTAATTGCTAGTTTCTGTTTTTTCCAAACAATCTTTTATAAAGCTTTAATTCTTTCCCACATACAACAAATCTGCTGCATACGATTTTGAAAACAAACCAAAAATATGTAGAATTCTTATAAAAGAGAGTTTAATTATTAAATTAAGTTAAAAACATTGTGGCAAAAGTCGTCTGCTGCAGATGCGTTAGAAAGCGTCTATATATGGAAAAAGGTTAAACTGGTATTAGAAGCTTCTTGGAACTTTGTGTGATTAGTTTGTGAACAGTGTTACTGTAGATAGAACAGAATCAGACTGCATAAATGTGCAGATTGATCTGGATCAACACTGGTCAACAAATACCTTTCAGTGTATTTTTTTGGATAGCGCAGATCTTTGTAATAAATAGTTTGATTATGTATTCTAGAATTTGAAAATTCTACAAATAAAATATCAACTAAATCTATTTCACTACTTTTGTCATTTAACTTTAACCTTTTCAATGCTGCATCTTTTAACCCTTTCCCACATAAAGAAAATCTGCAGCAAACAACTTTAAACATATTTTGTAAAAAACAAGAAATATGTGAGCTACTGCTCACTAGTGATACCCCCGCTCATGTTTTGAAAGACATATGTGATGGTGGGGTAAAGGGCCATAACTCCGTGAAAAATCATCCAACCGGAACGCAAACACGATATGCGCATCTACACTTGGTGGTGATCCTTCCTATGAAGTTTCATCAAATTCCAAAAAGCGGTTGCAGAGAAATAGCGCGGAAATGAATTTAGTCATACATAGGGGTAAAGGGCCATAACTCCGTGAAAAATAATCCAACCGGAACGCAAACACGATATGCGCATCTACACTTGGTGGTGGTATAAAAAGAAAATCTCTATAATGGATAACCTATGACTAAAAGTGGAAAACATTGTGGCAAAAGCAGAAATTGCGTGTTTTGAGCAATTTCTTCTTTTGTCACTATGTTTGTTTTGAGCAATTTCTTCTTTTGTCACTATGTTTTTCAAAAAGGTGTCTGCTGCAGAGGCGTCAGAAAGCGTCTATATGAGGGAAAGGGTAAACGGGCTTCCAGCTTTGCATTTAAAAGTCCATAGCCAATTCTAGTAATATCAAGATAGAACTGTTGATTTTGAGCAGCCAACAGTATAGAGCCTGGTCAGCCAGGGTGTCCTGGTTTTAGAGTAGTTATACAGGCTCCACACAATTGGATGCAGCAATAGGCTTTGTGAGAATTGATTGATTGATGTTCATGCCGTTTTCAACAATTTTAAAGTCATATCACGACGGCCAGTTCACCGACTTGTGTGTTTCCTGACTTTCTCATACCAGTACTCCACACAACATTCTTTCCAAGCAACTGGCTACTTTTCCACATAGACCGTCAGCCCATTGGTGGAAGACGAATGTCGATTGTCACAGTGACATTTGTCAAACGTCAGAAAGAATGTCAGCCAAGCTGGGGTTCGAACTCGCAACCGCTGGATTGTGACAAGAAGCACTGTTAGTGTGCTGTTGCGAGCTAAGCTAAAAACGTAATATAATACCATTGGATGTTCTTCTGGCACATGCTGTTTGGAATACTTGGCTAGTTCTACCATCTCTGGTACCATCTCCTGTTTATCTGTGCTGTTAGTAAGGTTAACAAACAGTATAGCAGCAGCATACACAAAACTTGGATTGGGATTCTGAAATGATGATTCAAACATGACACCTACATTGAGTAAAGAGTCGGGTTGCATCTGCAAACAATGATGACTTATGTGTTTGCAGATTTCTACTAAGCAGCAAGTGCCTCTCATTCCCTTGAATGTACTGCTAAACACTTTCCAAATTACAAAAATCTGCAGCAGACATGATAAATGAAAGCACAATTATAAAATAAAGTTGAAAACATTGTGGCAAAAGAAGAAATTGCTCATTTTTAGCAATTTCTCCTTTTGCTACAATGTTTTCAGAGTCAAAATTGCTCAATGTGTATGCTGCAGGTGCACCTGTATTACCCTTTCCCACTTGCAGACGCATTCTCACGCATTTGCAGCAGACGACTTTTGAAAACAATGTGACAAAAAAGAGAAATTGCTCAAGATGAGCAATTTCTCCTTTTGCCACAATGTTTTCAACTCTATTTAATAATTAAACTCTCATATAATTATGGAGATATTTCGCACTTTTCCCAATATGTTTTTGAAGCCATCCGATGCAGAATTGTTGTATGTGGGAAAGAGTTAAGCCAAATTTAACTCGACCCGACTATTTCCACTTTGGATATCATTTGTAGATACTCTAGATGATTTACATTCATTTGAATTGATTACTGAACAGAAGAGTAGCTCTTCTGGTTATAGAACAAAGTCATCCAAAAATTGAGACTTTATTATTCTATGGTCTATTTTAGAGCTCTAGATAAGGGCATTTTGCGATCTCTCAAATCTTTATTTGACCGTATAAGCCTATGTTTCTGGTACTCAAAGGAATTGTCTCAATGATGACAGACGATTCTTTTGAGTACCCACATCATAGTGTTTGGTTGGATGAAGTTATTTTTGTCCATTTCCAATGTTCTTAAAGAGTCGTCTGCTGCAAAGGCTTTACAAATTGTCTGTCTGCATAACCTTTTCCCATGCACAGAAAATCTGCAGGCAGACGACTATAGAAATAACTAGGAAAAGATATGAAAATTCTCTTTAAATGAAAGACTGATAATTTAATACAATTGACAATTAAGAGATGTTCTCTACTTTATTCAAGATGATTTCTGCTGCAGATTTAATGTATCAGGAAAAAGGTTAAAAGTTAAGCCAAATAATTTATTGATTTTCACAATTTCTTTATGAGCAATTTCTCCTTTTGCCACTATGTTTATTGCTGCAGATGCGCCAGAATGCTTGTGCAAGTGGAGAAAGGGGTAAGAGAGAGGACTCAACTCACCATAGCAGCCTCTATAACAGCCTTCACACTGACTGGATCGTTAACCAACTCTTCTTTAACGTCTGCATCCAGAGTCAGATACGCCAAACCTTCTGTTCCCCATTGTTTCATATCAAGGTCACCTTGTGGGTTTGATATAAACCTGTAATACAAAATTGTATGTGATAATAAACAAGTTAGTTCAAGCTTATGTATTGAACTTTGATTGAAAAAGAAACTTTTACATGTATTATAATAGTTGATGTCTGCTTCTTGGAGACTTAACCAGTACCGGTACTTGCACCGTTTGTTATGGAGAAATTCACAAAGGCAGAACCCGCTCATCACAGAATTTAAACCCCACACTTTTAATAATGAGAGGCAGATGCTCTAACACTGCACCACTGTCTTGATAAAAGAAATCCTCGGTACATGTACCTGTGTACCGATGATACATTAAAGACTGCAATGAAATTTGTGAAAAAGATCTTTAACTACACTTTCCAAGGTAGTTAAATTAACAAGAGGACAATGATGGGCCTAAATCGCTCACCTGATTTAATAGAAATCACGGTTTTCTTCTTATGATATGCATACAAGGGAAACAAGCACAAGGTAATATTTATCAATGGATGGTAATAATTTCAGCAATCTTGGTAGAGGGTCACCCAAGGAAGGTTTGTGCCAAATAATTTTAAAAGCAGGCGTATAATGTTTGTACAAGATTTTGTTTTAAAGTTTCATAATACATATATGTATATAAGGAAAGCAAGTCCTCCCCATTGTGGCCATGTTTGATGATGAATCAAAATAATTTGACAAATATTGGTAGAGGGTCAAATTATTTTCTAATTAGGCCAATACTTTTGGGCAAGAAGATCTTATAAAGTTTCATATACACATATAAAGAAAACAAGGTCTCCCCATTGAGGCTATGTATTTGGAAGATTCAAAATAATTTGAACAATAATGGTAGAAGGAACATTTGTGCCAAATTATTTTCTAAACAGGGCAGAACTTTTTGACAAAAAGATTTTTTAAGATTACACAATATACATATAAGGAAACTAAAGCCCCCTAGCGGCCATGTTTTTCAGAATAATATGAACAGTCTTGGTAGAAGGTCACCCAAGGAACATCTGTGCCAAATTATTTTCACATCTGGCCAGTACTGTTGGACCAGAAGATTTTTTAAGTTTTCACTATACTATACATATAAGGAAAACAAGCACTGCCTCCTGGCGGCCATGTTTTTCAATGGATCAGAATAATCTGAACAATCTTGGTAGAAGGTCACCCAAGGAAAATTTCCATATTAGAAGTTCAATGGATAATTTTAATTTTATTCATGTGATACTGTTTTATAGATGTAAACAATTGTTGACGTGTCTCGGTTGAATGTACTGATGATTATTTGAGTGATAAGAGTTTAACCCTTTCCCTCATACAACAAATCTGCAGCAGACGACTTTGAACATATTTCATCAAAGAATAGAAAATCTCTATAATTGAATTGATAACCTATGACTAAAAGTGGAAAAAATTCTGGCAAAAGGAGAAATTGCTCATTTTGAGCAATTTCTTCTTTTGTCACTATGTTTTCAAAAAGCCGTCTGCTGCATTTCCTGGCTTTCTCAGACCTGTACTTCACACAACATTCTTCCTGACAAATGACATCGCAAATACCTAGTTAAAAATATGGTACACTTCTATAAATGTAAATTCATGGGCAATTTGTCCTTTCCCCAATTTATTCGTCTGCTGCAGGGGCCTCGCAGAAAGCATTTGAATGTGGGAAAGGGTTAAATTTCGTGAAGAAAAGACAGGACTTCTCCTAATGAGATATTCCTCCTTTGCACATATTGTTTCCAAAAGGTGTCTGCTGCAGTGGCATCAAATAGGAAATAGGAAAATATTCTTTACATGAAGGTATAATAATTGCCGAGTTGAAAACATTTGTGGCAAAAGGACAAATTGCTTGTTTTGAGCAATTTCATCCTTCGTCACAAAAGTCCTCTTCTGCAGAAGCTTCATCAAGCATCTATATGAGGGAAAGGGTTATATCAGGTAAGATATTTAAATGTTTACCACTGTGATTATAACTAAAATATGGAATAACTTACTTTCTGCACGCTTTCGCCAGAGTCACGGTTGATCCGTCTGCCATTGGTCTGCTACTGGCATCGGATCCCTCAAATGACCCCAGTTTACAAAGACCCTGTTATAAACGGATACAGGATAAAGATAAAGATAGTGGTACAGTGAAATTAAAAAATAAATATATAAATATCCTTTAAACCCTTTCCCACATACAACAAATCTGCAGCCGACGACTTAAAAATTATATATGCGAAAAAATAAATAAAATTCTCCTTTCGCCGTAGTGTTTTCAAAAGTCATTTACTGTTGACATGTTAATTTGCATCTGCAAGTTGGAAAAGGTTTGATCAAAGAAAGAAAGGAATAAAGATCGAATAAACTGTGAGACTTCATGATATATCCATTCCATAATCCACTTAACCCTTTCCCTCATATAGACACTTTCTGACGCCTCTGCAGCAGACTGCTTTTTTAAAACATAGTGACAAAAGAAGAAATTGCACAAAATGTACAATTTCTCCTTTTGCCACAATGTTTTACACTTTTTGTCATAGGTTATCCATTCAATTATGGAGATTTTCTATGTTTTGACAAAATACGTTCAAAGTCGTCTGCTGCAGAATTGTCGTATGTCATAGGGAAAGGGTTAAAATCATGATATAATCCATCGTTTCTATTCAATAATCCACTAAATAGTATGATATAATCCATTGTTTCTATTCAATAATCCATTATAAAGTATGATATAATTATAAACTGCACTCACCACAAGGGCTCTGATTTTGATTTTATCATTGACACCATTATGGTACAACTTTTTAAGGACAGGAACAGCTTCCTTCAGGATTCCCAAACATTTGTTCTTCTTCGAGGCGGAATGGACGATGGCCTCCACAGCAATTTGCTGTTAAGTAGAAGAGAAAATAAAATTAACCCATTTCATAATAGAAATAATCTCAAGCAGACAACTTTGAAAACTCCTAAACAAAACTATGGATAATCTCTTATTATTATATATTATTATTGAAATCAGTTGAAAACTTTGTGGAAAAAGAAGAAATTGCTCATTATAAGCCATTTCTCCTTTTGCCACTATGTTTTCGGAATCAAAATTGTTCATTATAAGCAATTTCTCCTTTTGCCACAACGTTTTTAGAATCAAAATTGCTCATTATAAGCAATTTCTCCTATTGCCACAACGTTTTCAGAATCAAAATTGCTCATTATAAGCAATTTCTCCTTTTGCCACAACGTTTTCAGAATCAAAATACTCAATATAAGCAATTTCTCCTTTTGCTACAAAATTTTCAGAATCAAAATACTCAATATAAGCAATTTCTCCTTCTGCTTCATTATTTTAGAAATGTGTATGCTTCAGATGTACCTGTATTTGGAAAAAGAGTTAAGCCAAACCTAACTGGACCCAACTATTTCCACTTTGGATATCATTTGTAGATAATCTAGATTATTTATATTCATTTGAATTGATAGCTGAAACAGAAGAGAAGCTTTCCTGGTATCCAGGTCTTCGGTAATCAGAGATATTAGATATTAGGGAAAATTCCTAGTGGACCCTAAAACCCCTAGTACATATGTGTTGTGGGGGACTCAACCAAATAATGAATGTATAGTGTTTTAGGGCGCATCAACAGCTAAGGTCATTTAGCGTGCATTAAAATTAAGTAGTACATGTAGTATTATTTAAAATTGAATATGTTTGATAGAACAATATAATGGGAAATAATGGGAAATGATGGAAGTAGAAACAAGTTCTAAGTAATGGAGAAGTATGATGTAATATAAATAGGGGTGAATATATGTATATGAGATGTTCATACAAGAAATTCCGCCCCTATCCATAAATGGACCTCCCAGCCGAATAAACACAACCCCCTTTATATAGATGTCTGAATTAAACGTTACCTGATGATTTGAACGGTCACTGTCTGCCAGTCCCAACATGATTTGTATCACACCATCAAAGCCCAGGATCATATTTCCAACTTCAAACGGACCCTGAAAAGAACAAAGACAATTTGTTTTAACACTTTAACCAGTTGAAGGCACATTTCAACGCATCTGCAGTAGACAAACATTGTGACAAAAAGGGAAATTGTTCTATTCAATAATAATACTGTCATTTAAACATTTTCCATATTTTTGCCTAAATGTTTTCAAAGTCATCTGCTGCAGATTTGTTGTATATTGGAAAGAGTTTAGTAAAATATTTACCATCAAGGTTATGGGAATTTCATCACATGTGGAATTTATGCATTTGTAACAATCAAGTGCATCTGTACAAGTTTGTAAATAGCAGGTAAAAGCATGAGGGATAAGTATTCTCATAGTAAACCTTCAATGGCATATTAAGTTAAAATTTCATTATAAAATCATGAAAAATTAACGCCATTTCTCATAACCGCCGTTATATTTCGATAAAAGAAGCTGTATTTTTAGCACTTTCAAGAAACAAAATTGGTTATGTATTCTGTCGTAGGTAGTGACATAATATACCTGATGTAAAATATAGTCAAACTTGTATAAGGCAGCCACTAAAAGGGAGAGTCAATATGTTGCTGCTGATTTGTTTGTGTGGTGTTAAATGCCACTTTCAACAACTTTTCAGTTATATCATCCACGGCGATTCCTGGGTAATTTACCAGTACTACTGGTCCATTTATCCCGAAAACAGTGTTTCATTCGTAATGAGTAGCCTGCAACCTTGAGCGCCAAGGATGGAAAGCCATTACTACCTGTTTATAGTATTCGGTATGACCTGACCGTAGATTGAACCGACGACCTCCCGCACCTGGGGCGCATGCTCTACCATTACACTACAGAGGTGGTCTTGTGGTTGCGGAACACAGGTGGATGCTGAATACAAGTCAACAAGAAGAAAGTGTTGTTTCGGTTAACCTTTTCCCTCATATAGACGCTTTCTGACGCCTCTGTAGCAGATGGCTTTTTGAAAACATAGTGACAAAAGAAGAAATTGCTCAAAACGAGCAATTTCTCCTTTTGCCACAATGTTTTCCACTTTTAGTCATAGGTTATCCATTCAATTATAGAGATTTTCCATCTTTTGACAAAATAGGTTCAAAGTCGTCTGTTGCAGAATTGTCGTATGAGGGAAAGGGTTAATGTTCAACTGTCTGCATAATACCAGTTGGCTGTATATAAACTCAATTTACTATAATGTTTTTCTTACCTGTAATAACATTGAGATACACTTTACGGCTTCAACTTTAGATTCCCAATCCTCATTTCCAAACATCTCTCTGTGAACAAATAACAGATCATTATAACAAGTTTATTAAGAACAGACAGACAGACTGACAGATAGATGAAATATAAACTTTAACATGTATTCTTTGTATATTAGGTCATAAAGAGCAATTTATCTGTGATTATAAATTATATAACAGATCATTATAACAAGTTTATTAAACCAGAGGCCCATGAGGGCCTATGCTCTACTGGCATTGATCTGACTTGTTTCAAAAGGAACCAATATGTCATCAATATTCAAATACCATCTAAGTTTGGTGAAGATCAGATAGTAAATGGAAGCTCTATTGTGTTCACAAGCTGTATTATAGCAATTTTGACAATTTCAAGGGCCATAATCCAGCCATGCATGGGTAGACCTGGCCGTTTTTTAGAAATGAACCAAACTCTCATGGATATCTAACTACTGTATAAGTTTGATTGAGATACAATCAAAAATAAGGACTGTATCATGTTAACAAGCCCTATTATAGCAATTTTGACAATTTCAAGGGCCATAATTCAGTCATGCATGAGGCGGATCTGGCTTGTTTTCGAAAGGAACCGAGCTCTCATGCATATCTAACTACTGTATAAGTTTGGTTGAGATACAATCAAAAGTGAGGACTGTATCGTGTTAACAACCTCTTTTATATCAATTTTGACCATTTCAAGGGCCATAATCCAGTCATGCATGGGCGGATCTGGTTTTTCGAAAGGAACCGAGCTCTCATGGATATCTAACTACTGTATAAGTTTGGTTGCGATATAATCAAAAGTGAAGACTGTATCGTGTTAACAAGAAATTGTTTACGGACGGACGGACGCACGGACGCACGCACGCACGGATGACGGACGAATCGCCACGACATAAGCCCTTCTGGCCTTTGGCCAGTAGAGCTAAAAACAGACAGACAGATAGATAAAGGATAAACTTAACCCTTTTCCAAATACAACAAATCTGCAGCAGACGACATTGAAAACATCTACTGTAGTATGGAAATTTTTTAGAAATTAATTTATCATTACTAAAAAAAAGTTGAAAACTTTGTGTCAAAAGGAGAGCAATTTTTTTTTTTTGTCACAATGTTTTCAAAAGTCGTTTGCTGCAGAGGCGTCAAAATACATCTATAGGTGGGAAAGGGTTAAACATGTATATGTTAAATCTTTGTATATTAGGAAATAAAGAGCAATATCTCCTTTTGCCACAATGTTTTCAACTATATTCGATAATTAGACTTTGTAGAGAATATATTTTTTTTGACTTTGTGTTAACTGCTGCTAAATTGTTGGATGTGGGAAGGGGTTTGAGATGCATATAGTTGAAAAAGGGCTGAAAAAGGTTGGGACAAAAAAACAAGAGGCCCATGAGGGCCTATGCTCTACTGGTATGGTTCTTTGGTCATTTTCAATCCAGAGCATGTATGTATGGTGAAGATCGGATAGTAAATGGAGGCTCTTTTGTGTTCACAAGCTGTATTATAGCAATTTTTACAATTTCATGGGCCATAATCCAGTCTTGCATGGGCAGATCTGGCTGATTTTCAAAAGGAACCAAGCTCTCATCAATATTTAACTACTATCTAAGTTTGGTGAAGATCAGATAGTAAATGGAGCCTCTATTGTGTTCACATGCTCAATTATAGCAATTTGGACCATTTCAAGGGCCATAATCCAGACATGCATGGGCAGATTTGGTTTTCGAAAGGAACCAAGCTCTTATGCATATCTAACTACTGTATAAGTTTGGTTGAGATACAATAAAAAAAGAAGACTGTATTGTGTTAACAAGCTCTTTTATAGAAATTTTGACCATTTCAAGGGCCATAATCCAGTCATGCATGGGCGGATCTGGCTGGTTTTCGAAAGGAACCAAGCTCTCATGGATATCTAACTACTGTATAAGTTTAGTTGATATACAATCAAAAGTGAAGACTATCGTGTTAACAAGCTCTTTTATAGCAATTTTGACCATTTCAAGGGCCATAATCCAGTCATGCATGGGCGGATCTGGCTGGTTTTCGAAAGGAACCGAGCTCTCATGGATATCTAACTACTGTATAAGTTTGGTTGAGATACAATCAAAAGTGAAGACTGTATCGTGTTAACAAGCTCTTTCATAGCAATTTTGATCATTTCAAGGGCCATAATCCAGTCATGCATGGGCGAATCTGGCTGGTTTTCGAAAGGAACCGAGCTCTCATGGATATCTAACTACTGTATAAGTTTAGTTGAGATACAATCAAAAATAAAGACTGTATCGTGTTAACAAGAAATTGTTTATGGACGGACGCACGCACGGACGACGGACAAATCGCCACGACATAAGCCCTTCTGGCCTTTGGCCAGTAGAGCTAAAAACCTCTAAGAAATCCCACACTTTCTCTTTAAATCGATCACTCTCTTTCTCTGCATAACAAGAGTATGCAAATTCTTGTTTACAATTGCATACATTGGGAAAGAGGGATAAAAATAAACGCTCAGCAAACAAACATACTTGAAGAAATCCCCAACTTTCTCTTTAAATTTGTCATTCTCTTTCTCGGACGCAAGGTCCTCCCAAAGGGTGTTCAACAGGAGAGCTGCATGCGTTTTAGAGAGGTCCGTCACGGGGAGCGTCTCATGCTGCCTCATGGCACCAGCAATGGTTAACAGAGCTTCCAGACCTGAAATAGCGAGGAATTGATTTACCCTTTCCCTCATATAGATGCTTTCTGAAGCCTCTGAAGCAGACAGCTTTTTGAAACAAGAAGGCCAAGATGGACCTAAATTGGTCACCTGAATGATAATAAATTGGAAGCAAATATTTAACTGCAAATATCTGTGAAAATCTGATCGGTTGTTCAAATGAAACTGCAAGGAGTGGACACTCAGTTAAAGAAATAGTTTATCAGTAAAGCCATTTGTATCTTGAAATCTAACAAGAACTTTAATAACAATGGAATTATAAAGTTTTGTCATTTTGCACCTTTCCTGATGCCGCTTTGCTGCCCTGTTTGTCAATGAAATCAATATAGCTTGAACAGTTTTCGTAGAGAGTCACTCAAAGAAGATTTCTGCCAAGTTACCTTGCAATCTGATAAACAGATTATGGAGATGGAGGTTTTTAAAGTTTGAGTAATTTTCTTAATTTCTGATGCCGCAGCATCAAAAGTTCTACACAGAATGTAAGTCTTTGAACAATTTTGAAAGAGGACCATCAAAGGAACATACCTGTGAAGTTGTCATTTGTAGCTAAAAGTTCAATTTACCCCTTTTGTGATGACGCATGGTTGCTATGATTTTGTAACCAATCAATACGGCTTGAACAAATTAAGTAGAGGATCACTGAAGTAAGATTCCTATTCATTTTTTTTAATATCAGACAAGGAATTTAAAAAAAATGGATTTTCCAAATTTTGTCATTTTGCCCCTTTTCTGATGCCTCCTGACTGCCATGTTTTTTAACCAATCAGTATGCCTTGAACAATTTTTGTAGAGGATCACCCAAGGGACATTTCTACTAAACTATATTTGAATCTGACATGCAGATTCAGAGGAGAAGATTTTCAAAGTTTGGACATCGGTTAATGAATCCGCAGCAGATGGCTTTTAAACACTTTGTAAGGAATCCGCTGTGGTCGAGTGGTTAGCGTCGGAGATTTCGAAACCGGGTGTCCCGGGTTCGATCCCCAGTCGCGGCACTACGGTCATGGTGGAGTGCCCTTGGGCAAGGCACATTTTCTAGCCTAGTACTAGTTTGTTTACCCAGGGATCATGAATAATTAAAATTAATTGCGCGCTAAATGACCTTAGCTGTCGATGCGCCATAAAACAATATACATTCATTAAACACTTTGTTGCAAAATGAGAAATATCTTACTATTTCCTTCAATTTCACCATTTGAAATTATGTTAATCTATCTTAAAATTGTACTTTCATTTTTAAGAGATTTTTAGAGAAATTTTGCATTTTTCAAAATTGGCTGCTGCGCACTTGTTGAATGTTGGAAAAGTGGGGAGAGATATGATGTCACACCTCAACCCTAAACGTCTACATTTAATTTTGTATTCAAAAGAGTCTTAACCCTATCCCTCATATAGACGCTTTCTGATGCCTCTGCAGCAGACGGCTTTTTGAAACATAGTGACAAAAGAAGAAATTGCTCAAAACTAGCAATTGCTCCTTTTGCCATAATGTTTTCCACTTTTAGTCATAGGTTATCCATTCAATTTAAGAGATTTTCTATTTCTTGACAAAATATGTTCAAAGTCGTCTGCTGCAGAATTGTCGTATGAGGGAAAGGGTTAACTGTTTCCCATATACAACAGATATGCAGTATTCGACTTTGAGAGCATGAGCATATTGGCAAAAAATTGAAAAATCCACACAAAAGAGAGTTGTGTTATTAAAAAGAGTAGAAAACATTGTGGCAAAAGGAGAAATTACTCATTCTCCTTTTGTCAAAATATTTTCAAACGTCATCTGCTGCCTAGGCGTCAAAATGCATTTATATGATGGAAAGTCTTAACCCTTTCCCACCTATAGACGCATTCTGATGCATCTGCAGCAGACAACTTTTGAAAACATTGCGACAAAAGGAGCAATTTCACATTTTGCCACAAGATTTTCAACTTTATTCAGTAAATACACTTTCGTTTATAGAGATTTGCCATGTTTTTGCATGATTGTTTTCGAAGTTGTCTGCTGCGGATGTGAACAAGAGGGCCAAGATGGCCCTAAAATCGATCACCTGAATGATAGTTAATTAGAAGCAAATATTTAACTGCAAATATCTGTGAAAATTTGATCAGGAGTTCAAATGAAACTGCAAGGAGTGGACACTCAGTTAAAGAAATAGTCCATTTTTATCTTGAAATCTAACAAGAGCTTTCTCAATTTCTGATGCTGCAGCAACAAAGGTTCTACACAGAATGCAAGTATTTGAACAATTTTGAAAGAGGACCATCAAAGGAACATTCCTGTGAAGTAACGTTGAAATTGGTCAAGTGGAATGGTAGGAGTTGTCATTTGTAGCTAAAAGTTCAATTTACCCCTTTTGTGATGACGCGAGGTTGCTATGATTTTGTAACTAATCAAAACAGCTTGAACAAATTAAATGTAGAGGATCACTGAAGTAGGATTTATATTCAATTTCCTTAATATCAGACAAGAACTTAAAAAAAAATGGAATTTCCAAATTTTGTCATTTTGCCCCTTTTCTGATGCCTCCTGACTGCCATGTTTTTTCAACCAAACAGTATGCCTTGAACGATCTTTGTAGCGGCTCACCTAAGGAACATTTCTACCAAACTATAATGGAATCAGACATGCAGATTCAAAGAAAAAGATTTTTAAAGCTTGGACATTTTGCCCCCTTTCTGATGCTGCAGCAACCCTGGCGGCCATGTTTTCAACCAATCGGAAATATTTGAACAATCTTGGTAAAGGGTGCCCCAAGAAACATTTGTGCAAAATAATTTTCAAATCGGGCCAGTACTTTTGGACAAGAAGATTTTTAAAATTTTAACAAAAAAAAACCAAGCTCCGCCCCCTGGCGGCCATGTTTTTCAACCGATCGGAAATATTTGAACAATCTTGGTAAAGGGTGCCCCAATGAACATTTGTGGAAAATAATTTTCAAATCGAGCCAGTACTTTTGGACAAGAAGATTTTTTAAGTTTTAACAATGCACGTAGAAGGAAAACAAGCTCCGCGCCCTGGCGGCCATGTTTTCCAACGGATCGGAAATATTTAAACAATCTTGGTAAAGGGTGCCCTAAGGAACATTTGTGCAAAATAATTTTCAAATTGGGCCAGTACTTTTTGACAAGAAGATTTTTAAAATTTTAACAATGCACATATAAGGAAATCAGGCTCCGCCCCCTGGCGGCCATGTTTTTCAACCGATCGGAAATATTTGAACAATCTTGGTAAAGGGTGCCCCAATGAACATTTGTGGAAAATAATTTTCAAATCGGGCCAGTACTTTTGGACAAGAAGATTTTTTAAGTTTTAACAATGCACATATAAGGAAAACAAGTTCCACGCCCTGGCGGCCATGTTTTTCAACGGATCGGAAATATTTGAACAATCTTCGTAAAGGGTGCCCCAAGGAACATTTGTGCAAAACAATTTTCAAATCGGGCCAGTACTTTTTGACAAGAAGATTTTTAAAATTTTAACAATGCACATATAAGGAAAACAGGCTCCGCCCCCTGGCGGCCATGTTTTTCAACCGATCGGAATTTTTTGAACAATCTTGGTAAAGGGTGCCCCAATGTACATTTGTGCAAAATAATTGTCAAATCGGGCCAGTACTTCTGGACAAGAAGATTTTTAAAGTTTTAACAATGCACATATAAGGAAAATAAGCTCCGCCCCCTGGCGGCCATGTTTTTCAACGGATCGGAAATATTTGAACAATCTTGGTAGAGGGTACCCCAAGGAACATTTGTGCAAAATAATTTTTAAATCGGGCCAGTACTTTTGGACAAGAAGATTTTTTAAGATTTGGCAATTTTCCCCTTTTCTGTTGCCGCGGCAACCAAAGTTCTCGATGGAATTTAAATCTTTGAACAATTTTTAAAGAGGTTAACCAAAGTAACATTCCTGTGAAGTTTGGTTGAAATTGGTCAAGTGGTTAAGGAGGAGATGATCTAAATGTCTAAATGTTAACGACGGACCACGCCGGACGGACAAAAAGTGATCAGAATAGCTCACCTTGAGCCTTTGGCTCTAGGTGATCTAAAAATGGGTTAATGATTTAAGATGTCAGCAATCACATACCCTCGGTATCCAAAAACTTTCTAGTCCAGTGTACACCAGTTTTACGCGTCACCAGTTTTATGACAAGTTCCATGGCGGCATCTCGACCGTACGCCGACACCTTCACGTGCTGTAGCATGTGAACTAACCCCATGAACACCTCGTCTACAAACTTTTGCTGGAATTCATCTGCAAAAAGACAATGAAAAGACATGTTAAATATTGGTTTGTTATAATGGTTTTAACTCTTTCCCACGTACAGCACTAATTTGCAGCAGAGGACGATGAAAACATCTTGGACAAAAATATGGCAAAAATCCATGAAAGTATTAGCACTGAATAAAGTTGAAAACATTGCGGCAAAAGGAGAAATTTCTCCTTTTGCCACAATGTTTTCAAAAGTCGTCTGCATATGGGAAAGGGTTAACAACACTTTCAACCATATTTCATCAATATCATGGCCCTTCCTAGGTCAATGTTTCGTGTTAATTAGAAGTTTATCCTAGAAATTCAGAAATTCTGAACCGGTTCTATTTGAACCAAAAACCTGTGACAAGCGTCATTCGTCTTCCACCAATGGGCTATCAGTCTATGTTGAAAAGCAGCCAGTTGCTTGGAAAGTCTGTTGTGTGGAGTACTGGTATGAGAGAGCCAGGATACACATGAGTAGGTGAACTGGATGCTGTTATATGACTGATAAATTGTTGAAAATGGCGTTTAACCCAAATCAAACAATGTGACAAAAACTTACTTCCTACATTTGGAAAGCAATGGTACTCATCATACTGGAGACGAATCTATATAAGCAAATGTTTGTTTTCTTATTTAAGGACTTTAGAAATGGTAGTAATAACTTCTATTCCTAGGCATTACGACTGACTGGCTAGTGTCAGAATAAATGACGTAATACACCAAACAATCAATCAATATTATCAAAAATTATGCAGCTGTCACAATGTCATATACAAATTTACCAAATTATACCAAATACATGTACAATATGTTTAGACTAACTGTAGTAATATTGAATGAGGTTAAGTTTGTTTTATTGGGATTTATGCCGTTTTCATTATTTTTTCAGTTATATCACAGCACCTTGCCCTAGGGAACACCACAATAACCATTGCGCCGCGATTGGGAAATTATG
The DNA here is from genome assembly GCA_031761405.1 of Serripes groenlandicus. NCBI lineage: Eukaryota > Metazoa > Mollusca > Bivalvia > Cardiida > Cardiidae > Serripes > Serripes groenlandicus. The sequence goes on along the minus strand of JASEVX010000013.1, from coordinate 19,366,431 downwards.
TAAAGTACTCACCCATTTCAAACTTAGGAGGCCTACAGGGTTCTCTGGCCCTCCTTTGTCCCTCATAAACTTCTCTCTGTGATCTATATGCTGGCAGTTCAGAGATGCTTTCTAACATGTTCTGTAGTAGCAATGCTACAGATGTGGGCAGCCCTTCAACCGGTAACGCCATGATTTGACCCATCCTGACCACGCCTACTTCCTTGTATATACATAAACTCTGGAAAAAAGAATGGCAGTCATGACATCAGGTTTTCAATGGTGGCGGTAATGAGGAAGAACTAATGTGCAATCCAAAATCTCTTTTTTTTTTGTAATAGACCAGTTCATGCAAAAGATGTATACACATTTTAGAAGTGATTTTATTTATTCGTATTCATTGCACATGAAATATTTTAGATCAGACTCTTTTACAAAGAGTTCTCTGCCCTTGAATAAGCAAATATTTAGTTTTTAACCCTTTGGCGACGATGGCGAATATATGCGACAGCTTGGCTCAGCGCCGAAGTCCTCGTATAGTTACTGCTGAGCGGCGCCGAAAGGGTTAACGAAAATAAAAGAAAAAGGTATAATCAAAATAAAATGTTCATAGACTGTTAACCCTTTCCCTCATACGACTATTCTGCAGCAGATGACTTTGAACATATTTTGTCAAAAAATGGAAAATCTCTGTAACTGAATGGATAACCTATGACTAAAAGTGGAAAACATTGTGTCAAAAGGAGAAATTGCTCGTTTTGAGCAATTTCTTCTTTTGTCACTATGTTTTCAAAAAGCCGTCTGCTGCAGAGGCGTTGGAAAGTGTCTATATGAGGGAAAGGGTTAATAAAACTTATTTCAAAAAAAGAATTGAGATCAGTTATTTATTATTTCTAAGAAACGTCTGATTTTATTTGGCGCTGAGAACAACTTTCTGCTATTTATTTGACGCCGAAAGGGTTAAACAGTCTTACAGACAAGCAAAGAGATGAAACAGACAGCCAAAGCCAAAACAAAAGGCATATGGTTTTTTTAATGTGCAGAAATAGAGAGGGAAATATGCAGGTAAAATATTGATTTTTGTCGTACCCTGCTTTTACTTCCTTTAGCAAGGCAGGCGAATGTTCTAATAAAGGCATGCAGTATATCTGTGTCCTTCTCCTTGTTCAGAATGTCTCTCAGTCGATTGATACCGTCCATCTCCACAATACTCTCTGGGCCCCCGTCATCTCGTGTGATTACAACCAAATTATTGGCAGCCTGGAACCAAAAATAAGAACATGATATATTGGCCATGTCACATGAAAACAGCTCTTCTGGATGTTGCATTCAGCAATTATCCAAAACCGTTCTGATCATGGTATTCTCTGTTAGCAGATATAATAACTGTATAACACTTTTTATTCACGATATATTAATTTTCGCTAATATATATGCAAATTGATTTATGACAACCAGAAATATGCTACTTTAGCCTATGATGATTACACATTACCAGTCTAAACTAATTTGTAAAGGGTAGACTGCATTCAACATTGAGTGTTTATAACTTGGTACATACTAGTTAGGCATTACAATAAAGTTTTTTTCATAAATATCCTCTCCTTGATTAGGTTGTTTAACCATTTAGCTTGTTTAATGCCTGTTCTATTATCTCATGAAATTATTATGTTAATAAAGTCTCTATTTCACACCTAATGCCAACAAGTGATAACAAATAAGTATGAAGTAACACCTTTCCAGTCACTTGCGTTTGTGGAGTGATGATGGTGGACCATTTCTGGTTTTTCGCTTAGCAGATGCCGTGAATTCATGAATACCCAAATTAAAACAAAGCTGATTTTGGACAAAAATCTTGAAATTTTGACCTCGCAAATTCAAAGTGTTTTACAGTAAACCTTCCCCACTTTCAGACACATTTGCAGCAGACGACTTTTGAAAGCATTGTGGCAAATTGGAGAAATTGCTCAAATTAAGCAATTGCCACAACATTTTCAACTCTATGCAATAATTACACTTTCATTTTGAAGATATTTAAAATATGTTTGGCAGCAGACAACTTTTGAAAACATTGTGACAAAAGGAGAAATTGCTCATGATGATTGCTATATTTCCACTTTATTCAATAATTGAACTATTATTTATATAGTTATTCCATTTATCGAGGGCTTGGCGTGAAACAGTTGTAACTAAAAATCTATAATGAAAACCTTGGTTTAGGGGCAATTTTGACCCTTTTGTAAACAATGGAAATTTAGGTGCCATTGCTCAGAACGAGCAATGGCACCTAATTTTCCATTGTTTACCAAGAAAAATGATTTAACGCTTATAAAGACTTTATGGCGAAGTGATTAACCTTGGTAAAAAAATACCAATTTTAGTTACAACCGTTTCACGCCAAGCCCTCGATATGTGTCTATATTGTTTCAAAGTGGTCAGCTGCAGATGTGTTGTCTGTGAGAAGGGGGGGGGGGGGGGGGGGGGGGGGGGGGATAATATATCAAAGAACAGTGTTACCTCTCATAGCTGTGTCTATGTATCCAGAACAATGCATTTCAATAGATAAACCAGCAGCAGAAGACTTTTGAAAGATGGTGGTGCACAATTTCTTCTATTGCCACAATGTTTTAAAGGTTATTCAATAATTCTATTCTAAGATATGCTTTCATGTTTTCAAAGTAGTATGCTGCATAGATGCTGTAAGTGGGAAAGGGTTAAGGTTGATTTACCCAAGGCTCAGCTCATAATATAGATAAAAAAAGAAGTTGTGTCAGAGATTTAACGGTCAATCACATATAAAATCTCTTTATTAATTGATTTTATTTTGATCTACATGCAATATCAAATTAATCTAAATAGGCAATCATTATGTTCCTTTTTCACATGCAAACACATTCTGACTTTTGAGCTAATTAATGAGCAATTGCTACTTTTATCACAATGTTTTTCAAAAGAGGTCTGCTGCAGATGTTTCAAAAAGAGTCTGGGAATGGGTTTAACCCTTTCCCCTCATACAGCAATTCTGCAGCAGACGACTACGAACGTATTTTGTCAAAACATAGAAAATCTCCATAATTGAATGGATATAACCTATGACAAAAAGTGGAAAACATTGTGGCAAAAGGAGAAATTGCCCGTTTTGTGCAATTTCTTCTTTTGTCACTATGTTTTACAAAAAAGCCATCTGCTGCAGAGGCGTCAGAAAGCGTCTATATGAGGTAAAGGGTTAACAAGCAGATAAAGCTTTACCTGTAATCTTTTTGCCTTTTCAACTGTGGTATCAAACACCAATTTGAACATCTGAGTAATCTTTTCTTTGGTTCCATGCTGCTGCTTTACCTGCAATAGGAATTAAAGTACAATATAGTAAAAATTACAACACAATACAATACAATACAAATTACAACCAAATTACAACACAACACAAATTACAACACAATATAATACAAAGTACAATACATTACAGTAGAAAATTACGACACATAACAAAAAATACTACAACACATTGCAATACGAAACAAACAGCTTTCACCCTTTCACACATACAGACAATTGCTGACCTCTCCGCAGAAAAATTCTTTTCATGAGCAATTTCTCCTTTTTGCCACAATGTTTTCAACTCTATTCAATAAACAACCTGTGCTAAAGACCACCTTTGTATAGCAACTCCCTGTCTATAGCAACCACACTTTTAATTGCCCAATTACTCTTTTTCTGCATAAATTAAACCTGCAAAGAAAGACCGGATTGTTGTCTTCCCATGGGTGGTCTTTATCAACAGTTTCCACTTTACTCTCATTTGATGTTTTTTTCTAGATGTTTTCGAAGGGGTCTGCTGCAGATTTTGTTTTATGTGGGAAAGGGTTATCCTTAATCGGTATTTTTAAATTCATCTGCTTTAATTAACCTTTTCCCTCATATAGACGCTTTCTGATGCCTTTGCAACAGACAGCTTTTTGAAAACATAGTGACAAAAGAAGAAATTGCTCAAAACCAGCAATTTCTCTCTTTGCCACAATGTTTTCCACTTTTAGTCATAGGTTATCCATTCAATTATAGAGATTTTCTGTTTTTCGACAAAATATGTTCAAAGTCGTCTGCTGTAGAATTGTCGTATGAGGGAAAGGGTTAAGAAAGTTAACTTCTTCAAGTTTTAACTTGATAGTCCACTTATTTATAAGGTATAAGATTCATATATAAAACATAAATAAAATTATAACATATTTAACCCTTTCATACATACATCAAATCCGCAGCAGACGACTTTGAAAACAAGTAACATATTCATAAATTATTGAGAATCTCAATAAATATATATGAAATGACAAATGTTATGGATCAGGTTATTCTAGTTTTGTTAATTTTTTGGATTGTCTTTCTTAAAATTAGAAAATAAAGCTTTTTAAATTGTTGTGCAGTGCCAAAGCTTACATGGCAATCAATACATTTTACAAGTATTTGAGTTATGCCGAGGGGTGAGGGACAACATTTTGTGTGAAGAGAAATAAACAAAAGAGCACTAGAGAAATACAATCACACCTCCTTTGCTAAAACTACATGTATTCATCAACTTGGTTCCTCAATGAACTTTATTAACCCTTTCCCTCATATAGACGCTTTCTGACGCCTCTGCTGCAGACAGCTTTTTGAAAACATAGTGACAAAAGAATAAATTGCACAGAATGTTTTCCACTTTTTGTCATAGGTTATCCATTCAATTATGGAGATGTTCTATGTTTTGACAAAATACGTTCAAAGTCGTCTGCTGCAGAATTGTCGTATGAGGGAAAGGGTTAAACTGTTATCATTGATGGCCTTTTGTATGAAGAAGATTGTATGAAGAAGACAATGTAGTTAGCTCAAATAGAGTTATGGTTCTTGTACACTGCACTTCCACTCATTGTGCTTTACCATTGTATGAAGTTTTATTAAATTCCTCTTGTAGTTTTAAAGTTTGTTTGGGGTATTACGCCGTTTTCAAAATTATTTTATTTATATATCACAGTGACAGTTCACTTATTCATGATCCCTGGGAAAACAAAACCAGTACTAGGCTAGAATATGTGTCTTGCCCAAGGGCACTTCACCATGACCTTCATGCCGCAACTGGGGATCGAACCCAGGATGCCCGATTTCAAATCCCTGCCGCTAACCACTCGACCACTGCTGATTCTAGTTTTTAAGTTATTCTCCGAACAAGAAAAAAGTAAAATAAGAGGGCCATGATGGCCCTGGATCACTCACTTTAGCCATATAAGCCCCACCCCCTGGCGGCCATAGTTTTCGAACAATCAACATGGCTTGCAGGAATCTGATAAAGGGTCACCCTAGAGATATTGCTGCAAAATTATTTGAAAATTGACTGTATGTCACTTATCATTGTTATCTGATATAGACTATTAAACAAGAATGAAATGATATACAGTCTAACTTGTGCTTAAGACCACCTTTAAATAGCAATTCCCTGTCTATAGCAACCAAACTGTTAATTTCCCAATGACTCATTTGCTGTGGATAAAGACAAGATCGGTCTCTTCCCATGGGTGGTCTTTAACCCTTTCCCTCATATAGACGCTTTCTGACGCCTCTGCAGCAGACGGCTATTTGAAAACATAGTGACAAAAAAAGAAATTGCACAAAACGTGCAATTTCTCCTTTTGCCACAATGTTTTCCACTTTTCGTCATAGGTTATATATCCATTCAATTGTAGAGATTTTCTACTTTTTTACAAAATAAGTTCAAAGTCGTCTGCTGCAGAATTGTCATATGAGGGAAAGGGTTAAGACCACCTTTAAATAGCAATTCCCTGTCTATAGCAACCAGACTGTTAATTTCCCAATGACTCATTTGCTGTGGATAAAGACTAGATCGGTCTCTTCCCAGGGGTGGTCTTTAAACACAGGTTTGACTGTAGTTGGAACTTGAAGTGAGAGAAAATAGATTTTAATTCAGAGTATTAACCATTGTAGGAATAGGAGAGATTGATTGTTTGGCCAAGTTTTCTTTTCCCGCAACAATTTTAAATCCTAATTTCTCCATTTGCCGCCATGCTCTCAATTCTATTCACTAATTGTGTATGCAAGTTGAAAAGGGTAAACACTTCAAAATCTGACATTTAAACATCAGTCCTTTTGTTGTTAAGTACACTATATTATGAGCCAGTACCTCAGAAAATTTTCCTTTTGAGAACAGTGTAGATCCAGATCAGGCCATGCACATCCACAGTCATATATCAATTAAGATCTACACCTGTTCACATATTACTTACACATGCTTGTAAGAAGCTCCTGTCAACTTATGGAAATTCTTACATGACAGAGCAGATGTACTGGATCATATAAACATACATTGTTCAAAAATGCCACCTTGTAACTTTTCCCATGCACAAGCTCATGTCATACTAACCCTTTACCTCATATAGACGCTTTCTGACGCCTCTGCAGCAGACAGCTTTTTAAAAAACATAGTGACAAAAGAAGAAATTGCTCAAAAAAACCAATTTCTCCTTTTGACACCATGTTTTCCACTTTTAGTCATAGCTAGGTTATCCATTCAATTGTAGAGATTTTCTATGTTTTGATAAAATAAGTTCAAAGTCGTCTGCTGCAGAATTGTCGTATGAGGGAAAGGGTTAAGGCAGACGGCGTTTTGAAAACATAGTGACAAAAGAAGAAATTGCACAGAACGTGCAATTTCTCCTTTTGTCACAATGTTTTCCACTTTTAGTCATAGGTTATCTATCTGACAAAATACGTTCAAAGTCGTCTGCTGCAGAATTGTCGTATGAGGGGAAGGGTTAAACAATGTTACCAGTAATGAGCTCTAGATTAGGCAAGTATTCAATATTTTAACCCTTTCCCTTATACGACAATTCTGCAGCAGACGACTTTGAACTTATTTTGTCAAAACATAGAAAATCTCCATAGTTGAATGGATAACCTATGACAAAAAGGGGAAAACATTGTGGCAAAAGGAGAAATTGCAGGTTTTGTGTAATTTCTTCTTTTGTCACTATGTTTTCAAAAAGCCATCTGCTGCAGAGGCGTCAGAAAGCGTCTATATGAGGGAAAGGGTTAATTTAAAGCCCTTATTTGACATTCAGTGAGACATTGTTTTTGAGTACCCGCAACATAGTGTCATAACGGAGATACATGGGAAACAGTTCTGCCCTATGACATGACGTGTACAGACAATCCAGTTACTCAATTTTCCACTAATTATGTCTAGTTTCAATTTCCGGGTACAGACAATTCAGTTAGTCCACAAAATCAAGTTTAAATTTCCTTATACAGACAATTAAGGGGTCAATTCAAATTGACATTCTACATCGAGGTCCCACTTGACAAAGTCAAACATGTTGATGTAACACTGAGTTCTAAGTATTGGAGGGGGATTTTAACCCATTCCCACATACAACAAATAGGCAGCAGATGGCTTTGAACACTTCTTGGCAACACAGACGACATTTGACGCCTGCTGTTGCAGACGACTTTTGAAAACATTGCAATAAAAGGTGAAATTGCTCAAAACGAGCAATTTCACCTTTTATTGCAATATTTTCAACTCTTTATCAGCCAATACAGCTTGACAAAGAATTTGGCATTTAAGTCCCATGTTACTTTGGCCTTAGACCGAGTGACCCTAAATCAATATGGTGGGTAATAGAGAATATTATGTCCCTGACGTAAGATATGAACTTTATCTGACGAGGTTGGGAGAATTGATAATTGGCGAGCCTTTGGCGAGACAATTATCCTTTCTCACAGCCGAGTCTGATAAAGGGACGTAATATTCTATTTATCTTGCATGTAAAATTCTGTTTTCAGGTAAATCTACACTCATTCTTACTAGTTTTAAGAAATAACATTCACAATAACAAAAGCCCATTCATAAATGACGTCACCTAAAAAAGAATGACGTCCCGCTCGTGCACAAATACGCGCTGAATTACATTGTGTACACACGTCATACGGAAGCTAAAGAGTTCTGACTGAAACAGAAAATCCACAGGAGTCGAAACGTGTCTGTCCGGTTAAGCCTGCGCGGCATGCTTAGGGTGATCCGAGTCGATGCTTTTCAAAGTCAAAACAGTTGGTAGACTGATAAAGATAAAAGTTTATCATACCAGTAGACATGTAAACAAAAGGTTTATCATACCAGTGTTATACGTCACGTAATCTGCTCATTGCATGATAAATCTACTTAGAAAGTCAAAAGACCTTGGGACAAAGGGTTGTTTTCGAAGTCGTCTTCCTTGTTGTAAGTGGAAAAAGTGTAAACCTCCAATCAATCAAACAGAAAACAGAGGTCCAGATAAGGAGGCATATACAGCTGTTTGTTCCACAATATCTCTCTTGTCATACAACCAAACAGAAAACAGAGGTCCAGATAAGGAGGCGTATACAGCTGTTTGTCCCACAATATCTCTCTTGTCATACAACCAAACAGAAAACAGAGGTCCAGATAAGGAGGCGTATATAAGCTCTTTGTCCCACAATATCTCTCTTGTCATACAACCAAACAGAAAACAGAGGTCCAGATAAGGAGGCGTATATAAGCTCTTTGTCCCACAATATCTCTCTTGTCATATAACCAAACAGAAAACAGAGGTCCAGATAAGGAGGCATATACAGCTGTTTGTTCCACAATATCTCTCTTGTCATATAACCAAACAGAAAACTAAGGTCCAGATAAGGAGGCGTATACAGCTGTTTGTCCCACAATATCTCTCTTGTCACACAACCAAACAGAAAACAGAGGTCCAGATAAGGAGGCGTATACAGCTGTTTGTCCCACAATATCTCTCTTGTCACACAACCAAACAGAAAACAGAGGTCCAGATAAGGAGGCGTATACAGCTGTTTGTCCCACAATATCTCTCTTGTCACACAACCAAACAGAAAACTGAGGTCCAGATAAGGAGACATATACATGTACAGCTGTTTGTTCCACAATATCTCTCTTGTCACACAACCAAACAGAAAACAGAGGTCCAGATAAGGAGGCATATACAGCTGTTTGTCCCACAATATCTCTCTTGTCACACAACCAAACAGAAAACAGAGGTCCAGATAAGGAGGCATATACAGCTGTTTGTCCCACAATATCTCTCTTGTCACACAACCAAACCATATGATGTGGTTACTCAATGAGATGATTCTTTTGAGTACCGCCAAGAAAGGGTTAAACGGTCAAATAAGGATTGAGAACATGCAAAACGCCCTTAACCCTTTCCCTCATATAGACGCTTATTTAATTATGGAGATTTTCTATTTTTTGACAAAATACGTTCAAAGTCGTCTGCTGCAGAATTGCCATATGAGAGAAAGGGTTAAGAAAAGACAGGAATTAACTCATCATCTATCTCAATATTAAGAGCTTCTTTCCCCCAGAGTATCTTTAACCATTTCCCTCATATAGGCACTTTCTGATGCCTCTGCAGGAGACGGCTTTTTGAAAATATAGTGACAAAAGATGAAATTGCTCAAAAACAATGCAATGTCTCCTTTTGCCAGTGTTTTCATTTTTTTTTTTAAATAATTATACCTTCATTTATGGGGATTTTCCATGTTTTTGCTTAGATGTTTTCAAAGTTATCTGCTGCAGATTTGTTGTATGTGGGAAAGGGTTAAGCTTGACCCTCATACAGACACTATTTGATCGACGCTCCACGTTAGGGTAAATGGGGAAAAGGAAAGTAAAAATAATTTATTACTTAGTTATGACAGTTCATGTTTGTTAGGAATCTTTTTTGGTCTTCTTTACAATAATATTTCATAATATTCTGACGTTTTCTCATCAAACGATGACATAATTTGTACAAAGAAATCAGCAGCAAAGATGTTACAAGAGAGAGGCAAGAATATCCCTTTGCCACATACAGATGCTTTTGGACGCCTCTGTCGAAGTCTTTGAAGAATTGAGGCAAATGGAGAATTAACCCTTTCCCGCAAACAACAAATCTGCAGCAGATGACTTTGAAAACATAGTGACAAAAACCTGAAAAATCTCCATAAAAGTCTTCTAAATTGTTAAATAAAGTTGAAAACATTGAGGCCAAAGGAGAAATGGCTCATCATGAGTTATTTCACCTTTGGCCACAATATTTTCAAAAGTCGTCTGTTACTATTGCGTCTGCAGGTGGGAGAGAAATAACGCATTGAGAGCAATTTCTCACAATATATTCTGCTGCAGTTGTGTCCAAATGTGTCTGCATGTGGGAAAGGGTTAAATCCATAACTTATCATTTTCCCAATAGGGAAACAATGAAATATTTTCTTCAATGAGGGATCCATTACAGCAATTAATCCTTTCCCACATACAGATGCATTTTGACGCCTCTGCAGCAGACGGCTTTTTGAAAACATAGCGACACAAGAAGAAATTGCTCAAAATGAGCAATTTCTTCTGTTGCCACAATGTTTTCCACTTTTAGTCATAGGTTATCCATTCAATTATAGGGATTTTCTATTTCTTTGACAAAATATGTTTAAAGTTGTCTGCTGCAGAATTGTCGTATGAGGAAAAGGGATAATCCTTTCCCACATCCAGATGCATCTTGACGTAATTGTAAAGCAGGATTATTTAAAAACTTTGTGGCAAAACCGCTTTAGCATTGTTTTCAACTGGCGTTGATCAATAATTGTACTTTCATCTTTTAACCTCGAGAGTTTTCAAAGTCGAAAATTGCGGATTTGTCTTAATGTCGGAAAGGTTTAATGGAAATATTCCCCACAGATAATTCATTAACCCTTTCCCTCATATAGACGCTTTCTGAAGCCTCTGCAGCAGACGGCTTTTTGAAAACATAGTGACAAAAGAAGAAATTGCACAAAACGTATAATTTCTCCTTTTGCCACAATGTTTTCCACTTTTTGTCATATATAGGTATCCATTAAATTATAGAGATTTTCTATATTTTGACAAAGTATGTTCAAAGTCATCTGCTGCAGAATTGTCGTATGAGGGAAAGGGTTAAATCAAAGTAATTAAAGTACATTTATTGCACTCACAGTTAACTGTTTGATGTACTACATGACAACATCATTATCCCTTTCCCTAATGTAGAATTACTTTGATGAGTTTGCAGCTGATAACTTTTGAAAATATTGTGACAAAAGGAGATTCTGCTCTTTCATAATATGTAAATGAGAATTGTCTCTTGTTCCCACAGTGTTTTTATTATAAAATTAAAACCTTCATTCTTCTGGATATTTTTTTATAAAAAAAAAATACTTAACTGGACAAAAAGGTTCAGTATATAAACAATGGTTGACACTTTTCTTTGAGATACTGGTAGATGATTTCTGTATATGAAAGCTTCAAATACTCTGTGAAAATTACCAATCGGCATATATAGGAACATAAGGTATGTAAATGATTATAAAAAACAATTAATTAAATTTTCTAAATTAATATATCTAGAGGTGCTATATATCTATTTACGAAAAAAAATAGTAAAATATTTGAAAGGAAAAATATATAGCATAAATGTCATTCTATGACCATAATTATTGCTTTAAAAAAAGATTGGCTAGACTGTCATGATGATCAATCTGTGTTTTTTGAATGACCACTATATATTTGGAATTCGTATTGTTGTTTTTTTAATAACTTTGTATTACTTTGTATTAGAATTTGGTGAATGAATATTATAATGCATTTCTGTATCCATAAATACTGGTTTTAAAAATAATAAGGTAGATGACAATAATTTTCAATCCATGATTATTTTTGTTATTTGACTGTTATTTAATACATATATCCAAAATGGCGGCCCCCATTGGCGAGTTTGGGATTATTTCAGAGTTTCAAAGCTTATAATATATAGTATACTGATTTTTAACGAATTATTTTTTCTCAAAAAATAATACAGTTAACGCGATCGTGTTTGATTCCGGAAGTCACGGTTAAACTACACTTCCGCTTAGAATACACATTCGCTGCACCTAAATAGTCCTAGTATTTTTTCGATATTAAAATGACTTCTACGTGTTATTTCAATACAGTGAAGTCATAATTATACTATCGAATCATCATAGATAATCAATTTTCTAGAAAATATCAAATTAACAGTACGCGCATATATATTTCATTTGTCAGCAGGTACGTATAAGCCACGAGTATGAATTTTAGTCGTATGCCCATTCACTAGAAGTCGACCCCACGCTGTATAGAACAATGTTAATCTCACAAATATGCCACTACGCAGAGCTCAGTGAAATAGTCAGTGAGCATTTTAAACGCTCGCATCGCCGTTGTTTCTCCTTTTTCCAAAAGGGGCTTTCTAATTATAGATCATGGTTTACATACGCGCGCATTCAGTTAGCTTAATATATATACGAAAGTAACGCTCAACCGTTGTATCAAAGTACCGTGGTGCAATGGAGAGCGTGTAGAACTACTAATCATGGACTACTTATGGACGCGAGTTCGAGTCCTAATAGGAACTATTCTTTTTTTTTTTTTTTAATTCTTATTTTATGCGATTTGTTAAACATTATAGATTTATAATAATTAATTCACTCACATGAAACATAGTTATAATATAAGCCGAAATCCTGGTGACGAAAACAAACAATGTAAATCTCACAAATATGCCATGGGTGTTTTGACGGACTTTACGCAGAGCTCAGTGAAAGAGTTAGTGTGCATGTTAAACGCTCGCATCGCCGTTGAAATGCTACATTTACTAAAACTGTCAACTGATAAAAAAAAATCTCTGGACAAAAATATTAATAATAATAAAATAGACTAAATTGTGCAATAGCATGATCAATTGCATTCATAAATTAGATTTTACAAATGTTCAAAATAATTCGTTACCAGTACTTCAGTACTTTGATTTTTTTCCCATTCATGTCACCTATGAACGAAAAATCCCATCTAATTCATATTATTAAGTTAAAAAATCTGCAGCAGACAACTTTGAAATTATCTAGGGAAAAACAAAGAAAATCACTCAAAATGTAGTTATAATCACTGAAAAAAAATTGAAAACATAGTGGCAAAATGAGAAATTGCTTGTTTTGAATTAAAAAAAGCCATCTGCTGCAGAGGCGTCAGAAAGCGCCTATATGAGGGAAAGGGTTAAAAGTAATTAGATTTCCTATGCATTAATCTAGATGTTTTCAAAGTCGTCCGCTGCAGATTTGTTGTATGCTGGAAAGGGTCAAAAGTGATACTTATCACTTCCTCAACACAAAGTATGGTATAAGTACCATTATTGCAATTTTGGGCCATATTAAAAACAATCTCCATCAAAAAGTTTTTAAGCATTTTGCTGACTTTGTGGTAGTTTTTAACGCTATCCTTCATACAACAAAATAGCAGCAGGCAACTTTGAAAACATCTACACAGAAAATATCTTTAAGGAAAAGTTTATTTGTTGGCAAAATATTTTAAAAAGAAGTCTGCTGTCGAGGCGTCAGAAAGCATCTGTATCCAGGAAAGATAAACATTGCACAAAACAATGAAAAATTTATTATTTGCTCACAATGCAATTAATTTTATCAAAATTATACTTTAGATAATATGATCAAAATTGTACTTTAAGCCTTTACCCACCTTTGCCACCACAATTTCAACTTCATCCATTAAGTGTTATAGAAGTGGCAGTTGAGACAAAATATCATATGAGGTAAACTGCCCATTTCCCACATACAACGACCTTGAAAATGTTAGGGTTAATATGTGAAAAATCTTTTTAACCCTTTCCCTCATACTGCAATTCTGCAGCAGACGACTTTGAAAGCATTTTGTCAAAAAATAGAAAATCTCCATAATTGAATGGATAACCTATGACAAAAAGTGGAAAACATTGTGGCAAAAGGAGAAATTGCTCATAATGGGCTATTTCTCCTTTTTCCACAATTTTTTCAAAAGTTGTCTCCTGCAGACATCAGAAGGCGTCTGTATGAGGTAAACTGTTTAATAATTTCAGTAAGGCAGCATGTCCATGAACAACAGCGAGTTGGAACCAGGGAACCAGACAGGACCAGTACCCTATAACATCACACTGGAAGACTTAAACAATGCTGTAGCTAAGACATACTACGGGGCCGTCGTCTTCTTTGGCATACTCATTCTACCAGGAGTGATCGGTAACCTCCATGTTTTATATATCTACATCCGTAAGAAACCGGAAAACAACACAAGAGTCTACGTCTGCTTCCTTGCCATGATCGACCTGCTGGCTTGTAGCGTCACATTCCCATATAATATCGTCAACTGTCTCCTGCCGTATATGTTCTACAGCGACATTGCGTGTAAATTGTTCACTTTCCTCAATGCGTTTGTCATCATTGCAGCAGCTCTTTCACTCCTCGTCATCGCCTTAGAAAGATATCGAAAGATTTGTACGCCATTCAAATCTCAAGTCACTATAAAATACGCCAAGGTGTCATGTTTACTGGTTGTCCTGGTTTCCAGCATCCTATCCTCCCCTATACTTTATCTATACGGAAGTACGAGAATTCCGACCATTAATCCAGCGTTTTATGGCAATGAATGTTTCACACGAGTTGACCTGCGAGATACATACTATCCAATGATTTATAACGGTGGAATCATGACAATCACCTTTTGTTTGAGCACAGCCATGATTGTCCTGTATACTTTGATTGGTATCAATCTATGGAGACAAAATGCTAAGATGAAACAGAACAAAACTGCAGGATATGGAAATAGTACGACATTTGGATGTTCTGTTAGTACGGACAAACAAACAGCCTTTCAGTCTTGTGACAATAACTGCACAGTTAACAGTGACGACGGGACACTGGAGTCCAGTGTGGCTGAAATGACATATAGAATCAATGACATTGTACCGCAGATGAAGTTACTTGATATCCATGGTAACCAAGGGTCACATGGTAGAGATATCATGGATATAACCATGACAAACAATATCCAAACAGAAGTAGACAAGGACTCCGTCATGGCATCAGCAGTGCCTGGGAATATCATGCCCGACCCTCAAGATAATCAAAGGGGTAAAAGTATTTGGGATGAGGCAACAACCAATACAAACAAGAACATAGAAGGAGAGTCAGACACCATTTTGATCCATTGTAACAATGCCTCTCTGAACAACCTCTTAAAACTGGGCGATGAGAAGAACATTAGAACTGCCAAAATGAACTGTACTTCAGACCCAGTTAACCAGAATGTAGACAAAGGACCCGAGATACTAATTGATCACAAAGAACCGACAACATTGGAAAATTTCAAACCTAAATTGGCTGAACAGCAGACACCATATGGAAATGCAAAACCTATTGGCGTTCAAAAAGATACCGATGAGACAAAGGAAGTTTGTAGAAAGGCAAACCTCATGAAGAAGATGGCAAATAAAGACAAAGCCAATCACACCAGAAGAGCTACCTATATGTTTTTCCTGATCACATTGTTTTATTTATTTGGATATATTCCATACCCCATACTCCGCCTCTACCAGAATTTCAACATGGACTGGTATCTGTCTCTCGATCTAGCCAGTCTGATTGCATTCCACACCGCTCTTTGTGGGTTATTTATCAATAATGTCGTTAACTCTCTCATCTATATGCTCTGCGACCGACACTACAGGCAAGAGATTAAGGCTTTTTACGCCAAACTTTTCTGTCGTATTCAAGAAATCAATACAAAATGACAAAATTAAAACATTTTAAGAAAACTGCACATGAAAAATCAGCAAGACATATATTCTGCGGCATGTATATAAATTTATTCATGTTTCGAAGTTTCGCTGTCGGTTTTTCCAGAAACTCATATTATGATTCCGACATTTTTGAGATCGGTCCTTGTTTTTGTGATAATTTTACCATATTCACTTCTGTAAACAAAAAATATGAAGTCTTTTATCTAATTAGATTTTATTTCACAAATAAACTCCACCCACCGATTCTCAGTAGCCAACCACCATATAATTTCAGCACAGCTCCTGTGAATGTAATGTCAGACCACCATATGGTGGTTTCAGCATGCTGTGGTATTGATTGATTGGAAGTTTAACTCCATTTTCAATGGTATTTCATTTATAGCATTGAGCCTGGTTCACCTAACACGTTTTTCCTAGCCTATTCAAACCAGTACTTGGTGAATGATGAATGATGTTAGTCACAATGACTTTCTGCATGTATCAATAAATGGTCGGGTTGCAGCAGATCAAAAACATTATAAGGCAAAATTTTTGACATCTCAATGAATTCATTATTATTGAATTGGGTTGAAAGCATTGTGGCAAAAGAAGAATTTTCCACTGCGAACAATTTATCCTTTTCCCGTAATGATTTCAAAGGCTGTATACACTGTAGTTGTGTTAAAATTCATTCTGATTGATTTTAGGAAAGGGTGTTAAATATTTCCCAGAAATATTCTGTGACTGATGATGAGGCATTTCTATTTTACCTGCAATATTTTCTTTTCAGCATAGTGATATAATTATCTTTTCCCACATACAGACGCTTTCTGATGCCTCTGCGGCATACAACTTTTGAAAACATTGTGGCAAAATGATGAATGATGCTAGTCGCAATAACTTTCTGCATGTATCAATAACCGGTCGATGATAAACAAAATAATTTGTGGCAGTGGATCAAAAACATAATGGCAAATATTTAGACATCTCAGTGAATTCATTATTATTGAATTGGGTTGAAAGCATTGTAGCAAAAGAAGAATTTTCCACCGCGAGCAATTTCTCCTTTTCCCATAATGATTTCAAAAGATGTATGCTGCAGTTGTGTCAAAATGCATTCTGATTGATTGTGTAGGAAAGGGTGTTAAATATTTACCAGAAATATTCTTAGACTAATGATGAGGCATTTCTATTTTACCTGCAATATTTTCTTTTCATCATAGTGATATAATTATCCTTTTTCCCATGCTTTCTAATGCCTCTGCAGCAGACGACTTTAAAAAAAAAAAATGTGGCAAAATGAGAAATTGCTCATAACGAGCAATTTCTCCTTTTGCCACAATGTTTTAAACTCTCTTCAATTATAATTCTTTCATTTTTATATATATTTTCCATATTTTTATCCAGATGTTTTCAAATTCGACTGTTGCAGATTTGTTGTTTGTGGGAAAGGAATAATTATGATGTTATGACATTTTATCACCAGAGCCTTACTATTAGGAAATATGTTAGATGGGTTATTGCACCTATATGGGAACATTTTGTGTAGACGAGTTCCTTCGACTGAGTTGCCAAAGCTTGCGAAACAACTTTATAGCGTACATCCTTACAATCGAGCAATTTTATTGATCTACACGTCACATTTACGTCAGAAACTACGTAGATATTTACCAACACAGCTAACGCTATAAATAGACCAGATTGTGTTTTTTGTATGTCTATCTATAAAAGATGTACCAAACACTGTACTACGAACAGTTTAAGCACAGCTTTTCCCTGGAACTACCAGATACTGGAACCCCCTTCCTCCGGAACTTGTGCAGATCAAGTCTGTAGACTGATTATAGTTGATTTGGGTTGAAAATCTGGGGGTAAGATTTAATTTCAGGGAGTATGAAAATTTGAAGGCATTTTTTCATAATAAAATATTATAAACAACAAGCACATGTTTGAGACTGTACATGTATTAACTTTTATCAAATTCTCTGCGCTGTAAGACATTTCAACTGTAACAGAAGTAACACTTATTCATAATTGTCTACATTTTACATTTATGTTAAGCCCTCTGTATAACCTCTTCAATATAAATTCCTTCTTGCTTCCTTATTAATAGGTCGTTGCCTGTTTCAATAGGCTTAGTTACATACTAGCTAGAGGATTTTATCAAGTAAGTTTATTTCTAAACATATTGTTATGCATTCGTCTTCAATAAGTAGTATACCTTTCATATTTATCCAACCGGCACGATCAACGTTATCATGATGTTTACATCATAGACAGCTATTGCAAGGATCAAATAAATTATATTAACATTGAATTGAGTCTCAAAAATATGCATCGCATCAGCTAAAATTTGAACATAAAGGAAACAGATAATTCCCCACACATTTACAAATTGTTTTTAAAATATACAATTATGTACTTCCAATTTTTTATTCAATAAAATCTATAACCTCCTCTTAGTCATATTAACAATTTTCAACATGCAGCAAATCTGCAGCTGACAAAAATATCTAGACAAAAATGCGAGATAATTTAAGAAATGTTGATTATTGAAAAAGAGTTCAAAACATTGTGTCATATTATTGCCTATAAAAGTAGAAAGGTTTTTAACCCTTTCCCTCAAACGACAATTCTGCAGCAGACGACTTTGAACATATTTTGTCAAAACATAGAAAATCTCTATAATTGAATGAGACTTAACCCTTTCGGCGCCGAAGGTGCATATATGCGACAGCTTGGCTCAGCGCCGAAGTCACATTTATGCAACTTTTGTAACGTCCCTCATATAGTTACTGCTGAGCCAAGCTGTCGCCGAAAGGGTTAACAAAAATAAATGAAAAAGGTATAATAAAAATAAAAATAAAATGTTCATAGACTGACTGTTAATAAAACTGATTTCAAAAAACATTTTTTTGAAATCAGTTACTATTATTTCTAAGAAACGCCTGATTTTATTTGACGCTGAGAACAACTTTCTGCTATTTATTTGGAGCCGAAAGGGTTAAAGTGGAAATTATTGTTGCAAAAGGAGAAATTGCTCAGTTTGAGCAATTTCTTCTTTTGTCTCTATGTTTTCAAAAAGCTGTTTGCTGCAGAGGCGTCAGAAAGCGTCTATATGAGGGAAAGGGTTAACTTGATTTAAAAGTAACTAGAACTATCACTGAATGTGATTAATACCCCCGAACGCCGCCCTGATAGGAAAGGTTGTGAAATATTTAGAAACCCCACATTAAATGGACAATGTTATGGATCGGGTTATTCTTGCTATGTCAGGGCTCCAGATAATTTTTTGGCAAGAGGAGTAATTACTCATGAAAATTTTGAGTGATGAGTAACGCCCAAAGTACCATGAGTATTTTAATAAAGCCATCATTAAAAAAATTGTTTGTTTGCCCTTTACCGACCCTAGATTTTAGAGGTGGGTCAGTAGGTCGGAAAAATATTTTATCTTTTGGGAGGGGAGGATTAATAAACTAATATGAATGTTGAATGACATATAAATCGTACACGCTGCCCTGTTTCAGTGACTGACCTAAATCAGTGACCTTGTTGTTTTGCATATGCTCTTCAATTTGAAGAGTTTTATAGTATCAATGTTTTTTGTGGTCTCAAGTGTAAACATATAAATACAGAAATGATTTTTTGAATAGGTCACAGCCCTTTTTATCATGCTTTAAGTGCAAAAATACAACTTGGGAAACTCAAAATATACACGTGACCATTCCAGCCAATCAAATGCGCGATATGTAAATCAAAACTAATTTTAGACTTACGAAAGCCCAAATGTAATGCGGTAAACGTCATCAATATTGGGGCCGTTGACTTGTATCGATTGTGAACTTCCGCTAATATTGCAAAGTATACTCCCAGCCACTCGGTAAATCTCGAAAATTAACTGCAATTACTGCGATTTGTCAAAGAAATTCGACGATTAAAAATGCGTATTATTTCACTCGCAAAAATATGCTGGTGCCTGAAATCTCACCTCGAGTATGCGAGCTTAAATTCGAAACCTGTAAAAATGTATCCATGGCGCATATATGAGAAATTCTTTGCTGTGTAATAGATTTCCAAATAAGGAGATGTTTACTATAGATTCAAGAAAGCGCGCGAAAAAAATCACGTGATCTGTATGCCTGCGAAAATATCACGTGGTGTTATTTCTTCAAGTAGAAAGCGACTCCATTGGATGAAGCTCTCCTTTTAACTGTCTCGCGAGATTAAAAATCAGCAAAGCAACAAATACACACTGATCACGTCAAAAGCGCTTTCATTTAATTCATCTGAAATTACAGGCGCTTCAATGACAAAGATCGATTTGGTTTCCGATTTACGTAAATAAGCTATATAGAAAACGGGAACCATTACTTTTAGTTCTAAAAATAGACTAGGTTTTTCCGAGAAACTTTGAAAGAAAATATTATTTTGTGATTTAAAAAAGAAGATACGCATGATAACGTGAACGGATGAGTAAATTGCAAAATGTATGCGTATTTGTAACTCATGGAATTTGAAACACGTGCGTATTTGGTGATTTTCCATTCGTAATTTACGCAGATACGCACGTTATCTGGAGCTCTGTATGTTCATTTTTGGATAACAAAGGGCAATAACTCTGTAATTATTGTTTTATTAAATTCCAACAATTAGTTTTAAAGTTATGCTCCGGACAAGACTCTACGAACAAGAAAAAGTAACAAAGGGCAATAACTATGTATTATGTAAATAAGAGTTATGGTTCTTGTACACTGCACTTCCTCTCATTATGCTCTACCATTGTATGCAGTTTTATTAGATTCCATCTGTTAGTTATTAAGTAATTCTCCGGACAAGAAAAAGTAACAAAGGGCAATAACTCTGTATTTAGATAAAATAGAGTTATGGTTCCTGTACACCGCACTTCCTCTCAATGTGTTGTATCATCCTATGAAGTTTTATTAAATTCCAACAATTTGTTTTAAAGTTATGCTCCGGACAAGACTCTACGAAGAAGAAAAAGTAACAAAGGGCAATAACTCTGTAATTATGTAAATTAGAGTTATGGTTCTTGTACACTGCACTTCCTCTGATTATGCTCTACCATTGTATGTAGTTTTATTAGATTCCATCTGTTAGTTATTAAGTAATTCTCCGGACAAGAAAAACTAACAAAGGGCAATAACTCTGTATTTAGATAAAATAGAGTTATGGTTCCTGTACACCGCACTTTTTCTCAATGTGTTGTATCATCCTATGAAGTTTTATTAAATTCCAACAATTTGTTTTAAAGTTATGCTCCGGACAAGACTCTACGAGTAAGAAAAAGTAACAAAGGGCAATAACTCTGTAATTATGTAAATTAGAGTTATGGTTCTTGTATACTGCACTTCCTCTCATTATGCTCTACCATTGTATGTAGTTTTATTAGATTCCATCTGTTAGTTATTAAGTAATTCTCCAGACAAGAAAATGTAACAAAGGGCAATAACTCTGTATTTAGGTAAAATAGAGTTATGGTTCCTGTACACCGCACTTCCTCTCAATGTCACGCAGTGCTTGCACTAACTTTTTGAAACAGGAAGTCCTGACTTCCTGGGTCTGAATTTTGGAAGTCCTGCTCATAATTCTTGGAAGTCCCAGGTGGCACGCTGGCTTTTTTCGCATCTTGCACATTCTATTGTGTTTCCCTTTGTTTTATTTTTAAATACATTATTGGAAAAGAAGCTAATTAATACAGAAAGTGGATATTGATCCTTTGTCAACAATGTTATTGTTGGTTCTATCATAACACTTTTAAACCAGTAGGTTTTTATGTGATATAGAATGCTTTTTTCCAGTCATGTGTCAAAAGCTATCCAGCATAAAATTCATCAAAAGATTGTATGGAAGGGTATTAACGCATAAATTGCATCTTTTCTTCTTACATTACAACTTGCATTCGTACATTTACATCTTGCATTCGTACATTCACATCTTGCTTTGTGACATTCACATCTTGCTTTGTGACATTCACATCTTGCTTTGTACATCTTGCGTTGTGACATGCACATCTTGCTTTGTACATCTTGCTTTGTGACTTGCACATCATGCTTTGTACAGCTTGCGTTGTGACATGCACATCTTGCTTTGTACATCTTGCGTTGTGACATGCACATCTTGCTTTGTGACTTGCACATCATGCTTTGTACATCTTGCGTTGTGACATGCACATCTTGCTTTGTACATCGTGCTTTGTGACTTGCACATCATGCTTTGTACATCTTGCGTTGTGACATGCACATCTTGCTTTGTGAATTGCACATCATGCTTTGTACATCTTGCGTTGTGACATGCACATTTTGCTTTGTACATCGTGCTTTGTGACTTGCACATCATGCTGTGTACATCTTGCGTTGTGACATGCACATCTTGCTTCCGTACATTTAAATTTTGCGTTCATACATTCAATATTACATTCGGTTATCTGACATTAGGATCGTCCTTGAACATTTTGCTTGATGGCATGATGCATTTTTTTATTTAATGTTTTAACCTTATTTCAAATTCTTCGCTAGATCGGCGATTCATCGTCTAACTGTAAACAAATAATAGAACATGTCACAGAACAGAACGCGACCAACACGGTTTTTGACAGCAGAAGGCGCATGTTCGGAAACAAAATAAATTTGACTGTCGACCTACGACCTATGCGCCAGGTCAACACTTTCTGAACATAAGTTTGACTGTCGACCTACGACCTACGCGCCAGATCAACACTATCTTTATGTAAATTTGACTGTCGACCTACGACCTACGAGCCAGGTCAACACTTTCTGAACATAAGTTTGACTGTCGACCTACGACCTACGCGCCAGGTCAACACTATCTTAATGTAAGTTTGACTGTCGACCTACGACCTACGAGCCAGGTCGACACTTATTGAAAACAAGTAACTGGAGGATTGCAAGCAATACCATAGTCCCCTACCGGTTTGCACTTTTGAGTCTGTTTCTGTTGTCATAGCAACCCAATGTTTAGGTATATCAAGACAATAAAGTATGAAAATAAAGAAAGGGAAATAACTCAAAAATTAGGGAAGCAAGAGTTATGGTTCATGTGCACTGCACTCCCCCTTGATACGATGTATTCATGTGTGAAATTTCATAGCCATAGCTAGTATAGTTATGGAGATATGCTCCGGACAAAAATCAAGTATGAAAATAAAGAAAGGGAAATAACTCAAAAATTAGGCAAGCAAGAGTTATGGTTCATGTCCACTGCACTCCCCCTTGATACGATGTATTCATGTGTGAAATTTCATAGCCATAGCTAGTATAGTTATGGAGATATGCTCCGGACAAAAATCAAGTATGAAAATAAAGAAAGGGAAATAACTCAAAAATTAGGCAAGCAACAGTTATGGTTCATGTCCACTGCACTCCCCCTTGATGAGATGCATCCATGTGTGAAATTTCATAACCATAGCTAGTACAGTTTTGGAGATATGCTCCGGACAAAAATCAAGTATGAAAATAAAGAAAGGGAAATAACTCAAAAATTAGGCAAGCAAGAGTTATGGTTCATGTCCACTGCACTCCCCCTTGATACGATGTATTCATGTGTGAAATTTCATAGCCATAGCTAGTATAGTTATGGAGATATGCTCCGGACAAAAATCAAGTATGAAAATAAAGAAAGGGAAATAACTCAAAAATTAGGCAAGCAAGAGTTATGGTTCATGTCCACTGCACTCCCCCTTGATGAGATGCATCCATGTGTGAAATTTCATAACCATAGCTAGTACAGTTTTGGAGATATGCTCCGGACAAAAATCAAGTATGAAAATAAAGAAAGGGAAATAACTCAAAAATTAGGGAAGCAAGAGTTATGGTTCATATGCACTGCACTCCGCATTGATGAGATGTATCCACATATGGAATTTCATAGCCATAGCTAGTACAGTTTTGGAGATATGCTCCGGACAAAAATTTGCCGGACTGACTGACTGACTGACTGACTGACAGATGGACTGACGGACAGAGTGCAAACCTAATAGTCCCCTTCGGCACGCCGGTAGGGGACTAATAAATGTGAGTGTCGACCTACGACCTACGAGCCAGGTCGACACTTTCTGAAAATAAACGTGAGTGTTGACCTACGACCTACGAGCCTGGTCGACACTTTCTGAAAATATGTGTGAGTGTCGACCTACGACCTACGAGCCAGGTCGACACTTATTGAAAATAAATGTGAGTGTCGACCTACGACCTACGAGCCAGGTCGACACTTTCTGAAAATATGTGTGAGTGTTGACCTACGACCTACGAGCCTGGTCGACACTTTCTGAAAATATGTGTGAGTGTCGACCTACGACCTACGAGCCAGGTCGACACTTTCTGAAAATAATTGTGAGTGTCGACCTACGACCTACGAGCCAGGTCGACACTTTCTGAAAATAAACGTGAGTGTCGACCTACGACCTACGAGCCCGGTCGACACTTTCTGAAAATAAACGTGAGTGTCGACCTACGACCTACGAGCCAGGTCGACACTTTCTGAAAATAAATGTGAGTGTCGACCTACGACCTACGAGCCAGGTCGACACTTTCTGAAAATAAATGTGAGTGTCGACCTACGACCTACGAGCCAGGTCGACACTTTCTGAAAATAAATGTGACTGTCGACCTACGACCTATGAGCCAGGTCAACACTTTCTGAAAATAAATTTGAGTGTCGACCTACGAGCTACGACCTACGTGCTAACTTCACACACCTTATCTTCAAAGTATATTTGAGAGTCATTTACGGAAATTGCCGACAACACACACGTAGCGCCACCTGTTAGCATAATTTGGTTGTCGCGTCATTATTACACCAGGTGTCGCATCGTATTATGCCTTCTGTATTATGCTGTTTACATTCGGCTTTCTACATTCGGCTATTCGTCATTGTTACTGCTATGCACACTGACATTTGTCATTCGTAAAGAGGAAGTTGTTATTGAAATTAGAATATAAACATGAATTCATCTCATCAAATTAATATTAATTGATGGTGTTAAATAACGAGAATAACAGACAATATGTATTGCAATATGTGCATATCACATAGCAAGACATAAAGCAAGATGTGCATGTCACAAAGCAAGATGTACAAAGCAAGATGTGCATGTCACAACGCAAGATGTACAAAGCAAGATGTGCATGCCACAACGCAAGATGTACAAAGCAAGATGTGCATGTCACAACGCAAGATGTACAAAGCATGATGTGCAAGTCACAAAGCAAGATGTGAATGTCACAAAGCAAGATGTGAATGTCACAAAGCAAGATGTGAATGTACGAATGCAAGATGTAAATGTACGAATGCAAGTTGTAATGTAAGAAGGAAAGATGCAATTTATGCGTTAATACCCTTCCATAAGATTGGCATGGCCATGATTCATTACATTCACATTAAACATGAATTATGTTCTTAAATCACATTCAGTATGGCAAAAGGAATGATTTCTGTTAATGAGTTATTGATTTTATTTTAAACACCAGTAAATAAAGTGTTCTGCAGTGAGACATATTACAAACACACATTAAGGGCACTAAACTTTCATAATAGTCAACTTTAAAACAAATAAGAATGAGTGTGAGTAATACTTTCTTGAATGACATTTCCGATTTCCAAAATGCACGAAAACCCATTACAAATTACAATATGTATTTTCACCTCCAGACTTCAGTTTCTTTTATATTTTAAAAAAATAATGAACTAAAATGGGCTTATATGCAATTTATTTCATAGGCAAGTCCTTTTTGACAGCTGGCTGTGATTTTGATAGATCTTCATGTCAACGTTTTTAAAAAATCGGCAATTAAAAAGTGTTTCCTATGGATTCAGGCAAACAAAATAATAATCTTTAAACAGTTAAATTAATATAGGGACATTCTTTTATCATATCCTAGTATGTTTTTACATGGGTTATTGAAATTAATTACCCCTACGCTGTTTATAATGAAAAATAGAATTGATTGGTATGAAGTCGTTATCAAGTGTCAAATCTGGGGGTGGGTGGGGTACGCATTCTCGATCTTGATTGGCTTAAATCTACCAATTGATAACTCCCACTGTCCATAATTGACACTTCATAAAACACAATACACAGTATCTTTAGATAATTACACACAACTTCTAGTGGACATATATACGTCCTGTGTTTTGATTGTCGGCGTATACCCTTAATTCCTGGACGTACTTGGACGTCTCCCTTGTCAATTTTGGGCGTACGGGATCGATTTTCGGGCGTAAAAACGCCCAATACGTCCATTAACGTGAGCGCTGAATTTTATTAAGTGTTGTATCATCCTATGAAGTTTTATTAAATTCCAACAATTAGTTTTAAAGTTATGATCCGGACAAAGAAAATCGCAATAGACCGACCGACCGACCAACCACAGGGTGACTCCAATATAATCCAGTATAATTAATGCATTTACTGAGATTTCCTATGCATTGATCTAGATGTTTTCAAAGTCGTTGTCTGCTGAAGATTTGCTGTATGCTGGAAAGGGTCAATAGGGATACTTATCACTTCAACAACACAAAGGATGGTATAAGTACCATCAATGCAATTTTAGTCCTTATTAAAAACAATCTCCATCAAAAAGTTTGTTAACCCTTTCCCTCATATAGACGCTTTCTGACGCCTCTGCAGCAGACGGCTTTTTGAAAACATAGTGACAAAAGAAGAAATTGCACAAAACATGCAATTTCTCCTTTTGCCACAATGCTTTCCACTTTTAGTCATAGGTTATCCATTCAATTATGGAGATTTTCTATTTTTTGACAAAATACGTTGAAAGTCGTCTGCTCCAGAATTGTCGTATGAGGGAAAGGGTTAAGCCTTTTGCTGACTATGTGGCAGTTTTTAACTCTATCCTTCATACAACGCATTAGCAGCAGACAACTTTGAAAACATCTTGACAAGCTGACAGAAAATATCTTTAACCCTTTCCCTCATACGACAATTCTGCAGCAGACGACTTTGAACGTCTTTTGTAAATACACAGAAAATCACCATAATTGAATGGATAACCTATGACAAAAAGTGGAAAACATTGTGGCAAAAGGAGAAATTGCACGTTTTGTGCAATTTCTTCTTTTGTCACTATGTTTTCAAAAAGCCGTCTGCTGCAAAGGCGTCAGAAAGCGTCTATATGAGGGAATGGGTTAAGGAAAAGTTTATTTGTTGGCACAATATTTTCAAAAGAAGTCTGCTGTAGAGGCGTCAGAAAGCATCTGTATGTGGGAAAGATAAAACATTGCACAAAACAAAGACAAATTTCTAAAAATGAAAAAATTATCATTTGCTCACATTAATGCAATTAATTTTATCAAAATTATACTTAAGATGAAATTGTACTTTAAGCCTTTCCCACATGTAGATGCTTTCTGAAGCCTCTGCAGCAGACGACCTTTGCCATTACATTTTCAACTTCATCCATTAAGTGTTATAGAAGTGGCAGTTGAGACAAAATATCATATGAGGTAAACTATTAACCCCCATTTCCCACATACAACAAATCTGCAGCAGACGACTTTGAAAATGTTAGGGTAAATATGTGGAAAATCTTTTTAAACAGAAGGCGTCTGTATGAGGTAAACTGTTTAATAATTTCAGTAAGGCAGCATGTCCATGAACAACAGCGAGTTGGAACCAGGGAACCAGACAGGACCAGTATCCTATAACATCACACTGGAAGACTTAAACGATGCCAGAGCCAAGATATACTACGGGGCCGTCGTCTTCTTTGGCGTACTCATTCTACCAGGAGTGATCGGTAACCTCCATGTTTTATATATCTACATCTGTAAGAAACCGGAAAACAACACAAGAGTCTACGTCGGCTTCCTTGCCATGATTGACCTGCTGGCTTGTAGCGTCACATTCCCGTATAATATCGTCAACTGTCTCCTGCCGTATATGTTCTACAGCGACTTTGCGTGTAAATTGTTCACTTTTCTCAACGGGTTTGTCATCATTGCAGCAGCTCTGTCACTCCTCGTTATCGCCTTAGAAAGATATCGAAAGATTTGTACGCCATTCAAAACTCAAGTCACTATAAAATACGCCAAGGTGTCATGTTTACTGGTTGTCCTGGTTTCCAGCATCCTATCCTCCCCTATACTTTATCTATACGGAAGTACGAGAATTCTGACCATTCATCCAGCGTTTTATGGCAATGAATGTTTCACGCGAGTCGAGCTGCGAGATACATACTATCCAATGATTTATAATGGAGGAATTATGACAATCACCTTCTGTTTGAGCACAGCCATGATTGTCCTGTATACTTTGATTGGTATCAATCTATGGAGACAAAATGCTAAGATGAAACAGAACAAAACTGCAGGGTATGGAAATGGTACGACATTTGGATGTTCTGTTAGTACAGACAAACAAACAGCCTTTCAGTCTTGTGACAATAACAACACAGTTAACAGAGACGACGGGACACTGGAGTCCAGTGTGGCTGAAATAACATATAGAATCAATGACATTGTACCGCAGATGAAGTTACTTGATATCCATGGTAACCAAGGGTCACATGGTACTGATATCATGGATATAACCATAACAACCAATGTCCAAACAGAAGAAGACCAGGACTCCGTCATGGCAGCAGCAGTGCCTGGGAATATCACGCCCGACCCTCAAGATAATCAAAGTTGTAAAAGTATTTGGGACGGGGCAACAACCAACACAAACAAGAACATAGAAGAAGAGTCAGACACCATTTTGATCCATTGTAACAATGCCTCTTTGAACAACCTCTTAAAACTAGGCGATGAAAAGGACATTAGAACTGCCAAAATGAACTGTTATTCCGACCCAGTTGACCAGAATGTAAACAAAGGACCCGAGATACTAATTGAGCACAAAGAACCGACAGCATTGGAAAATTTCAAACGTAAATCCGCTGAACAGCAGACACCATATGGAAATGCAAAACCTATTGGCGTTCAAAAAGATACCGATGAGACAAAGGAAGTTTGTAGAAAGGCAAACATCATGAAGAAGATGGCCAATAAAGACAAAGCCAATCACACCAGCAGAGCTACCTATATGTTTTTCCTGATCACATTGTTTTATTTATTCGGCTATATTCCATACCCCATACTCCGCCTCTACCAGGATTTCAACATGGACTGGTATCTGTCTCTCGATCTCGCCAGTCTGATTGCATTTCACACCGCTCTTTGTGGGTTATTTATCAATAATGTCGTTAACTCTCTCATCTATATGCTCTGCGACCGACACTACAGGCAAGAGATGAAGGCTTTTTACGCCAAACTTTTCTGTCGTATTCAAGAAATCAATATAAAATGACAAAATTAAAAAGTTTTCAGAAAACTTCACATGAAAAATCAGCCAGACATATATTCAGCGGCATGTATATAAATTTATTCATGTTTCAAATTTTCTTTTATCCAATTAGATACTTTATCTACCTTTTAAATTTGTGCATGAAATGCTTTTATTTCACAAATAAACTCTGATTCTTAGTAGCCCAACCACCATATGGTGGTTTCAACATAGCTCTGGTTAACATAACGTAATGGTTAGGGTAAGCAGAAGCTCAATGTGGTATACTTTGATTGACTGGTAGTTTAACTCCATTTTCAACGGTATTTCATTTAAAGCATAATTTGAGCCTGGTTCACCTAACACGTTTTCCCTTGCCTATTCGAACCAGTACTTAACATAACATTCTTCCCATCAGTGAATGATGAATGATGCTAGTCACAATGACTTTCTGCGTACATGTATCAGAAATCAGTCGGGGTTGCAGCAGATCAAAAACATTAAGGCAAATTTTTTGACATCTCAGTGAATTCATTATTATTGAATTGGGTTGAAAGCATTGTGCTAAAGAAGAATTTTTCACTGCGAGCAATTTCTCCTTTTCCCATAACGATTTCAAAGGCTGTACACTGTAGTTGTGTTAACCCTTTCCCTCATACGTTAATTTTGCAGCAGACGACTTTGAACGTATTTTGTCAAAAAATAGAAAATCTCTATAATTGAATGGATAACCTATGACTAAAAGTGGAAAACATTGTGGCAAAAGGAGAAATTGCAATTTCTTCTTTTGTCACTGTGTTTTCAAAAAGCAGTCTGCTGCAGAGGCGTCAGAAAGCGTCTATATGAGGGAAAGGGTTAAAATGCATTCTGATTGATTGTGTAGGAAAGTTGGTTAAATATTTACCAGAAATATTCTTAGACTATATGATGAAGCATTTCTATTTTACCTGCAATATTTTCTTTTTTGCATAGTGATATAATTATCCCTTTCCCATATATAGACGCTTTCTGATGCCTCTGCAGCAGACGACTTTTAAAAACATTGTGGCAAAATGAGAAATTGCTCCTCCTTTTGCCACAATGTTTTCAACTCTCTTCAATTATAATTCTTTCATTTTTATATATATTTTCCATATTTTTATCCAGATGTTGTCAAAATTGACTGGTGAATGACGAATGATGCTAGTCACAATGACTTTCTGCATGTATCAATAATCAGTCGGTGATAAACAAATAAAAGCATTGTGGAAAAAGAAGAATTTTCCACTGCAAGCAATTTCTCCTTTTCCCATAATGATTTCAAAGGCTGTACACTGTCAAAATGCATTCTGATTGATTTCAGGAAAGTTGGTTGCATATTTACAAGAAATATAATTATCCTTTTCCCACATACAGACGCTTTCTGATGCATTTGCAGCAGACGACTTTTGATTACATTGTGGCAAAATGAGTAATTACTCATAACGAGCAATTTCTCCTTTTGCCACAATGTTTTCAACTCTATTCAATTATAATTCTTTCATTTTTATCCTGAAGTTTTCAAATTCGACTGCTGCAGATTTGTTGTATGTGGGAAAGGAATAATTATGATGTTATGACATTTTATCACCAGAGCCTTATTATTATGAAATGTGTTCTATAGGTTATAGTCTGGAGTTCCTTCCCCTTATTACTATGTAAAGGGTCAGGCACAAACCAAATAATGGCGGACGCGATGGAATATCAGGTAATATCTAAATTTACTATTTTGTTGACCATCAGGATAATAATTCATTTATCTTATTAAAATAAGGTCATAAATTGATTCCATGTTTTCATTTTATGATGCTTTGTTCTGTTTGGAAGAAAATTATTTGTTATCGAGTAGTATAGTTTTCGGATAGATGAAAATGTATTTGAAATTCGGATACAAATTAAGGATCTTATTAGAAATAAATGTTTTTAATTTTATGGGATGTATATCATTTTTAAAAATGTTCAAATGTTTCCAATTACTGTAAAAAGTTGAAAACATTGTGACAAAAAGAGAAATTGCTTTTCAAAAGTCGTCTGCTACAGAGTAAACACAGATGTGCAATCTGATTTGCAATTATAATCAAAGACAAACGTGTATTCATTAAGTGAAGGTTTAATCTGTATGGGAAAGGGTTAAAATATGGTTAACTTAACACTTTTCCACATACTGCAAATATGCAGTGGACGACTTTGAAAACAGTTTGGCAAATATCTCTGTAAATGAAAATTTAATAATTGAATAGAGTTGACAACATTGTGACAAAAGGAGAATTATAAGTAATTTCTCCATTTATCACATTGTTTTTAAAGGTTGACAGCTGCATATGCATCAGAATGTGTCTACAAGTAGGAAAGGGTTAAAAGGAAAGCATTCTATACATAGCAATTTAACAGTCGGTTCAATTTGGCTGTTTTTTTTTTAAAAAATGTATCGTTTTGTTTACAGGGTGACAAATTCTCCTATGCCCTATCAGAGGACTGCAATTAATACCGTATGACACTACCAGAATTAATATGCTAATAAGCTAGTGTAAGTAATATGTGAACAGTGTACATCTTGATCAGACTGTGTAGATGCACAGTCTAATCTAAATCTTTAATACTGTTTTCAAAAGCCAACTTGTACATTTTGTCATGCACAGGGTCATATCATGTATAAAACATGTACAATAAAATGTGTTAAAAGTTAATGAATAGATTATGGAATTTCAATCTGCCTAAACTGAACACAAATAGAAGGTGAGGAAGGATGGAGTTAATGGTTAAAGCATTTACATGTATCCTGATAATATTAATAATTTCTGACTGTGTACTAAACTAGAGTTATGGCATGTTTTAAAGGACATGTGAAACAAGTTTAGATCCAGATCACATATGTGTATTCTGATCATGATCTGTATTGGTGGCTAATATATATATTTTTTTTTCAAGTGAACAATAAAGATCCTTATTCGGATGAATGGACTAGTTGCAGTAATTCAGAGCCAGATGAGCCTACACACCTGTGTATGACATACATTATAAGTATGCTCATGATCTACATTGTTCACCTTGTGAACAGAAATAATCTGATAAATCTTTAAGCCAAAAGATCAGATACTGAGCAGATTGCACATTTAGTTATGTCCATGCAGAACGTTATTTAAGTTGTTTCTATTCTTTCACAGCATATATGTGCAAGAGGTAGGGATGACTGGCACATCAAATGGTGAAACTGATGCCATTTTATACTACAACAAAGCTGACGTTTGGCTTCCTAGTATGAAAAAAGATATGAAGGAATATTGTCTTAATAATGATACATGCCGGCGGAGAATAATAAATAGTTACCTTGGTTTTGAAACCGTTAAAACACCACATAACTGCTGTGCATACAACACTTTGGAATTGAATGGGATTTCAATAATTTGGCTATGAAGTAGAATGTCTCACTTCACATAGTTAGAAAACATCTGTCTTAAACCTTTCCCTCATTTAGACGCTCCCTGACAACTTTTGAAAACATTGTGACAAAAGATGAAATTGTTCATTATGAGTTATTTCTCCTTTTGCCACAATGTTTTAACTTTCTTCAGTAATTAAACAAAACTAATTGTAGAAGGGGAAGGGTTAAACAGAATATTTGCTTATTAAGTATTTAAGCTTATTTAAGATTAAAAGTAACAGAAAATGTGTTGGTTTTGGTGTAAGATTTAATTTAATTTCACCCAGTGATCTCAGAAACCTAGACTATATGTTCACTTTCAAGTGGCTACTAGTGAAAATATAGCCTAAGTGTCTTTGATCATGATTGAAAA
Organism: Serripes groenlandicus; assembly: GCA_031761405.1. NCBI lineage: Eukaryota > Metazoa > Mollusca > Bivalvia > Cardiida > Cardiidae > Serripes > Serripes groenlandicus. The sequence continues at coordinate 19,333,681 of JASEVX010000013.1, read as the reverse complement.
ATTCAATCTTGCACTGAAATAAAAAAAAAATCTATTGTCATGCTTTAATTCAATTTAAATATCAAAATGATGTTTATTGAAAATAATGTGACACCATCATCATGTTGTCCACAATATTCAGTTATCAGACAAAGACATCTTGGTAATATGCAATGGCCCAACATAAGTAAATTTATTAAATTACTGTCTAGTTCAAAACAGAAAGTATTAATGAATCTATGTAGATATATTTCGGAATGTTATGCTATTCGCGATGACGTAATACAGCTAGTTGCTGTTCCCTAACATATATTCTTATTGTGTACCTTTTTCATTTGATATACTAAATATTATTTATTTGATATATTGTATAGTTGTATATGTATTTTCTTTTGTCTAAGCCATATTCTTCCACTTTGTAAATGGCCAAAGACAAATTTTGTCGATACTTGCCAATAAAGGATTGAATTGAATTGAAATCATCTTTATGTCATTAAACAATTGGACCAGGCATAGCAATGTTGGGTATTTTTTAAAACACACATGGGATCCACCATCAAAAGCTGTGAAATTGTTATAAAATAAACAGATTGAAAAATACTATTATAATAATAATAAGACAGCTACTTAATTTCAAAAAGATTGAAACTCTTTAAATGATACCAGTAATATTCAAAATTAATTTTGTCCAGAATTTTTTCCAAATTGGTCTGCTGTATATTTCTTGTTTGTGTTTCTTAACCCTTTCCCTTATAAAGATGTTTTCTTGTGCCTCTGCAGCAGACGGCTTTTTTGAAAACATAGTGACAAAAGAAGCAATTTCTCCGGATTTTTCGGAGGTTCTTTTACATAACTGTGGTCTGGTGCCACAACATATTAGTAGTTTCATCACAAAGATGAAATGCCAAAGTAAACCACACAGGACATGCAAACAAACTTTGTTTGATAAAGTATCCAAAATAATTCAACTGTTCGAACACCACTCGTTTTCTAGTTTGTCAAAAACCAATGTCACATCTTCTTACAAAGAGCAATCATCACCCGTTAATATTTATGATAAGTCTATTATATTAATGACTAAAGGAATAAAACGATTTTATCCAGATGGTCAGCTTATTAAAATAATTACATTCAAATTGTACATCGGAGGTATATCATCGCAGGCCACCATTCATTCGGTTGTGCCAGACTTACTATCATAGGAAGTCGGGAACCAGACTATATAGGTTATCCCTTTCCCACATACAACTAATTTGCAGCAGACGACTTTGAACATATTTTGTAAACAAGAGGGCCATGATGGCCCTGGATCGCTCACCTTAATTATACAATGTACTGGCAATGCAAAACACATCAAGACAATTATTCTGAATGCAACCTCCACAGTGTTAACAAGATTTTCCTTCATTTGGCCTAGTGATCTATATTTTTTTACCTGATGTGACCCATATTCCAACATGGACTAGATATCATCAAGACAACATTCTGACAAATTTTCAACTTGCTCAAAGTACAAATGCGGCCTCCGGAGTTTGAACGATATTTTCCTTTATTGACCTAGTTTCTGACCCAATATGACCCATATACGAACTTGACCTAAATATCTTTAAGAAAAACATTCTGACAAAATTTCAAACTTCTGAAGCAAAAAATGCGGCCTCTAGAGTGTTAACAAGATTTCCTTCAATTTGACCTAGTGACCTACTTTTTGACCCAACATTACCCTTGATCAAACTTGACTTACATATCATCAAGAAAAACATTCTGATAAAGTTTCATCATGCTCAAGTTAAAAATGCAGTATCAAGAGTGTTAACAAGATCCGAACTTGGCCTAGATATCATTTAGACAAACATTCTGACCAAATTTCAAGCTGCTTAAGCAAAAAATGCGGCATCCAAAGTGTTAACAAGATTTTCCTTCAATTTGGCCACAGTTTTTGACCCCACATGACCCATATTCGAACTTGGCCTAGATATCATTTAGCTCAACATTCTGACCAAATTTCAAGCTGCTGAAGCAAAACATGCGGCTTCTACAGAGTTAACAAGATTTTCCCTCAATTTGGCCTAGTGACCTAGTTTCTGACCCAATATGACCCATATTTAAACTTGACCTAGATATCTTTAAGACAAACATTCTGACAAAATTTCAACATGCTCAAGTTGAAAATGTGGCCTCTACAGTGTTAACAAGATTACCCTTCAATTTGGCCTAGTGACCTAGTTTCTGACCCAATATGACCCATATTCGAACTTGACCTAGATATTTTTAAGACAAACATTCTGACAAAATTTCAAACTGCTGAAGCAAAAATTGCGGCCTCTGGAGTGTTAACAAGATTTTCCTTCAATTTGACCTACTGACCTACTTTTTAACCCGACATGACCCATGTTCGAACTTGACCTACATATCATCAAGACAAACATTCTGATAAAGTTTTAACATGCTCAAGTTGAAAATGTGGCCTCCAGAGTGTTAACAAGATTTCGCTTCAATTTGACCTAGTGACCTCGTTTTTGACCTCATATGGCCCAGTTTCAAACTTGTCCAAGATTTGATGGAGATGAATGTTCTGATACACTTTCATGAAGATTGGATGCAAAATGTAGCCTGTAGAGGGTTAACAAGCTGAAATGTTGACGACGCATGATGGACGGACGCCGGACAAAATGTGATCACAATAGCTCACCTTGCACTTCGTGCATAGGTGAGCTAAAAAATGAAAAATCTCTATAATTGAATGGATAACCAATGACTATAAGTGGAAAACATTGTGGCCAAAGGTGAAATTGCTCATCATGAGCAATTTCACCTTTGGCCACAATTTTTTCAAAAGTCGTCTGCTGCTATTGCGATAAAATGCGTCTGCAGGTGGGAAAGGGTTAATGCACCTATATGGGAAAATATTTTTTTCGACGAGTATATATTACTATGCTGAAAATAAAAATAAAATAGAAATGCCCAAGGTCCGGAGGAAGGGGGTTCCAGTATCTGGTAGTCCTAGGAAAAAACTGTGCTTACCCTTAACTGTTCGTAGTACAGTGTTTGGTACATCTTTTATAGATAGACATACAAAAAACTGGTCTATTTATAGCGTTAGCTGTGTTGGTAAATATCTACGTAGTTTCTGACGTAAATGTGACGTGTAGATCAATATAATTGCTCGATTGTAAGGATGTACGCTAAAAAAGTGTTTCGCAAGCTTTGGCAACTCAGTCGAAGGAACTCGTCCACACAAAATTTTCCCTTATAGGTGCAATAACCCATCTAACACATTTCCTAATAGTAAGGCTCTGGTGATAAAATGTCATAACATCATAATTATTCCTTTCCCACAAACAACAAATCTGCAACAGTCGAATTTGAAAACATCTGGATAAAAATATGGAAAATATATATAACAAGAGCGCCAAATGTCACAAAATACGCCCTTCCTGTATAGTGATAATTGTTATTGAGCTGACAAGACCAATTTTAGGTAATTTCTATAATTAAAGGGCGATAACTCTTGATTGACTAAAGGGATATGGCTAGTTATCAAACTTGTCTGAGATATTATGCCAATACACATTCTGACAAAATTTGGTGATGATTGGACAAAGGTTTCTAAAGTTATTGAGCTGACAAGACCAATTTTGGGTAATTTCTATAATTAAAGGGTGATAACTCTTGATTGACTAAAGCGATATGGCTAGTTATCGAACTTGTCCGAGATATTATCCCAATACACATTCTGATGATTGGACAAAGGCTTCTAAAGTTATTGAGCTGACAACATACTGGACGCCGCCCGCCCGCCCGCCCGTACGCCGCAGGTAAAACTATAATACGATCCGTTTTTTCAAAACGGGCGTATAAAAATGAAAGAATTACAATTGAAGAGAGTTGAAAACATTGTGGCAAAGGGAGAAATTGCTCGTTATGAGCAATTTCTCATTTTGCCACAATGTTTTCAAAAGTCGTCTGCTGCAGAGGCATCAGAAAGCATCTGTATGTGGGAAAAGGATAATTATATCACTATAATGATGAAAAGAAAATATTGCAGGTAAAATAGAAATGCTTCATCATTAGTCTAAGAATATTTCTGGTAAATCTTTAACCCTTTCCCTCATACGACAATTTTGCAGCAGACGACTCTGAACGTATTTGTCAAAACATAGAAAATCTCCATAATTGAATGGATAACCTATAACAAAAAGTGGAAAACATTGTGGCAAAAGGAGAAATTGCACGTTTTGTGCAATTTCTTCTTTTGTGACGATGTCACTATGTTTTCAAAAAGCCATCTGCTGCAGAGGCGTCAGAAAGCGTCGTATGAGGGAAAGGGTTAATTGTTAAATAAAGTTGAAATCATTGTGGCCAAAGGAGAAATTTCACCTTTGGCCACAATGTTTTCAAAAGTGGCCTGCTGCTATAGCGTCAAAATGCTTCTGCAGGTGGGAAAGGGTTAATACGAAAAAAACACATAAATGGTTTTTTTCGCTTATAGTTAACGGGCGTGAGATTTTTTTTTTCAATAACCCATGAAGCTTTCTGAAATGAAACCGAAAAAAAATCCAAGGGGGCCGCCATTTTGGATATGTATAAAAAGCAGACGTAAAACACAGATTGAAAATTATTGTCGGCTTTTTAATCATTTTTTTTAAAATCGGTATTTTGGGTATGTATAAAATGAGCAGAAAAACACGGATTGAAAATTATTGTCGTCTTTTTAATCAGTTTTTTTAAAATCGATATTTAAGATCATTACAGTGCTGGAATTAACATTTGTACGAAAAGTTAAAAATAAATGGAAATCTATAAGAAATATGTTTTCCCGTTCGTCAAAAAAACGACAGCATTAGCCTTCTACGCCCGAAACTAAACTTTGACTGTATCGTAGCCAAAGAAGGACGTGACGTCATTTCCGTTACACTTCATCTTGGCGTAACGTCAATGGAGCGACGTCGTTTCCCGCAAAAAAGTGGTATCAACATGAAAGACCCCAAATTCCTATACATGAGCTATTGACTCACTTATTCAAAGTATAATTATTTATCAAACATTGTGGCAAAAGGATAACTTTCTCATAAGGAGCAATTGTTCTTGTTGCGACAATCTTTTCCTAAATCATAGGCCTCAGAAACCGTCTCTAATAGGGAAAGGGTTTAGCAGAAATGTGACCCCTTACATAATTTGTTCCAAGTCAAATTGATTGCTTGAAAAAGGCAGTCGCCAGGTGGCATCAGAAAAGGGCTGATCTATTTGCTTCTTTACCATAATGCAGGTGATCGATTAAGGATCATCTTGGCCCTCATGTTTTAACCGCGTTCATTATAAATGTATTCCTTGATTTTCTGAAAGTCTTTACTTTATTATTTTCTGTTCGTAATAATAGACGACAGCAATAAGAATTGCAAATATGTTTTGATAATGCAAGACACATGCCATTAACATTATTATTGTCTAGTCAATTACTTATAAATCCTTATTTATGACCAAAGTATGCTCTTAAATTTTTGTTTATAATTATCTTGCGTTTTTTTCGTAAATAGGTAGCACCTATAGATATATTATACATGTATCTGCATACAGTGAAGACTTTTATAGGCAGGCCTGTGGATCCACACAGTATCACTATCAGTCTACATGTAATCATAGGTATAAAATGTTGGTTTGTATAGATATCTGTTGGTCGAAATAAAGTCTGTAAAGACGTTAAAACAGAATTAATCTATAATGTTTATTGCATTTTATACCAGAATAATCATTGAAAATCTGTCTCTGTCTGACAAAGCCAAAAATGTTTTAGACTTGGCTAAATGTTTAGGTGATGCAGGGTTCATGCTGGGCTTCGCAAATGGCGCCATTGGTGCATGAATTAAACAAGAGCACCGCGTACGGCACAGACGCTCGACTGATAGGGAGAAAACAGAAGAAAAAAAAATGAGCTAAACAAAAAATCTTAACCGGACGACGACCACGCCGCCGCCGACCATGCCAGGGTCATAACAATAGCTCTCGTTTTTTTCAAAAGTCCAGCTAAAAAGTGGCGCAAGAAAATAACATTTGGCGCAAATTGATGGCTATTTACATCAACTTTAATTTGATTTTGGGTAAAAACAAAGTATACATTGAAGGAATAAGGTTTTAATTACACACCTATGGCTGTTGGCAGAGATAAAGGGTCCCTCCCAGTACTATACACAAGCCGTTATCAAACCACCAACGCTGCAGGCTATAGATAAGAGGTCCCGTGACCGTTAAACATCGGGATTTAGGCCAATCACTATCGAGAATGCGTACTCCATCCCAAGTATGACACTCGATCACGCCTTCAAGCCAATCAATACTATTTTTCAGTTGAGAAAATAATTTCAATAAATAACTTAATAAAAAACTAGGATATGATTAAAGAATGTCCCTATGTCCCCCAGTAACTGATGAATTAAAAACCAACATCAAAACCCATCAAAAGTCATCTAAAAGCAACAAGACATTAAGATGCTTTTCGAACAATGTTATAAATAGTCTCCTGTAAAACCCTATCCCACATGCAGACGCATTCCAAGAAATGAATTAACATGAGCAATATCTTCTTTTACCACAATGTTTTCAACCATATTCAGTAATTATACTATCTTTTATAAAGATTTTCCATATTTTTGCCAAGATTTTTAATGCAGCCTGGATGCATGTGGGAAAGGGGGGTGGGGGGTTTAATCCAGTGCACAGGAACGAATAACAAGAGCTTTCCGTAACACAGCCCCCTCGACCTTTTAGTATTGTAAGTGTTTAAGCTTTATCTCTAATGGTTTTGAAAAAAGGTGGAGTGTTACAAAAAACTTAACCAAAATTCTTAGTCGAAAAAGGGCCATAATTCTTACAAATACCTTGACAGAGTTATATTCTCTTGTCTGTTGATGGAGGTAATGATGGTTAACAAGTATTGTAAGTTTGAAAGCAATATCTCTAATGGTTTGGAAACAAAGTCACGTGGTCTGTCAGTTGATACCAAAAACTTAACCACAGTGCGACACCAACAACAACACTGACGCCGAGGTGAGTAGGTTAGCTTGCCTCCTTTCTAAGAAATGTTGAGCTAAAAAACGACATTAATAAATTTACCTTTTCCTTGATGATTGGGTTGAGTCTGGTCAACAGTGGTTTTGCAGACGTATTTTTGGGATCGACTTTGACCAACATCACGGCGTCTTTGTAGGATTCCTCCATCTTGCCGAGATGCTCATACGCTATACTTCTTCGATATAGAGCTTTAGGGTCATTGGGACATATTTCTAAAGCTGAAAAACAAACATGACAAGGTTTGATAACTTTCCCACATGTATAAAACAATTCTGCTGTCGACTTTAATAACAATTTCTCCTTTTTGCAACACTCATATGTTTAACCCTTTCCCTCATATAGACACTTTCTGACGCCTCTGCAGCAGACAGCTTTTTGAAAACATAGTGACAAAAGAAGAAATTGCACAAAACGTGCAATTTCTCCTTTTGAGACAATGTTTTCCACTTTTTGTCATAGGTTATCCATTCAATTATGAAGATTTTCTATTTTTTGACAAAATACGTTCAAAGTCGTTAACCCTTTTCCACATAAAAGAAATCTGCAGCAATCTACTTTGAACATATTTTGTCAAAAATTAGAAAATCTCAATAAATGAATGGATAACCAATGACTAAAAGTGGTAAACATTATCGCAAAAGAAGAAATTGCTCATTATGAGCAATTTCTTCTTTTACCACAATGTTTTCAAAAGGAGTCTGCTTCAGAGACGTCGGAAAGCGTCTTCATGAGGAAAAGGGTTAACTCTATCAATGCTGATGTTGAGTTGAGCAGCCAATAGTATAGAGCCTGGTCAGACAGTGTGAATGCTCTATTCGATTTGCACGGGTTCGCAAAATCACTCAGATCTGGCAAACAAAGGGTTAACGTCAGCAATAAAAAACATTCTGACACAGCAAATCTCAGTCGTATTCTTGATAAACTTGGCTCCTTTTTTTGAGCATTCCCCCCCACCCCCCTTTTCTCAGAATGTTTTCAACTTTTATCATAAATTCATACTTCCAATTTTGTACATTGAACATATTTTGTATTCAAATATTTTCAATGCATACAACTCTTGAATTGAAATAGCAAACATAGAGGTGTTTTAGTAAAGACAAACGTTTCATTATATTACATATATACTGCGAATATTTATAAAAAATACCTGATGATGTGACAATTCATGATTGACTTGTAACATAGCTCTAGATAAGAAGAGTATTTCACATCCCCAAATCCTTATTTGCCCCTTAACCCTTTCCCTCATACGACAATTCTGCAGCAGACGACTTTGAACGTATTTTGTCAAAACATAGAAAATCTCCATAATATAATGGATAACCTATGACTAAAAGTGGAAAACATTGTGGCAAAAGGAGAAATTGCTCGTTTTGAGCAATTTCGTTTTTTGTCACCATGTTTTCAAAAAGCTGTCTGCTGCAGAACTGTCAGAAAGCATCTATATGAGGGAAAAGGTTAATTGCAGCAGACACTTTTAAAAAACATTTAGCCAAAATATGGAAACCCTCCATTAAATTAATGAAGAAAGATTTAAAAATGAAAACCATATGACAAAAGGAGAAATTGCTCATGATGAGCATTTTCTCCTTTTGCCTCAATGTTTACAAAAGTTGTCTACTGCAGAGGGGCCAGAAAGCGTCTGTACTTGGGAAAGGTCTGCAACATACCAGATGTGGCATCTTTGATTGCATCATCAAACTCTTCCAGTTTAATATGACACATGGCTCTGTTTTTAAAGATAACAGCTTTGTCTGTGTCCTTGACGTCGTTGAGCTCGAGGGCCTCTGTGTACAGCGAGAGGGCCTTTTCATAGTTCCCATTTTTAAATTTCTCGTTACCCTCTTCCTTCAAGGAGCTTAAACTCATCTGTAAAACAAATAAAGCTGTTAGGAAATATAACTCAAGAGCTAGATAGATAAGAAGAGTATTTATGAATATGACCCTCAAACCCTTTGTTGTGGGTACTTAAAATAACAGTCTTAGTGAGACAAATCTTTTGAATTTGAGTACACACAACATAGGTTTTAGTTGAGTCATAAAAGAGATATTGATGGGAAAAGAACAAAATCAAACTTGTTTCATACAGTTCTTCCCTTTGTCACAGTATTTCAAAATCAATCTGTTTCAATCAGAGCCTGCGTCAAAAGTTGTCTTCATTGTTGAAAGGGACAATAATTATAACATGTGTCGAAGAAAAGCAGACAGACTTGTAATATGTGTCGAAGAAAAGCAGACAGACTTGTAATATGTGTCGAAGAAAAGCAGACAGACTTGATTATTAAAAAGTTATCCAAGTTTCTGGTCTTCAATTTTGATGATCGATAGGTGATAACAACAACAGACCTGTCGTACAATTTGGAATTGAAAATTAATATTCCTCTTTTTCTAGTCATCTGAATTTTACTTAACCCTTTCCCTCATACGACAATTCTGCAGCAGACGACTTTGAACGTATTTTGTCAAAACATAGAAAATCTCCATAATTGAATGGATAACCTATGACTAAAAGTGGAAAACATTGTGGCAAAAGGAGAAATTGCATGTTTTGTGCAATTTCTTCTTTTGTCACTATGTTTTCAAAAGCTGTCTGCTGCAGAGGTGTCAGAAAGAGTCTATATGAGGGAAAGGGTTAATTTCTACTTATCCTAAAATGTTTCCTGAGGGTTAGATAAAAGAGAGTTAAATTTGATTGTTTAATGTTTTACGATACTTTCAACAGTTCTCCAGTGTTATGATTTATCACGGCTACAAGCCAGTCAGTCATAAAACTAACCCTTCAACCCTGAGCGCCATGGAGGGCAGCCATTACCATCCTTTATAAAGTCTTTAATACGACCTGGGTGTGGATCTAACCTGCGACCTCCAGCATCGATTATTAAAGGAAATCCATATTTAAATCGCAGTGTGTTATAAGTTAGTAATCTAGGAAAAGAACTAGTGCAGGTTTCTGTACAATGAATGTGATTTTACATGGTTCGGATCCTACAATGCAATATATGTAATAAGATATATTGAGACTAGGAAAAGGACTAAAAATATTTAAAACTTGTTTCATGCAATTCTTCCCTTAGCCACAGTAATGTGACAGTATTTCAAAATCAAACTTGGTTCATGCAATTCTCCCCTTTGTCACAGTATTTAACCAATCTGTTTCAATCAGAGCCTGCGTCAAAAGTTTTCTTTATTGTGGAAAGGTAAAATACAACATGTGTCTTAAGAAATGCAGCTAGCCTTGATTCTTAAAAAGTTATCAAAAAGTGTCTGTTGTTCGATTTTAGTGATCGATAGGTGTTAAAAACAACATACCTTTCGTACACTTTGGCATTGAAAATAAATACTTGTTTAAAACTTACATTTGTGCCTA
>JASEVX010000013.1:19303024-19323067 GCA_031761405.1 Serripes groenlandicus | reverse complement strand
ATTCAATAAATGTTCTTTTATTTATTGAGTTCAATATGTTTGCCAGACTTTTTCAAAGTCGACTGCCGCAGATTTATGAATGTAGAATATATGTGGAAAGAATGCACAAGGACGTAGCTTCCTTTAGGCACGTGCATACACATTTTTTCTCGAAAAGAGCATGCCCTCGGACCCCCCTAGATCAACGAGGCGGGGCGGGGCCTACACATTGATTATTGCCAAGCTACGCCCTGTGCAGTTGCATCTCCAGCAAACGACTTTGAAAACACTGTGGTAATTTCTCCTTTTGTCACAACGTTTTCAACTCTATTCAATAAGTGTGGGTCTACTTTCATTCATAGAAATGTGCCAGTTATACCTAAATGTGAAGGCCTACAACATTCGTCCATTTATAAATTTAATAAAATTCTAAAAAACGTGAAGGAATATTTCCACAAAAATGTGGTTCTATCGAGAAACACATTTCTATTCGTAGATCCAGATTCTATGTCAAAATTTAATAAATCTAAACCATTGCACATGTTGAATTAGCATACAATGAGGACCATATGTTGTCTTATCAAATACCGTATCTGGCATCTGTGAAACAGTAAAGCTTCAATATATTTATTATAGAGAGAGAGAGAGAGAGAGGAGAGAGAGAGAGAGAAGATGAGAGAGAGAGAGAGAGAGAGAGAGAGAGAGAAGAGAGAGAGAGAGAGAGAGAGAGAGAGAGAGAGAGAGAGAGAGAGAGAGAGAGAGAGAGAGGAGAGAGAGAGAGAGAGAGAGAGAGAGAGAGAGAGAGAGAGAGAGAGAGAGAGAAAGAGAGAGAGAGAGGAGAGAGAGAGAGAACGAGATATAGAGAGAACGAGATAGAGAGAGAGGAGAGACATAGAGAGAGAGGGGGAGAGAAAGAAGGGAGAGATATAAAGAGAGAACGAGATATAGAGAGAGAGAGATAGAGAGAGAGAGAGAGAGAGAGAGAGATGAGAGAGAGAGAGGAGAGAGAGAGAGAGGAGAGAGATGAGAGAGAGAGAGAGAGGAGTAGGAGAGAGAGAGAGAGAGTGAGAGAGAGGAGAGAGGAGATTTGAGAGACGAGAGGCGAAGAGAGAGGAGCGGACAGACAAACAAAACAAAAAAAGACTCCCCTCGATGAGACGAGAGATGACGACTGAGAGAGAGATGCGACGAGGAGCGCTGAGAGAGAGAGTATCCTTTGGATTTGCTTGTTTGTGTGTCTTTACATCGCTTTCAACTGCACTACTCGTGATTTCCCTGAAAGAACCCCCTTTTTTTCTTATCTTGGCCTACCATAATATCTTATCTTATCCTGACATCAGCGAATCGGCCATAATGCTCAAGGAAGGGAGTCACTTGTTTACTTTTTGAAGACTTTTGTATGACCCGACCTGGACTCGGACTCTGCTCTCCCGCTTTGAACCGGACAATCTTATCAGTGCAGAGGCGTTACATTTGCATGTGGACTGATACGATAGACAGTGCAATATAAGTTTAGACTTACCTGGAATATGCAGATGTTACCCTTTTCCACATGCAGACGCATTTCCAGAAGACGACTTTTGAAAAACATTGCCACACAAAAAAAAAAATATCGTTTTCAAAGTCGGTCATCTAAAGAATTGTTTGTATGTTGGAAAGGGCTACTTCTCCAGATAAGAGGAACAAAGGCAAATTTATTTTAAAAAACCCAATTACACAACTTGGACTAGAAACGGCTTCTATTAAATTGTGCGTAATGTAAGATATAGGTTACACTGGACCCCAAAAGGGCGTCGAAAATACAATGTAGTTTGAACTATAACAGAGAATCAAACGTTCGAACAGTGTTACAAACGGAGATTAACGCTTTCTCACATACAACAAGTCTGCAGCAGATGACTTTAAAAAACATACTCGAACAAATTGGAAACTCTCCCTAAAATGAAAGTACAAAAATTGAATATAGTTGAAAAAATGATAACAAAATGAGAAAATTGCTCGTTTTGAGCAATTTCTTTCTTTTGTCCGCCCTGCTGTCTGCTGCAGAGGTGTCAGAACGTGTCTATATGAGGGAAAGGGTTAACTGTTGAGGTTTCAGATCATTTTGACGTAATTAACCCTTCCCACTTGCAGGCGCAATTCGACAAATCTGCCGCAGACGACATTTGAAAACGTTGTGGCAAAAGAACCAAATGCTCAAATTTAAGTCTTTGTCGGATTTAGTCAGTTTAGCCTGCCTGGGAAGAATGCCGCAGTGTCAAGTACTTGTGCGTAGGAAAGTCAAGAAACACATGAGTAGACGAATTGGCCGCGGTTATGTGACTGAACTACAGTTTCTAGAAACGGATTCTGTTAAGATTCAATTGACAAATTTCCCTTATGCGTATATTTTGTTCAACGATTCAATAAGTATGCCTGCAATTTCAGATTTTGTTCCATATAATTGCATAGTTATTTTCAAATGAGTCTGTTGTATAGGGGGAAATAGTTAATGATATTTTTTATCGAATCGCATTTTTCAATATTAAGTACAGCACCGCTTTGCGCAATTAGCTCAATAAGTCCTTTTTTTTTGGTCTTCAGTAAAATAGTTTGATTATCTATTTTTTTTTATATCAAAGTAAGGGATTTTAGGGAAAAATAAACAAAAAACAACTTTGGAGTCTAGACAGCAAATCTGCAGGATTCGACTTTGAAAAGATCTTAATCTCAGTCAATGAAAACATAACAAATTAAATATAATTTAAAACATTTTTAATATGCAATAAACTGAAAAATTTGTCAATGCAAAGTATAATAGTGGAAAAGATTTAAAACATTGTGACAAAATGAAAAACTTACGCATTATGAGAACATTTTCATTATTGTCACACTGTTTTCAAAAGTCGACATGCTATAGGGGTATCAGACTGCGTCTGTGTATGAGGGAAAGCGTGATTGTCGACCTGAATAATAATTGTTCACAATTGTTAGAAGAATACAAGATAAATAACTCGTATAGGTTCAGTATCAAGATGAAATTGGGGTGATTTCCCTTGACAACAAAATATCTCTAGATCGAGATATTTATATTTCCTGGATTTCTATCGGCAAAACAAAATCCACTATTCTTCAGTGGCTACATTTTCGCACACTAGTTTATCCCATTTGTTAACGCAATGTGCATACATTGCTCACTTGGCTATCTGACGAAAATACTTCGCTGTATGTATACTCAGACCACATACTTTGCCGTACGTATACTCTCAGCTTAAATACTTCCTTAATATACTCTCGCTGTATGTATAACAGACTAAAATACATCGCTGTACGTATACTCAGACTAACATACGTATACTCTGATTAATATACTTCGCTGTTTGTATAATCAGACAAAAATAACCGCCGTACGTATAATAGACAAAATTCTTCGTTGTATGTTACTGCTCAGACTAATATACTTCCGCTGTATGTATAATCAGACCAAAGTACATCGCCGTAAGTATAATCAGACCAAAATACCTCGCCGTATGTATAATCAGACCAAAATACTTCTTAATATAATTAGCTGTATATATAATAAGACCAAAATATCTCGTTGTGCGTATACTCAGACCAAAATACCTCGTTGTGCGTATACTCAGACCAAAATACTTCCCTGTACGTTTAATCAGACCAACATACTTCGCTGCACGTATAATCATACCAAAACACCCCATCGTACGTATAATCAGACCAACATACTTCGATGTACGTATAATCAGATCAAAACACTTCGCTGTACGTATAATCAGACCAACTTACTTCGCTGCACGTATAATTATACCAAAACACCTCGCCGTAGATATCATCAGACCAACATACTTCGATGTACGTATAATCAGACCAAAACACTTCGATGTACGTATAATCAGACCAACATACTTCGATGTACGTATAATGAGACCTAAATACTTGGCCTTACGTATAGTCATACCCAAATACTTCGTCGTGCGTATAATCACACTAAAATACTTCGCCGTTCGTATAATCATACCCAAATACTTCGCCGTTCGTATAATCAGACCAAATTACTTCGACGTACGTATAATCAGGCTAAAATACTTCGCTGTACGTATAATCAGACTAAAATACATTGCTGTATTTTTAATCAGACTAAAATCCTTCGCTGTACGTATAATCTGAACAAAATACTTCGCTGTATGTATAATCATACTAACATACTTCTCCGTACGTATAATACTTCGCTGTGTGTATAATCAGACTAAAATACTTCTCCGTAAGTATAATAATACCAAAATACTTCGCCGTTCGTATAATCAGACCAAATTACTTCGACGTACGTATAATCAGGCTAAAATACTTCGCTGTACGTATAATCATTCTAAAAAACATCGCTGTATTTTTAATCAGACTAAAATCCTTCGCTGCACGTATAATCTGACCAAAATACTTCGCTGTACGTATAATCAGACAAAAATCCTTCGCTGTACGTATAATCTGACCAACATATTTCGCTGTATGTATAATCTGACCAACATATTTCGCTGTATGTATAATCAGACTAACATACTTCGCTGTTTGTATAATCAGACTAACATACTTCGCTGTTCGTATAATCAGATAAAAAACCTTCGCTGTATGTTTAAGCAGACTAATATACTTCGATTTATGTATAATCAGACTAAATATACTTCGATGTATGTATGTATAATCAGCCTAATATACTTCGATGTATGTATAATCAGTCTAATATACTTCGCTGTACGTATACACAGACTAAATATACTTCGCTGTTCGTATACTCAGACCAACAAACCTCGCTGTATGTTTAATCAGACTAATATTCGATGTTTGTATAATCAGACTAATATACTTTGATGTATGTATAATCAGTCTGAAATACTCCGCTGTATGTATACTCTGACTAAAATACCTCGCAGTGCGTATAATCAGACCAACATAGTTTGCCGTAGGTATAATTAGACTAATATACTTCGTTTACGTATAAACAAACTAATGTCTTTCGTTGTACGTATTCTCAGACTATGCTGAACGAATATCAATCCCATACAAATCAGACCAAAAAATATATATATATATAGAAGCGTTTGTGACAATAAACAGAGCGTACGTGTACTTCAGTCATTTTTGCAGTTTAATTAAACACTTGAGAAGGTCGAGTTTCATTACTCAATGATGACAAGTTTAGGCGGGATGTGCGATTTTTACAAGCTTGCTAAGTTAGACAAATATTTTGACGTTGCTAGCAGCGAAGAGTGCAGGTAAGCAAACCATTAACCTACGCAAGCTAGAGCTACAATGTACATAGTCCTCGTGCACCTGTGCCGCTAACTTTGCTTCTATTAACATATTTCACAAAATCGACTCTTCCATGTTGACAATTTGAAGACTCCATTTGACGTCAAACAGGAAATTTGGTACAATTTAATGTCTAAGTGGCAAAGAATGCAGATTTCAGGAGAGACGGTTCTTTACGAGCTGTCTCACCTGAATCTGCATTGTTTGCAAAAGCCATTAATTGCCGTCGACAGTGAAATGGGTTAACAACATAATAATCTACAAAATGGCTAACTTTCATAGATCTAAAAAAACGCACTTCAGAATAAAGCGTACGAAAATGAAACTGAAAATGGTTGTATTGATATTTCTATTTACAAGAAAACAAAATGAAAGTAGAACCGTTGAAAATGAGTCAATAAACCAAGGACGTTTCTTCCCGTCAATGGGAAAAGGTACACGTTGCCTTTTCTGAACAGTGTAAGTTTAGATCAGCCTGTACATTCATTTCGTCTAATTATAATCTACATTAGTCAGGCGCATAGCTCCCTGTAGGCACGTGCCTACACATTTTTACTAAACAATGCCACAAAATGCAGCTGCGGCGATACACATCTGCGTAATGTATCGACCAGATCAGCCTGCGCTGTCCGCGCAGACTGATCTGGCCGACACATTCCGTCTTAGGGGGGCATAGATAAAGTAGTGATTTCTGAAACAGAAAATCCACAGAAGGCGAAAAGTGTATATCCGGGTACGCCTGTGTTGCATGCTTAGGCTGATCCGGGTCGATACTTAACGCAGAGTCCACAATGTTGATTTTCTCACGAGACGGCCTACACATTGATTATTGCCAAGCTACGCCCCTGGTAGTTGACAGAAGTTTCTTACACGCTTATGTAAGTAGTATGTTAACAGTGTAGAGTCTGATCCGGATCATAGGTTGTCGCTTTATTTTCGGATTTTTTTTTGAATTAAGGGAATTTGCAATCGAATATCAGCTTTCTCGCTTATTGGTGCACCCGAAACAGACGACTTAGGAAAACTTAGTGGCAAAATGAGAATGTTCTCATGATGTGAAATTTCTTATTTTGTCTTATTATATTTTCAGCTCTATAAAGAATTAAACGTTCCTTTATATAAAATGTCCATGTTTTGCCCAAATGTTTTTAAAATAACTTATCTGCTTCAGATTATTTGTATGTCAGCTGGAGTTAAAGTATATTCATTTTCTTTCTCACTATAGTTTAGATTATGACCTGGCTGATCTGAAAACATTGTGGCAGTAGGACAGGTCTTAGCTTGGCGCGATGTCTCGAAGGTCGATTTTCGTGTGACGTGCTCAAAATAATATCTCCACAATCTGTAAACCCTTATCTCGTTATACGTGAGTTTAAGCACTGTTATTGAACACTTCCCTTTTCTCAAAAAATATTCATGATCAACATTAGCTTTCATTTTTATGACACATGAATAATATGTGTAAAGGTATTATTCAGGATGAATGCATTTTCGTTTAACTCTATCAGCGCCGAATTGTTTAAAGTAGACTATTCCATATTCAGAATCGGGCGTCTCCATTTCTCATGTAATAAAAGTTCGGATTTATTTGATAGCTGAGAGGCAAGCAATGCTTATTTAAGGTAAGAGAGCTCGTCACGAGCTGTCTTACCTGAATCTGTATTGTTAGCAAAAACCTCAAAATTGCCATTGGCGCTGAAAGAGTTAATGTAATGTAAATCGGTTCATACATATTGAAATTAAAACGAGGCTAAGAATATCATTAAGAAACGTGTATTCCGCAATGCCTGCCTTTAACCCTTTTCCTCATATAGAAGCTTTCTGACGACTCTGCAGCAGACGGTTTTTTGAAAACATGTTTACAAAAGCAGAAATTGCTCAAAACGAGCTAACCGAAGAGTTTTTCAACTCTATTCAACTATTTCATTCAAAGGCAGTTTCCAATTATTTTCGGGTATCTTTTCAAAGTCGTCTGCTGAAGATTTGTTGTATGTGGAAAAGGGATAAACTGAACATTAGCAAACACTATGTAGACCAAAGTTGTGTGTCTACATAGTTCGCTATGCATTCAGCAGTATGTCCGAACATATAATTGCATTATGTTGAAAAAACTTAAATATATATATCAATGGAGTGACAATACTGTTAGCAGCAATTCAGTATGAAAAGGGTTGAAGACACATCCGGGAGATTTCTATAGCCCAATTCATTCAACGTAATATTGAAGTTTATTTTTCTAATATTGATCACATCACCTGATTTATCTTTGTAAATATTGCTCGCGTCACACAAAAACCCTTCAGTGGGGTGGTGCAGTCAGGAAAGATTTAGATGGGCCTGCGCTTCCTAACAGTGGACTAAAGGCCATCCCTGTCTTTAAAATAATATGCAAAGACTGACTTAACGAGTCTGTAATTTGATCTTCAATACTATTTGTTTGTCAAAAACCACGGAAGATCTTATTTCGCGCACGACGTAGCCCACGTGATTTATATTTACGTTGTCGCTAGGTAACTTAAGAACATTCACAGCTCGATTTCATACCGTTTTCAACAGCATTTCATTTGTACCTTACATTTTTCGTATTTGTGCCAGTACTTCTTCTTGCGAACAGCTGACTGCCTTTCCCCATGGACAGTTTACCTATTCGTGAAAGAAGATTGTGTCATTCGTCAATCGGGGTATAACCGTTCGGTTGAGACAGATATTCGAACTCGCAACTTGTTGATTGGCATACCGATTGGTAACCAACGGATAAACCAACTGGGGTCTCGTTTTCGGAAAGCACATTATACAACTTTCATTGTTAAGTTAAACTTGAATTATATTCAATCTTATTAACATTCATTAGATATTGTGTTTTTACACCCTTTTCAACATCATTACCGCCAATACATGGCTGAAAGAGCAACTCGAATATATTCCTTTGATTTCTTACGACGGTCTGTTTGTTTTAACTCTGCCCCACTTGCAAACTAGCACTTCACACAGCACACTTTCCAAGTAACTGGATGATTTATCACATATACTGTTAGCCCATTGATGGAAGATGAATGGCGCTTGTCGCATTGGCTTTTGTCAAAAGTCGGAAACAATGTTGGCCGAGCTAGGGTTTGAACACTCAACCTCTAGAATAATAGTCAGCGTCGCTACCGACTGAGCTGTCTTGTTTCAATAAAGTGAACCTTCGCGTATTTATGACAGATGTAGAAGAAGGCATGTCTTTCGGACGTATGCTTTCTGATTATAATGGACAATATTTCTCAGAAATTTCTTGAAACTTTGTGGCAGAAGAAAGATAGCTCATCATGAGCATTTTTCTCTTTTTGCTACAATGTTTGCAAACTATGTCCGCCATACGCGAGTCAGAGTATGCCTGCATGTGGGAGCCGCGCGGAAGCTGCATGTGTTGATGTGGATCGGCACTGGTCGTAACAATACCAGAAGGTTAGGTTTAATAAAGTAAATAATATACTAAAGGCAAAACAGGCTTAGGAATTTTATTTACAGTCGGTACATACATGTTCAATATAAACATCGGTTATATCTAGCTTTCAATTGAAACACAATATACACCAGACCAAGCAATTTCTTTTTTAAGCTTTATTTCATTTCCTCACAAGGTTATTGTGACCTTGCAAATCATAAACACAAAATACACTAGACCAAGCAATTTCCTTTCACGCTTTATGCCATTTCCTCACAAGGTTATTGTGACATTGAAAATCATAATAACAAAATACACTAGACCAAGCAATTTCCTTTTACCCTTTATGCCATTTCCTCACAAGGTTATTGTGACATTGCAAATCATAAACACAAAATACACCAGACCAAGCAATGTCCTTTCACGCTTTATGCCTTTTCCTCACAAGGTTATTGTGACATTGCAAATCATAAACACAAAATACACCAGACCAAGCAATGTCCTTTCACGCTTTATACCATTTCCTCACAAGGTTATTGTGACCTTGCAAATCATAAACACAAAATAACATCCTTTCATATGTCAAATTAAGTAATTTAGCATTGTCCTTACTTTATGATACAGGCAACCTATGCCGTTGGTGAAACAGACCACATTTGTAAGTATTTTTTGAAAAAAGAGAAATTGCTTAAATGAATTAAAATGATCACTCTCTTTTAAACATTGCTTCCACTGGAAGATAAGTTGTATTGCAGCAGACGACATTGTAAACATCGTTAGAAAAGCAAAAATTGAATCTCATTTTTTACCAACTTGTTCAACTCTTAATATACACGCCATCTTCAAATGTTCCTAAATGTTACAAGTTCGTGTACTTTCAAAACAGACGACCGCGAACACGTGCATACATCATCTTACTCCACTCGAAATAGGAAGCCACCAGACATTCCTGATTGTTAGTTGATGTAAATACAACGAGACTTGTTATACGAAGGTTCATTTTAACCCTTTCCCTCATATAGGCGCTTTCTGACGCCTCTTCAGCAGACGGCTTTTTGAAAACATAGTGACAAAAGAAGAAATTGCACAAAACGTGCAATTTCTCCTTTGGCCACAATGTTTTCCATTTTTTGTCATAGGTTATCCATTCAATTATGGAGATTTTCCAAGTTTTGACAAAATACGTTCAAAGTCGTCTGCTGCAGAATTGTCGTATGAGGGAAAGGGTTAAACATTATCTACATATTTTCCGGATACAGAGGTCCGAATGATGCATTTACCAATCAACGGTCTTTAAATATTTATACTAGAACATAGAACATATCTATTGATTATATAAAAAAATACATATACAATGTTTTGATTCAACATACAATACATTTTTGAATCAAAATGACCAAATTAGAGAAATGTTTCTTTGGATTTACCATTATTGTTCAGCTTAACAGTTTATATATTTATTCCAAAAATAACCCTTATTAATATATGTTTTCCTGTTACGATGATGTATATCACATACCTAAACAAAATTAAATTCATCATCAATTTCATTAGAGCTATAATAAATACACACTATTTCTGATAGTTCAATCCTGATTTGTTTATGACTACCAGTCTGTCTGCCGAAATACTCATCTGAGACAAGTGTTTTACACCGGTCACGGAGTATTGCGTGTAAATATGATGTATCATCAATTAGCATATCACTTCTCCAATTTGTAATCTTTGTTTTAAATAATGTATGTCTCATGTTTTTGTTTATATTATTGGATTTATTGCCTATTTTCGAGTATAGTGGTACGAATGATTTATTCACGAAACCGCGGTCGATGAATTTTCACAATGCAGAGTGTAAATGCCTTATAGACGGCTCCTGATATATACATGTACTTTTGCACAAAGATCTGGATCTGGTCAATTTTGTGGGGTAAAACGAACACTGGAATACCAAAGACGATGCGTTATTCTGAAGCTCATTGTAAAATCGACCGTTGACAGGACAACATTATACATGTTCAACCAATACGTACGATACTAAATTCATCAGATTCACCGCCAATTAAAAGCTGACCGACAGACTTGTGACAGCCTATTGCATACTTCGGGAATTCGACCACGTGTTGTTTGGGTGTAATAGCTACTTCGTCTCCAGAAGAATCTAATGTATCCGCTCCAGAAACTGCAGTATATAATGTTGTAGTTACAGCAGCGGTTTCTGACTTGTTTGCAGAAGGTGCGTCTTTCAGCCTTATCGGTGTATAAAAGTCTTTATACACAAATGTTTGCAGTTCAACAAGGCTAGGATTGAAATGTTTAATGCCTTCAGGTGTGCTTACATACAGCGAGTTGTCTTCATCAAATGTCATGGACGGTTTGAATTTTCCATCCTGCGATAGAAGAACAGCGGAAGAATTATTTCTTGTTTCCATTTGCCTGATCGAATCGACATGGATGAACGCCAAACGACCTTCATCAACTGTGTAAAAGCGCCCCGTCTTATCATTGATCAGTATACAAGTTAAATTCATAAACAGATCCTCTCCATTGTTACTCCTTGAAATTCGTTCAATAGTATTACCATCTCGACCAAGAATGCGTAGATGGGTCATGAATGACACGAAAATCTTCCCGCCAAATGTTGCCAATCCGGTGGGCGTGTCATCAACTTGCACGGAACATTCATCGGCCAAGACGTCTGTAACGGAAACAAACCGAATTATCTTTTCTTCCGGAAGCGTAACAACAAGCCTTCCTGGCTCCACTTCTACTATGTTCAAAGGTCTCATTTGTAGGCAGTGTTTCAACTGGTATACATTGTTCCTTCTGAATAATTTCAGTGCATTGTTCGACGAATCGACCAGAACGTATCTGCCGTCTGAGAGACATTCTATGTCAGTGATAGAGCTGTTCGACTCCATCGGTTGTTTGACTCGTAGTGCCGTGGTTGTTGTTGGTTTCAGGCTTACGTATTTGGAGAGAATCGTCTCATAGTCAGGGCTAAAAGACAGGATCCATGGTGTAGGTAACTTCTCGCTACATGATTTGATATACTCTTCAAACCTTCTCAAGTTAGAGTTTTCACGATAGGCACGAATGAATAGTTCTCCTTCGTCGTCTGTTTTCGAGTCTAAAGACACCTGGATATGCCGAATGTCCTTTAGAATGTTTTGTAACTCATCCTCAGAGATATTCATGCCTTCAATAATTCTTTTCTTTACTGTGGAAGCTGTTGTATCGATATGCGAACTAAGAATGTTTTCGGCAACAGTCTTAAGCCTAGTTTTACTCCCGTTTAGAAACGTATCTACATCAGATTTGTCTTTTTTATGCTTTCGTCTAATAATGTCATTGATACTCGTCTTTAACCCTATCAGTTTACCGGTTAACTCACTTAACTCTTCGGATTTAGCATAGCCTTTTGAAACCGTTGAAATCAGTTCAGACTCGCAGGAATTGTGATCGTCTTCCAAACACATACTGCAACAAAGTACCTTGTGTGCTGTGCAGAATTGTTCGACAGCCTGACCTGGATGGATGTGGCAACCCTTCGAACCCATCTTGACTAACAGCCCTTCCTCATTAGCTTCAAATACATCAGTCAGAGTTGCATGTTCTGTACCCACCAGTGTGTGTGACTTCGAGACCGTGACCTTCTGATGATGAAATCTACATTCGTCGCACAAATATTCTTTACATTGGACGCAATAACACTTCGCTTTGACTTCAATGTTTTCTAATAGGCATGGTGTACAAGTCGGCTCTGGTACATCAGTCAGTGTTGCGCCCATTCCATAAATTTTCTGTTTAATTTCGCCTTCTGCCATAACTACTATAATTAAGTAATTCAAACTATCCGAAGGAATATCTGGAAATATATGAGATTGGATTAATGTAGAGGGCTAGATAATTGTGAGTAAACTTCCCAATATATAAAGTTTTACCTACATTACTGAAACATACTGGCTGTTTCGTTGTCTCTTGATTGCAGGTGTAAATGATTGATTGATCGGTGTTTTGTTCAATTACATTGCAGCGTTTCCTTGGTAAGTTACCAGTACTACTGGTCCATTTATCCTGATACCAAATAATCAGTAGTATTGCTAACCCCGCAGCCCTGATCGCAAAGGAAGGCAGCCATAATTAAACATACCCTCGAAAATATAGTGGAGAAGTGTATGCTTCAGTGATGAGTCGCGATTTACTCTGTTTCGTGCAGATGGGCGACGTCGTGGGGAACGTTTTGTCGACGCCTGTGTGATTGAGAGGGATAGGTTTGGGGGTGGGTCGATCATGGTGTGGGGAGGAATCGCTCATGGAGTAACATCTCCGTTGATTGTGCTGCAGGGGATTTTAAACGCGGTCAGGTACAGGGATGAAATTCTCCGTCCTGTTGTTGTCCCTTTTGTAGAGCGACATAACCTCATCTTCCAACATGATAATGCTCGACCTCACGTTGCTAGAGTCTGTCGAGAATTCTTAGCTGGTCATGACATTAACCCACTTGACTGGCCGCCGTACAGTTCCGATATGTCTCATATTGAGCATTTGTGGGACGAACTTGACAGAAGAGTACGGCGGCGTCAAAATCTGCCTGTTACACTTGACCAGTTAAGAATTGATCTATTGGAAGAATGGGACAATATCCCCATAAGGAGGATCAACGTTCTGATCAACTCCATGCATCGGCGAATACGAGCAGGAATAGCGGCGCGAGGGGGCCATATTGGATATTGACTTTTCAATTTCGAAAATTGAGGGTATCTTCCTCTGCGAATCAATTACTGTGCAATTAATCGACAAAAAATACTGAAAATTTGCAGAACTGCTCTTTAAAGGTAGTGATTGAAAACCATGTAACGATTATTATAAAAGAAATGTGATAAACTACTTTAATTCAACACGAAAGCCTACCCTGCGTTTCTTTTTTATTTCAGTATAATATGGTTTTTTTTATTATTTTATTTAATATTTATAAAAATGTAAACTGTTATCTGGTCGGAATCTCGTTTATATGTGGATTCAGATTGCCAGACAGACGGAAGAACAGACAAACAAAAGAACAAACAGACAGACAGGCAGACGGACGGATAGTCAGATAGACGAACGGACAGACGGAGAAGTGATTATTATCTGATCGGAATTGCGTTTAAAACCTTTTATTTATCTCAATAAACATAATATTTAAAACCTTTCTTTTTTCTTAATAAACATTTTGTTTAAAACAATTGAACATTCTTGATAAACATAGTAGGCTATCTTTTACGTTAATGTGACAATTCTTTTATTATATGTGGGCTCAGATTGGCAGACATACATAAGAACAGACAGAGGGACGAACGAACCGACGAACAAACAGACAGACAGTCAGACGGCCGCACGGACAGACAGATGGAGAAGTGATCATTATGTGCCTCCGTGACACGGCAGGCGATAAAAAAGAACTGTAAAAAAAATGTCAAATAGTATATACAGGTAACCAATCACGACTAATATACGAGAAATACATGTAAGTGAAGGCAGTAATCTATTCCAAAATAAAAACTATATATAACGTATATGATTTTTACCGTTCTTTCGGAATATCTTTTAATAGGTAGCTTTCCTGAACCCGTTTCTTTGGTCCATTAATACACACTGATATAAAGTTTACCCGATCTCTTCAAGAAGACAGTTAGCTCTGGTTAGCTCTAACCCTGTTCATAGCCTTTTCCTGATACAGACAAGCGTTAACACACATTTTTAAAATGTTGTGGAAAACGGGAAAAGTGGAAGGTGATTTTTTTGTCGAAAAGGTAAAATTGTAAAAGATTGTAGTTTCTTCTTTTTCGCCAATGTTTTCAAATCTGTAACGAATTTACATTTAACAAATTCTCAAGATAAAACTAGATTTTAAGTACACAGCTCTTGAACAGCTTTTATGATATGCACGGTTGAATACAAGTCCATGTTTTAGGCACTAGACAACTGTAGCTATACACTGTAATACAACATAGCTGTATCTATAATGCATGTAACAACCTATTTATACGATCAATTTTAGGAACGCAAATCGAAAATAGACTTTTTGAAAAATAGCATATTGGATTACATGAGTTTCGTTTAATATGGACAAACATTGGACAAACATTGTTGAAACAGTGAATCATCGAACACCTTAACAAACCAAACAAAAAATGTTTGAAACAACACAGATTGCCAGCCAATACACAATATCTAATTTATATATGAATTATGAAATTTGTAATCATAAAATGTGAAATGTTAATTCATTAAGAATGCAATATTTAATCTCGAAGTTTGAAATATGTAATTGCATAGTGTAAAAGATTAAAGAGTAAAGTTTGATATATGAGTTATGAATTATTGAAGTGTGCTGTATAAAAAAGTGAAATGTAAAGTGTAAAGTATGTAATAGTAAATTGTGAAACCAAATTATGTAGTTTGATATTGTGAGGTATGAATTTGAGAGGTACGAAGCATGACACTGTGATGTCTGAAGTATGAAATTATAAAGTAAGAACAAATTTAATATGAAATTATGAAGTAAGAAAAAAATAAATATAAAATCATGAAGTATAAAAAAGTTTAATCTAAAATTGTGAACTATGAGTTATGGAATCATGAATTGTGAAAACAAGTAAATTGGGAAGAGAGATTGATTGAATGATTGTTAGGTGTTTTACGCCGCATTCAACACATTTTCAGTTATATCACAGCGTTTCCTGGGTAAGTTACCAATACTACTGGTCCATTTATCCTGATGCCAGCCATTAAGTTGTAATGCTTACACCGCAACCCTGAGCGCCAAGGAGGGCAGCTATTACAACTGTTTTAACAACTTGATATAACTCATCTGTGGTTGAGAACGACGTGAAACCCAAAAGCAATTAATATCTGAGTACTTAACGGCAGTGAAACCCAAACAAAACTAAAATCTGTCTGAGTCATTTATGTCAGTGAAACTAATAACTGCATGAGTCCTTTAATTTAGGGAAACTTAGACAAAACTAATTACCGTCTGAGCCCTTACTTCAGTAAACGGAGGTTGAGAACGCAAACAAAACTAATTACTGTCTGAGTCCTTTACTTCAGTGAACAGTGGTTGAGAACGTTGTAAACGCAAACAAAACTAATTACTGTCTGAGTCCTTTTATTCAGTGAAAGCCAGACAAAACATATTACTGTCTGAGTCCTAATATATCTATAGGTGCTACCTATTTACGAAAAAAACCGCAAGATAATTATAAACAAAAATTAAAGAGCAAACTTTGGCCATAAAAAAGGATTTATAAGTAATTGACTAGACAATAATAATGTTAATGTCATGTTTCTTGCATTATAAAAACATATTTGGAATTCGTATTGCTGTTGTCTATTATTTGAACAGAAAATAATAAAGTAAAGACTTTCAGAAAATCAAGGAATACATTTATAATGAACGAGGTTAAAACATGAGGGCCAAGATTATCCTTAATCGATCACCTGCATTATGGCAAAGAAGCAAATAGATCAGCCCTTTTCTGATGCCACCTGGCGACTGCCTTTTTCAACCAGTCAATATGACTGGAACAAATTATGTAAGGGGTCACATTTCTGCTAAACCCTTTCCCTATTAGAGACGGTTTCTGAGGCCTATGCAACAGACGATTTAGGAAAAGATTATCGCCACAAGAACAATTGCTTCTTATGAGAAAGTTATCCTTTTGCCACAATGTTTGATAAATAATTATACTTTGAATGAGTGAGTCAATAGCTCATGTATAGGAATTTGGGGTCTTTCATGTTGATACCACTTTTTTGCGGGAAACGACGTCGCTCCATTGACGTTACGCCAAGATGAAGTGTAACGGAAATGACGTCACGTACTTCTTTGGCTACGATTACAGTCAAAATTTAGTTTCGGGCGTAGAAGGCTAATGCTGTCGTTTTTTTTGACGAACGGGAAAACATATTTCTTACAGATTTCTATTTATTTTTAACTTTTTGTACAAATGTTAATTCCCACATAACACAGCACTTAAATGATCTTAAATATCGATTTAAAAAAAATGATTAAAAAGACGACAATAATTTTCAATCCGTGTTTTTCTGCTCATTTTTATACATACCCAAAATACCGATTTTTAAAAAAAATATTAAAAATCCGACAATAATTTTCAATCTGTGATTTACCTCTGCTTTTTATACATATCCAAAATGGCGGCCCCCATGGATTTTTCCAGTTTCATTTCAGAAAGCTTCATGGAATATTGAAAAAAAAAAAAAAAAAAAAAATCTCACACCTGTTACCTAATATGAAAAAGGCAAAGCCTCGTCACGAGCACAGCGCCTATAATGGGTCTAAGCTGTAGGTATATGACTACCATGATTAAGGAATATGTTACAAGCTGTCGGAACTGGGACCGTTATTGTACACTATCCCTACTTTATCTTTTGGTGCAAAGTCAAATCATCAAACATTTAAACATTCACTTCATCACATAAGCAATCACATATATAATACAGTAAAGTCAAACATATTAATAGTCTTAACAAGATATCCTTCAATTTGGCCTTACAAGTGACATAGTTTCAGACAGGTTTATAACAATGTTCAAAACAACCATCTGTCAAAGTTTCAACATGTTAACATTAAATGAAAAGCTTTCAGAGTGTTAACAACATTTTCCTTAAATATGGCCTAATAACCTTATGTTTGATCCGAAATGACACATATTTGAACTTGGCCTAGCTATCCTCAGGACAAACATTCTGACAAAGTTTCAAAATACTGAAGCAAACATTGAGGTCAAGAGTGTTTACACGATTGTTCTCAAATGTTTCCTAGTGACCTTGTTGTTTTTTTTATCCAACATGATCTTTAATTGAATTTAGCCTAGATTTGACCATAACACCAATAATGACAAAATGTCAACATGCTAAAATTAAAAATGCAGCATTAAAAATGTCTGATTGTTTACAAAATGTGACTTCAATTTGCTCTTGTGACCTAATTTTTGACCAACCATGACCCTTTTTTTTTTTACTAGGCCTATGTATTGTCAAGACAAACATTCTGACAAAGTTTCAAGCTGCTGAAGTAAAAGTGTGGTTTCTAGACTGTAAACAAGATTTTTCTTCAGATTGGTGAAGTGACCTAGTTTATGACCGGATATGACCCAAAAATTGAACTTAGCCTTTCTCCAAAATGACATCAAGACCATAATTCTTACAAAATTTCAACATGCTAAAGATAATTATGCAGCCTTCAGTGTTAACAAGATTTTCCTTCAATTTGAACTTATGACCCAGTTTTTGACCTCATATGACCAAGTTAAATAAATAAGGCCTCCAGAGTGTTTACAATATATATTTTCCATCAAATTGACATTGTGACCTAAATTTTCACCTCACAGGGCCAAGATTTGTTGGAGATGAACTACTGCTAAACTTGCATTCATATTGGATGTTGTAAAATGTTGCCTGTAGAGTGTTCACAAGGCAATTGATGATGGCGTGTGAACGAAGGACATCAGACAAACTGTGATCATGAAAAACACAAACTGTGCAATCAAAGAACAGGACCTTATTTGAATTTGATATATATACTTATCTGTTCATAAACATTACCTTGTATTAATCCATTAGTATTATATGTAATCAGCTGAATTTTTCTCCAGTCATCCTCAAAACAGCTGTAAATCCATCATTGTATGTGTTGCTCTCAATCTATTCCCTTGTTTAATGTTGATGCAGGAAGTTATATTATCCCACAGTTAAAGATGCATGCAATTTTCATTGTTTTGACAGGCACGAATGACCAAAGGGTATATCACTAACTGCCTATTATATATGAACTTCCTCTCCCATTTTCGACATAACAGCTGTGATTCCATGATTGTACAGGTTGCTCTCAATCCATTTACTGTTTTGATGTGTATGCAGGAAAGAATATTACCCCACAGTCAAAGATGCATGCATTTTTCATTGTATTGACAGGTACCAATGACCAAAGGGTATATCACTATCTGCCTATATAGATATGAATTTCCTCTCCAGTAATCGCCATAAGAACTGTTATTCCATGATTATATGGGATGTTCTTAATCCTGTATCCATTCTGTGTTTTAAAATAAAACTTGATGCTAATATCAATAATCATTGACTGCTGTTTTAATACATGACAATAACTGCAAATAAGAATGACTTTTAATAAAATAAGATGATAAATTAATTAAAAAACAGATCTATGAGAATAAACATGTATATTAGTTATGTCAGAAACCCAAGCTTTGGGCTCTGAGAATAATGTTCAAGTTTTGATTTAGATCAGGTTGTACCTCTGTGCAGCCTTATCTGGATTATTCATTTAAACCAATTACTTTAAACTTATCTATTTTAGCTTAAATCTTATTTTAATCACACTCCATGTCCTTGAGATACAACCAGTTCTTACGCCATTTGTGCAGAAAATCCCAGTCTTCACTGCTTCGAATTCAGTAAATATTTGGGAGATTTTCTATGCACCGCATATGACATGTGTTAGGCCAATATTTATGATTTTTTTTTGAAAGGGGCCAACTCCCCACTTATGTTCGGAAAAAAGGAGCCATTAAGGCCGTTTTCAACAAGTTTTCAGTCATATCACGGCGACCAGTTCACGTACTCATGCATTTTCTGGTTTTCCAACTCCAGTACACCGCACAACAGGCTGCTTTTCCACTTAGACTGTTAAACAGATCATTGGTGAAAGACGAATGACGCAGGTCACAATGACTTTTGTCAAACGTCAGAATTAATGTTGGTCGAGCTGGGATTCAAACTCACAACCCCTTGATTGACAGCCCGCTTCGCTACCGGAGCTCGGCCATTTATATATGATAAAAGGTCAAATTAGTGACAATGTGCAATGTGACTTACATGAATCATGTTTTGCCGAAGGGTGGGTTCCTTTAGAGCATCGCAGTGATCCTGACCTGCAATGTGCCTTGTTAAGATTCAATTTCGATAATTCGCACATCCTTTTTTACTTGTAAAAACAGTTTTTTTTAATTTTGTTAAGAGCACACAGGAAAAGTCATGCCCATATAA
Source organism: Serripes groenlandicus (assembly GCA_031761405.1). Taxonomy (NCBI): domain Eukaryota; kingdom Metazoa; phylum Mollusca; class Bivalvia; order Cardiida; family Cardiidae; genus Serripes; species Serripes groenlandicus. The sequence continues at coordinate 19,303,290 of JASEVX010000013.1, read as the reverse complement.
ATCCGTTTCGGCTCTTGAATTCACTGGGGACATTTCTTCTTGGGTTCGCTTAGTCTGAAAAGATGTTAGTTTTAACTAAATAGTCATTATTCAGAAATATTCCGTCCACATTGCAATGTGTTTCACCACTAAATAATTGGAGTGGATGTCATGCAGCAGAAACGTAAGATATTGCGTCATAAATTGTGTCAACAATCTGCCTTGAGGACTTCCAAGAACACTTCTAAAAATAGATTTACTTTTTCTTCTTCTAAATGTGCGGTTTT
>JASEVX010000013.1:19176181-19302824 GCA_031761405.1 Serripes groenlandicus | reverse complement strand
TCTCAAGAAAATGCATTGATCGATTTGGGATTAATACCGTATTTCATTTATACAAAAGTTATACTCATTATCTGTCTGTGTTAAAATATTGCGGCAAAACCTATCATTGCGAACCGCTAGCTGCCTTTCCAAAGACGATTGACGTTGGTCATAGTGTCATTTGTGAATCGGAGTATAACCTTTCGTTGAGACAGAAATTCGAACTGGCGACCCTTGATTAGCAGACCGAGTTGTAACAAACTGAGCTAACGGGTCACGGCAATGCAACTTTCATTGTTTAGATAAACTTTAATTATATTCAATGTTATTAACATTTATTAGATATTGTTTTTTTCAACGTTTTCAGCATCCTTACCGCCATATCATGGCTGAAAGAGCAGTTCAGAATATATTCCTTGGATTTAACTCTGTCCCACTTTCAAACTAGTACTCCACACAGAATACTTTCCAAGTAACTGGATGATGTTTCACATAGACTGTTAGCCCATTGGCGGCATACGAATGGCGCTTGTCGCATATTCGGAAACAATGTTGGCCGAGCTAGGGTTTGAACTCACAACTCCTGGAATACTAGCCAGCGTCGCTACGACTGCGCTACTGAGTTCCGGTGGTTGAGACATTGAACAGTTGTTTATATGAGGGTGTGCACACTGCAATATCTTGTTTCAATGAAGTCAACCTTAGTGTATTAATGACAGGTGTAGATAAAAATACGTCTGTGGATTTATCCTTTCTGATCATAGCGGCCAATTTTTTCTCAGAAATTCCTTAAAACTCTCTTTAACCGTTTCCCCCCATTTGACAAATCTTCACTTTGCAAAAATATTGATAATCTCTACAAACAACGTATTATTATTGGATAAAATTTAAAACTTGTGGCAAAACAAAGATTGCTCATTATGTTCTTTTACTGTTTTCGCTACAATGTTTGCAAACTATGTCTGCCATACGAGTGTCAGAATGTGTCTGCATATGGGAGCCGCGCGGAAGCTGCACGTGTTGATGTGGATCGTCACTGATCGTAAAAATACCAGAAGATTAGGTTTAAATAAGTAAATGATATACAAAAGGCAACACAGGCTTAAGAATTTTATTTACAGTCGGCACAAACATGTTCAATATAAAAATCGGTTATATCTAGCTTTCAATTGAAACACAAAATACACTAGACTAAGCAATTTCCTTTCAAAGCTTTATGCTATTTCCTCACAAGGTTATTGTGCCCTTGCAAATCATAAACACATAATCTCATCCTTTCATATGTCAAATTGAGTAATTTAGCATTGTCCTTACTTTATGATACGAAACCTATGACGTTTGTGAAACAGACTACATTTGAAAGTATTTTTTGAAAAAGGAGAAATTGCTTAAATTAATTCAAATGTTCACCATATTTTAAACATTGCTTCTACTAGAAGATGTTTGTATTGCAGCAGACGACATTAAAAACATCGTTAGAAAAGCAGAAATCACATTTTTTTACCAATTTGTTCAACTCTTAATCGACACGTCATTTCCAAATGTTCCTAAATGTTTCAACATCATGTACTTTGAAAGCCGACAACCGCGAACACGTGCATACACATTAAGTCGACTCGAAAATAGGAAGCAACCAGACAGTCCTGATTGTTCGTTAGTTGATATAAAAACAGCGAGGCTGATGATACGAAGGTACCTTATCTGCATTATCTACATATTTACAGTTGCAGTTGTACAAGTCATGTATTTATCAATCCGCGGTCAATGAATATTCACAATACAGACTGCGTGAATGTGCTGGCTGATCTGCATCTACATGAGTCGTTAACGCCTTACGGTTAACCGCTGATATATACTGTTGCACAAATATCTAGATCAGATTAATATTTTGCAGTAAATCTAACACTTGCATACCAAAAACTAAGCGTTATTCTTAAGCTCAGTGTAAAATAGACCTTGGACAGGAATTATATACTAAATCTATACATGGTCGGCCAACCAATTTGTACGATACTTAAGACATCAGATTCACCGCCAACGAAAAGCCGACCAATAGACTTGTGGCAGCCTATTGCATACTTCGGGAATCTAACCACAGATTGTTTGGGTACAGCAGTTTTTTCTTCTTTAGAATGATAATAGAATATTCCGTTTTCAGGAGAATAACACAATATTTCGTCTTCAGAAGTTTGTCCTTCTCTAAAATCAAAATAAGGAATATAAAAGTCTTCAGAAGAATCAGATTCAGAATCTTCTGCAAAAAGAGAGTCTTGCATCCTAATCGGTGTATAACGTTCTTTATAATCAAAAGTTTGCATTTCAACAAGGTCAGGATTGAAATGTTTAATGTTTTCAGGTGTGCAGACATACAGAGAGTCGTCTTCATCGAGCGTCATGGACATTCTGAATTTTTCATCTTGCGAAAGAAGAACAGCTGAAGAATTTCTTGTTTCGATTTGCCTGATCGAATCGACATGGATGAACGCCAAGCTACCATCATCGACCGCGTAAAAGCGACCCGTCTTATCATTGATCAGTATACAAGTTAAATTTACAAACAGGTGTTCTCCGTTTTTATAGAATGAGTGTAGTGGAACAGAATTATTCTATTCTGTTCTACGGAACAAATGTCTATACGGCTATTGGGACACAATGTGTTGTAAAATTCAGCGATTTGAGGACAAAGAAATCGGTGAGAACGATTTCGCTGAAATTAGCCACACTGATAGACCACAATGCGATCTAGGTCTAGGCGGTTTCGTTATATCTGGGAAAAATCTAGTTTTAGATATTTTTAAGGTTAAAACCCGAAAATCGACATTTTGACTACATATTTCTGTAGATCTCGTACCAGCAAATAACGGAATCAGCTAGAGACCTGAAATTTAAACTGAAACTTGTCAAAGATCCAGTGCAAACAACGGTGTTTTTAAATTTCTCGCTCTTGAATCAAATATTTTCACGTGACCAAATACCTGGAAAGTGACGTCACGTTCAGCACTTCAGCGGTATGACGTCATAACGTTACAGTGGTGCAGAGGTAGAGCGTCGGCCTCTCGTATCAAAGGTCCCTGGTTCGAGTCCCGTGATGGGCGGGTCCTTTTGAGATTTTTCCACACAAAACGGCACGAGTACTGGTTAAGTCTCCAGGAAGCAGACATCGAGTGTGATTAATTTAAGCTTAAAGCTTGTTTCGCAATCGATGTAAAATAAATAAGTTTAAACTAAACTTGGGCGCCAAATCCCGATAATAATGTTCTATTTATCTTTTAGACTTACGGAGATCATTTTGGTGTTGCAAAATACTAGTTTCATCAATTGTTACGTTTTGGATCATGTTAGAATCGAAATAATATATTCAGCATTGTGTGTGGTCGGTTGGTAGTTCGGATGCAATTCTGCTCCTCTCCACTCATTCTATCCCGCGAAACCCTTAAGGTGTCGCCTTTCTAGTATAGAATGAGTGTAGTGGAACAGAATTATTCTATTCTGTTCTACGGAACAAATGTCTATACGGCTATTGGGACACAATGTGTTGTAAAATTCAGCGATCTGGGGACAAAGAAATCGGTGAGAACGATTTCGCTGAAATTAGCCACACTGATAGACCACAATGCGATCTAGGTCTGGGCGGTTTCGTTATATCTGGGAAAAATCTAGTTTTAGATATTTTTAAGGTTAAAACCCGAAAAATCGACATTTTGACTACATATTTCTGTAGATCTCGTACCAGCAAATAACGGAATCAGCTAGAGACCTGAAATTTAAACTGAAACTTGTCAAAGATCCAGTGCAAACAACGGTGTTTTTAAATTTCTCATACATTTAGTTTTGATAGTTGGAGAATGCTTTTAATAGGGGCTCTTGAATCAAATATTTTCACGTGACCAAATACTTGGAAAGTGACGTCACGTTCAGCACTTCAGCGGTATGACGTCATAACGTTATCGCTTTCGCGCCAAAACCAATAGTATGGTGTGTTTATCTTTTAGACTTGCGGAAATAATTTTGGTGTTGCCAAAAAACCTTGAGTGTCATCAATTGTTACGTTTTGAATCATGTAAGAATTGAAATTACATATTCATAACATATATATATTTAGTATTGCGTGTGGCCAGTTGGTAGTTCGGTATAATTCTGCTCCTCTTCACTCATTCTATCCCGCGAAACCCTTAAGGTGTCGCCTATCTAGTATAGAATGAGTGTAGTGGAACAGAATTATTCTATTCTGTTCTATGGAACAAATGTCTATACGGCTATTGGGACACAATGTGTTGTAAAATTCAGCGATTTGTGGACAAAGAAATCGGTGAGAACGATTTCGCTGAAATTCCCCACACTTATAGTACTCAATGTGATCTAGGTCTGGGCGTGTTCGTTATATCTGGGAAAAATCTAGTTTCAGTGATTTTTTAGGTTAAAACCCGAAAAATCGACATTTTGACTACATATTTCTGTAGATCTCGCACCAGCAAATAACGGAATCAGCTAGAAACCTGAAATTCAACCTAAAAATTGTCCGAGATCCAGTGCAAACAACGGTGTGTTTAGATTTCTCATACATTCAGTTTGGATTCTTGGAGAAAGCTTTCAATAGGGGTTCTTGATTTTAAAAAAATCTGTGGGCGTGACTAGGAAAGTGACGTCACGTCAGCGGTTGACGTCATAACATTACAGTGGTGCAGAGGTAGAGCGTCGGCCTCTCGTATCAAAGGTCCCTGGTTCGAGTCCCGTGATGAGCGGGTCCTTTTGAGATTTTTCCACACAAAACGGCACGAGTACTGGCTAAGTCTCCAGGAAGCAGACATCGAGTGTGAGTAATCTAAGCTTAAAGCTTGTTTCGCAATCGATGTAAAATATAGAATGAGTGTAGTGGAACAGAATTATTCTATTCTGTTCTACGGAACAAATGTCTATACGGCTATTGGGACACAATGTGTTGTAAAATTCAGCGATTTGTGGACAAAGAAATCGGTGAGAACGATTTCGCTGAAATTAGCCACACTGATAGACCACAATGCGATCTAGGTCTGGGCGGTTTCGTTATATCTGGGAAAAATCTAGTTTCAGAGATTTTTAAGGTTAAAACCCGAAAAATCGACATTTTCACTACATATTTCTGTAGATCTCGCACTAGCAAAAAACGGAATCAGCTAGAGACCTGAAATTCATACTGAAACTTGTCCGAGATCCGGTGCAAACAACGGTGTTTTTAGATTTCTCATACATTCAGTTTGGATTCTTGGAGAAAGCTTTCAATAGGGGTTCTTGATTTTAAAAAAATCTGTGGGCGTGACTAGGAAAGTGACGTCACGTCAGCGGCTGACGTCATAACGTTACAGTGGTGCAGAGGTAGAGCGTCGGCCTCTCGTATCAAAGGTCCCTGGTTCGAGTCCCGTGAAGAGCGGGTCCTTTTGAGATTTTAATGATTTAATTTTGAGATAATAATGTTCTATTTATCTTTTAGACTTACGGAGATAATTTTGTTGTTGCAAAATACTAGTTTCATCAATTGTTACGTTTTGGATCATGTTAGAATCGAAATAATAGTATCAGCATTGTGTGTGGCCGGTTGGTAGTTCGGGTGCAATTCTGCTCCTCTCCACTCATTCTATCCTGCGATACCCTTAAGGTGTCGCCTTTCTAGTATAGAATGAGTGTAGTGGAACAGAATTATTCTATTCTGTTCTATGGAACAAATGTCTATACGGCTATTGGGACACAATGTGTTGTAAAATTCAGCGATTTGTGGACAAAGAAATCGGTGAGAACGATTTCGCTGAAATTAGCCACATTGATAGACCACAATGCGATCTAGGTCTGGGCGGTTTCGTTATATCTGGGAAAAATCTAGTTTCATAGATTTTTAAGGTTAAAACCCGAAAAATCGACATTTTGACTACATATTTCTGTAGATCTCGTACTAGCAAAAAACGGAATCAGTTAGAGACCTGAAATTCATACTGAAACTTGTCCGAGATCCAGTGCAAACAACGGTGTGTTTAGATTTCTCATACATTCAGTTTGGATTCTTGGAGAAAGCTTTCAATACGGGTTCTTGATTTTAAAAAAATCTGTGGGCGTGACTAGGAAAGTGACGTCACGTCAGCGGTTGACGTCATAACGTTACAGTGGTGCAGAGGTAGAGCGTCGGCCTCTCGTATCAAAGGTCCCTGGTTCGAGTCCCGTGATGAGCGGGTCCTTTTGAGATTTTTCATCACAAAACGGCACGAGTACTGGTTAAGTCTCCAGGAAGCAGACATCGAGTGTGAGTAATCTAAGCTTAAAGCTTGTTTCGCAATCGATGTAAAATAAATAAGTTTAAACTAAACTTGGGCGCCAAATCCCGATAATAATGTTCTATTTATCTTTTAGACTTACGGAGATAATTTTGTTGTTGCAAAATACTAGTTTCATCAATTTTTACGTTTTGGATCATGTTAGAATCGAAATGATAGTATCAGCATTGTGTGTGGTCGGTTGGTAGTTCGGGTGCAATTCTGCTCCTCTCCACTCATTCTATCCTGCGAAACCCTTAAGGTGTCGCCTTTCTAGTATAGAATGAGTGTAGTGGAACAGAATTATTCTATTCTGTTCTACGGAACAAATGTCTATACGGCTATTGGGACACAATGTGTTGTAAAATTCAGCGATTTGAGGACAAAGAAATCGGTGAGAACGATTTCGCTGAAATTAGCCACACTGATAGACCACAATGCGATCTAGGTCTGGGCGGTTTCGTTATATCTGGGAAAAATCTAGTTTTAGATATTTTTAAGGTTAAAACCCGAAAAATCGACATTTTGACTACATATTTCTGTAGATCTCGTACCAGCAAATATAGAATGAGTGTAGTGGAACAGAATTATTCTATTCTGTTCTACGGAACAAATGTCTATACGGCTATTGGGACACAATGTGTTGTAAAATTCAGCGATTTGAGGACAAAGAAATCGGTGAGAACGATTTCGCTGAAATTAGCCACACTGATAGACCACAATGCGATCTAGGTCTGGGCGGTTTCGTTATATCTGGGAAAAATCTAGTTTTAGATATTTTTAAGGTTAAAACCCGAAAAATCGACATTTTGACTACATATTTCTGTAGATCTCGTACCAGCAAATAACGGAATCAGCTAGAGACCTGAAATTTAAACTGAAACTTGTCAAAGATCCAGTGCAAACAACGGTGTTTTTAAATTTCTCATACATTTAGTTTTGATAGTTGGAGAATGCTTTTAATAGGGGCTCTTGAATCAAATATTTTCACGTGACCAAATACTTGGAAAGTGACGTCACGTTCAGCACTTCAGCGGTATGACGTCATAACGTTATCGCTTTGGCGCCAAAACCAATAGTATGGTGTGTTTATCTTTTAGACTTGCGGAAATAATTTTGGTGTTGCCAAAAAACCTTGAGTGTCATCAATTGTTACGTTTTGAATCATGTAAGAATTGAAATTACATATTCATAACATATATATTTAGTATTGCGTGTGGCCAGTTGGTAGTTCGGTATAATTCTGCTCCTCTTCACTCATTCTATCCCGCGAAACCCTTAAGGTGTCGCCTATCTAGTATAGAATGAGTGTAGTGGAACAGAATTATTCTATTCTGTTCTATGGAACAAATGTCTATACGGCTATTGGGACACAATGTGTTGTAAAATTCAGCGATCTGGGGACAAAGAAATCGGTGAGAACGATTTCGCTGAAATTAGCCATACTTATAGAACTCAATGCGATCTAGGTCTGGGCGTGTTCGTTATATCTGGGAAAAATCTAGTTTAAGAGATTTTTAAGGTTAAAACCCGAAAAATCGACATTTTGACTACATATTTCTGTAGATCTCGCACTAGCAAAAAACGGAATCAGCTAGAGACCTGAAATTCATACTGAAACTTGTCCGAGATCCGGTGCAAACAACGGTGTTTTTAGATTTCTCATACATTCAGTTTGGATTCTTGGAGAAAGCTTTCAATAGGGGTTCTTGATTTTAAAAAAATCTGTGGGCGTGACTAGGAAAGTGACGTCACGTCAGCGGTTGACGTCATAACGTTACAGTGGTGCAGAGGTAGAGCGTCGGCCTCTCGTATCAAAGGTCCCTGGTTCGAGTCCCGTGATGAGCGGGTCCTTTTGAGATTTTTCCACACAAAACGGCACGAGTACTGGTTAAGTCTCCAGGAAGCAGACATCGAGTGTGATTAATTTAAGCTTAAAGCTTGTTTCGCAATCGATGTAAAATAAATAAGTTTAAACTAAACTTTGGCGCCAAATCCCGATAATAATGTTCTATTTATCTTTTAGACTTACGGAGATAATTTTGGTGTTGCAAAATACTAGTTTCATCAATTGTTACGTTTTGAATCATGTTAGAATCGAAATAATATATTCAGCATTGTGTGTGGTCGGTTGGTAGTTCGGATGCAATTCTGCTCCTCTCCACTCATTCTATCCCGCGAAACCCTTAAGGTGTCGCCTATCTAGTACCCTTTTATATTCTTTATAGAATGAGTGTAGTGGAACAGAATTATTCTATTCTGTTCTACGGAACAAATGTCTATACGGCTATTGGGACACAATGTGTTGTAAAATTCAGCGATTTGAGGACAAAGAAATCGGTGAGAACGATTTCGCTGAAATTAGCCACACTGATAGACCACAATGCGATCTAGGTCTGGGCGGTTTCGTTATATCTGGGAAAAATCTAGTTTTAGATATTTTTAAGGTTAAAACCCGAAAAATCGACATTTTGACTACATATTTCTGTAGATCTCGTACCAGCAAATAACGGAATCAGCTAGAGACCTGAAATTTAAACTGAAACTTGTCAAAGATCCAGTGCAAACAACGGTGTTTTTAAATTTCTCATACATTTAGTTTTGATAGTTGGAGAATGCTTTTAATAGGGGCTCTTGAATCAAATATTTTCACGTGACCAAATACTTGGAAAGTGACGTCACGTTCAGCACTTCAGCGGTATGACGTCATAACGTTATCGCTTTGGCGCCAAAACCAATAGTATGGTGTGTTTATCTTTTAGACTTGCGGAAATAATTTTGGTGTTGCCAAAAAACCTTGAGTGTCATCAATTGTTACGTTTTGAATCATGTAAGAATTGAAATTACATATTCATAACATATATATTTAGTATTGCGTGTGGCCAGTTGGTAGTTCGGTATAATTCTGCTCCTCTTCACTCATTCTATCCCGCGAAACCCTTAAGGTGTCGCCTATCTAGTAAATTATAGTACCATCTCGACTGCGAATGCGAAGTTGTGTCATTAATGACACAAACATGTTCCCGCCAAATGTTGCCAATCCAGTGGGCGTGCCATCAACTTGCACGGAAATTCATCGGTTAAGACGTCTGTATAGAATGAGTGTAGTGGAACAGAATTATTCTATTCTGTTCTATGGAACAAATGTCTATACGGCTATTGGGACACAATGTGTTGTAAAATTCAGCGATTTGTGGACAAAGAAATCGGTGAGAACGATTTCGCTGAAATTAGCCACACTGATAGACCACAATGCGATCTAGGTCTGGGCGGTTTCGTTATATCTGGGAAAAATCTAGTTTCAGAGATTTTTAAGGTTAAAACCCGAAAAATCGACATTTTGACTACATATTTATGTAGATCTCGCACCAGCAAATAACGGAATCAGCTAGAGACCTGAAATTCATACTGAAACTTGTCCGAGATCCAGTGCAAACAACGGTGTGTTTAGATTTCTCCTACATTCAGTTTGGATTCTTGGAGAAAGCTTTCAATAGGGGTTCTTGATTTTAAAAAAATCTGTGGGCGTGACTAGGAAAGTGACGTCACGTCAGCGGTATGACGTCATAACGTTACAGTGGTGCAGAGGTAGAGCGTCGGCCTCTTGTATCAAAGGTCCCTGGTTCGAGTCCCGTGATGAGCGGGTCCTTTTGAGATTTTTCAACACAAAACGGCACGAGTACTGGTTAAGTCTCCAGGAAGCAGACATCGAGTGTGATTAATTTAAGCTTAAAGCTTGTTTCGCAATCGATGTAAAATAAATAAGTTTAAACTAAACTTCGGCGCCAAATCCCGATAATAATGTTCTATTTATCTTTTAGACTTACGGAGATAATTTTGGTGTTGCAAAATACTAGTTTCATCAATTGTTACGTTTTGGATCATGTTAGAATCGAAATAATATATTCAGCATTGTGTGTGGTCGGTTGGTAGTTCGGATGCAATTCTGCTCCTCTCCACTCATTCTATCCCGCGAAACCCTTAAGGTGTCGCCTTTCTAGTATAGAATGAGTGTAGTGGAACAGAATTATTCTATTCTGTTCTATGGAACAAATGTCTATACGGCTATTGGGACACAATGTGTTGTAAAATTCAGCGATTTGGGGACAAAGAAATCGGTGAGAACGATTTCGCTGAAATTCCCCACACTTATAGAACTCAATGTGATCTAGGTCTGGGCGTGTTCGTTATATCTGGGAAAAATCTAGTTTCATAGATTTTTAAGGTTAAAACCCGAAAAATCGACATTTTGACTACATATTTCTGTAGATCTCGCACCAGCAAATAACGGAATTAGCTAGAAACCTGAAATTCATACTGAAACTTGTCCGAGATCCGGTGCAAACAACGGTGTGTTTAGATTTCTCATACATTCAGTTTGGATTCTTGGAGAAAGCTTTCAATAGGGGTTCTTGATTTTAAAAAAATCTGTGGGCGTGACTAGGAAAGTGACGTCACGTCAGCGGTTGACGTCATAACGTTACAGTGGTGCAGAGGTAGAGCGTCGGCCTCTCGTATCAAAGGTCCCTGGTTCGAGTCCCGTGATGAGCGGGTCCTTTTGAGATTTTTCATCACAAAACGGCACGAGTACTGGTTAAGTCTCCAGGAAGCAGACATCGAGTGTGATTAATTTAAGCTTAAAGCTTGTTTCGCAATCGATGTAAAATAAATAAGTTTAAACTAAACTTTGGCGCCAAATCCCGATAATAATGTTCTATTTATCTTTTAGACTTACGGAGATAATTTTGGTGTTGCAAAATACTAGTTTCATCAATTGTTACGTTTTGGATCATGTTAGAATCGAAATAATATATTCAGCATTGTGTGTGGTCGGTTGGTAGTTCGGATGCAATTCTGCTCCTCTCCACTCATTCTATCCCGCGAAACCCTTAAGGTGTCGCCTTTCTAGTAGGGGTTCTTGATTTTAAAAAAATCTGTGGGCGTGACTAGGAAAGTGACGTCACGTCAGCGGTTGACGTCATAACGTTACAGTGGTGCAGAGGTAGAGCGTCGGCCTCTCGTATCAAAGGTCCCTGGTTCGAGTCCCGTGATGAGCGGGTCCTTTTGAGATTTTTCCACACAAAACGGCACGAGTACTGGTTAAGTCTCCAGGAAGCAGACATCGAGTGTGAGTGATCTAAGCTTAAAGCTTGTTTCGCAATCGATGTAAAATAAATATAGAATGAGTGTAGTGGAACAGAATTATTCTATTCTGTTCTACGGAACAAATGTCTATACGGCTATTGGGACACAATGTGTTGTAAAATTCAGCGATTTGAGGACAAAGAAATCGGTGAGAACGATTTCGCTGAAATTAGCCACACTGATAGACCACAATGCGATCTAGGTCTGGGCGGTTTCGTTATATCTGGGAAAAATCTAGTTTTAGATATTTTTAAGGTTAAAACCCGAAAAATCGACATTTTGACTACATATTTCTGTAGATCTCGTACCAGCAAATAACGGAATCAGCTAGAGACCTGAAATTTAAACTGAAACTTGTCAAAGATCCAGTGCAAACAACGGTGTTTTTAAATTTCTCATACATTTAGTTTTGATAGTTGGAGAATGCTTTTAATAGGGGCTCTTGAATCAAAAAAATTCACGTGACCAAATACTTGGAAAGTGACGTCACGTTCAGCACTTCAGCGGTATGACGTCATAACGTTACAGTGGTGCAGAGGTAGAGCGTCGGCCTCTCGTATCAAAGGTCCCTGGTTCGAGTCCCGTGATGAGCGGGTCCTTTTGAGATTTTTCCACACAAAACGGCACGAGTACTGGTTAAATCTCCAGGAAGCAGACATCGAGTGTGATTAATTTAAGCTTAAAGCTTGTTTCGCAATCGATGTAAAATAAATAAGTTTAAACTAAACTTTGGCGCCAAATCCCGATAATATAGAATGAGTGTAGTGGAACAGAATTATTCTATTCTGTTCTATGGAACAAATGTCTATACGGCTATTGGGACACAATGTGTTGTAAAATTCAGCGATCTGGGGACAAAGAAATCGGTGAGAACGATTTCGCTGAAATTAGCCACACTTATAGAACTCAATGCGATCTAGGTCTGGGCGTGTTCGTTATATCAGGGAAAAATCTAGTTTCAGAGATTTTTAAGGTTAAAACCCGAAAAATCGACATTTTGACTACATATTTCTGTAGATCTCGCACTAGCAAAAAACGGAATCAGCTAGAGACCTGAAATTCATACTGGAACTTGTCCGAGATCCGGTGCAAACAACGGTGTTTTTAGATTTCTCATACATTCAGTTTGGATTCTTGGAGAAAGCTTTCAATAGGGGTTCTTGATTTTAAAAAAATCTGTGGGCGTGACTAGGAAAGTGACGTCACGTCAGCGGTTGACGTCATAACGTTACAGTGGTGCAGAGGTAGAGCGTCGGCCTCTCGTATCAAAGGTCCCTGGTTCGAGTCCCGTGATGAGCGGGTCCTTTTGAGATTTTTCAACACAAAACGGCACGAGTACTGGTTAAGTCTCCAGGAAGCAGACATCGAGTGTGATTAATTTAAGCTTAAAGCTTGTTTCGCAATCGATGTAAAATAAATAAGTTTAAACTAAACTTTGGCGCCAAATCCCGATAATAATGTTCTATTTATCTTTTAGACTTACGGAGATAATTTTGGTGTTGCAAAATACTAGTTTCATCAATTGTTACGTTTTGGATCATGTTAGAATCGAAATAATATATTCAGCATTGTGTGTGGTCGGTTGGTAGTTTGGATGCAATTCTGCTCCTCTCCACTCATTCTATCCCGCGAAACCCTTAAGGTGTCGCCTTTCTAGTAAGTTTAAACTAAACTTGGGCGCCAAATCCCGATAATATAGAATGAGTGTAGTGGAACAGAATTATTATATTCTGTTCTATGGAACAAATGTCGATACGGCTATTGGGACACAATGTGTTGTAAAATTTAGCGATTTGTGGACAAAGAAATCGGTGAGAACGATTTCGCTGAAATTAGCCACATTGATAGACCACAATGCGATCTAGGTCTGGGCGGTTTCGTTATATCTGGGAAAAATCTAGTTTCAGAGATTTTTAAGGTTAAAACCCGAAAAATCGACATTTTGACTAAATATTTCTGTAGATCTCGTACTAGCAAAAAACGGAATCAGTTAGAGACCTGAAATTCATCCTGAAACTTGTCCGAGATCCAGTGCAAACAACGGTGTGTTTAGATTTCTCATACATTCAGTTTGGATTCTTGGAGAAAGCTTTCAATAGGGATTCTTGATTTTAAAAAAATCTGTGGGCGTGACTAGGAAAGTGACGTCACGTCAGCAGTTGACGTCATAACGTTACAGTGGTGCAGAGGTAGAGCGTCGGCCTCTCGTATCAAAGGTCCCTGGTTCGAGTCCCGTGATGAGCGGGTCCTTTTGAGATTTTTCCACACAAAACGGCACGAGTACTGGTTAAGTCTCCAGGAAGCAGACATCGAGGGTGAGTAATCTAAGCTTAAAGCTTGTTTCGCAATCGATGTAAAATAAATAAGTTTAAACTAAACTTGGGCGTCAAATCCCGATAATAATGTTCTATTTATCTTTTAGACTTACGGAGATAATTTTGTTGTTGCAAAATACTAGTTTCATCAATTGTTACGTTTTGGATCATGTTAGAATCGAAATAATAGTATCAGCATTGTGTGTGGTCGGTTGGTAGTTCGGGTGCAATTCTGCTCCTCTCCACTCATTCTATCCTGCGAAACCCTTAAGGTGTCGCCTTTCTAGTAACAGAAACGAACCGAATGATCTTTTCTTTCGGAAGCGTAACAACAAGCCTTCCTGCCTCCACTTCTACTACATTCAAATGTATCATATGTAGGCAGTGCGTCGACTGGTATACATTGCCCCTACTGAATAATTTCAGAGCATTGTTCGACGAATCGACCAGAACGTATCGCCCGTCTGAGAGACATTCTATACCAGTGATAGAGCAGTCGTACTCCATCGGTTGTTTCACGTTGAGTGTCGTGGTTGTTGTTGGTTTCAGGCTCACGAATTGTGAGAGAATTGTCTTATAGTCTGAGCTAATAGAAATTATCCATGGTGTAAATAACTTTCCGCTATATGATTTTATAAAATCTTCAAACCTTCTCAGGGTAGAGTTTTCACGATTGGCTCGTATGAATAGTTCTTCTTCTCTTCTTCGTAGTCATTTGTCGAGTCCAAAAACACCTGGATTTGCTGTATGTCCTTTAGAATGTTTTGAAATTCTTCTTCATAGCTAGCCATGCATTCACTAATTCTTTCCTTTACTGTGGAAGCTGTTGTATCGATATGCGTACTAAGAATTATGTTAGCAATATACTTCATATTGTAAACACTACCAGTGCAAAACATGTTTACATCTGATTTCGCCTTGTTATACTCGCCGCCAACAATTTGTTTGACTCTTTTATTTAACCTTTTGAGTATGCCGGTCTTCTTACTTAGCTCTTCAGATTCAGCATAACCTTTCGAAACCATTGAAATGGTTTCGGATTTGCAGGATTTGTGATCGTCTGCCAAGCACATACTGCATCAAAGCGCCTTGTGTGCTGTGCAGAATTGTTCGATAGCCAGACCTGGATGGATGTTGCAACGCCTCGAACCCATCTTGACTGCCAGACTTTCCTCGCTTCCTTTACATAAATCAGTTGGTGGTGCCTGTTCTGTACCCGTCAGTGTGTGGGACTTCGTGACCGTGAACTTCAGATGATTGCGTCTACATTCGTTACAAAAACATTCTTTACATTGGACACAATAACAATTTGCTTTGACTGCAGTATTTTCTGAAAGGCATGGTTTACAAAGCGACTCTGGTTCATATGTCAGTGTTGCGCTCATTTCACCAGATAGCTGTTTAATTTCTCCTTCTGCCATATCCATATGACTATTACTAAGCAACCGCAATTATTTGAAGTAATATCTGGAAGTTAAAGAAACTACTAAACGCAGAGGATTAGTTAAGATGGAGTAAACTCAACAAACTATATTTTATGTACGAACTTTCTTTTTATTGTTCTTTGTTTAAGTGTAGCAGACTGAATAATGGTCAATTTCGTCGGACTAATAGTACATCTATCGGCAAGCAGTAACATGTCTGTACTATTACGAAATCTGGCAAAACATATACCAATAATGGATGCACCTTTCCGATATAGGCGAGCAAGCAAACGCCATCGAAACAAGAATGTCTGTGGAATAAATCTGTCAAATTTCATGCCTGTTCCATTATGTCTTATTCCAAATATCAAGTTGTTCCGGTCCACTGTAGTGTTTACGAGAACCAAGTGTATACACACGAATACACTTTAGTAAGCCAGGTACCAGATTTATGACTGACATATTATTTAAATATAGTAAACCGGGTACCATACTGCACTGCAATTCCCCTGAGTTGCCGAGTTCATGACTACAGTCAATGCGTTCACTGTTTATCCAATACAATAGTTGAGAAAGTGTTTCTCATTGTTTCAGACCGACTATTTCATCGAAACATTGCAAACATCGCAACTTTCACATTTACTAAGCTGATTCTTACCGATACCGATGTGGGAATTTTGAAAGAATGTCAGCCTCATTGAGATGTGATCTAAGCTTCAAGATAGCCATTATTGACAAGTGAATTCACTAATAGATTCCATTGACCATTATGGCGGTTCGCCTTCAAGTGACATACATATAAGTGATTTATATTAAATTATTAGTTATGAAAATTATTATCAAGTTTCCTCTTTAACTTTTGATACTAACATCACTCTATTCATGTCTGTGTCCAATAGTCTCTAAATTGACTATTAGACGTGAACACCAAATTTTGTTTCGATGAAGTTAGTTACCAGGAACATTACTGGAACAAACTGGATGTTCGCGAACAAGGTTTCTGTTTCGGTGTCTATTAAAATTGATTGTTTGGTGTTAAACATCGCTTTCAACAATTTTTCAGTTATATCGTGGCGTTTTCACGGTAAGTTATCAGTATTACTGGTTCATTTATGCTGACACCAACCAGTCAGTCATAATACTAACCCAGCAACCCTGAGCGCAAATGAGGTTAGCTATTACTACCATTTTTAAAGTAGGTCTAAATAAACGTTGAACTTGAGTACACGTGTCAAGTATTTATATGACGACACAAATGATCGTGCCAAATTGTTTTATGTGGCTTCTAATTCCTATTTCAAAACGTTTTACAATGGTTAGCATTCCTATGTCAAAAACATTGACGAGGGTTAGAATTCCAGTGACACATAATTAACAAACATTAAAATTACACATACGATCGAAAACAAAATGTTCTCAATTAGATATCTTGTTTTTAATCTCTAGAAAATATGTACATATATGTATGTCAACTTTTATATGCTCGCAATCGCGTATAAAAACCTTTAAATTGTTATTAATAAAGATAGCAGGTTAAATGTCAATGTTCTACGTTAATGTGACAATTCTATTATTATATGTGGGCTCAGATGGCTAATACAGATATACGAACAGACAGACAGGCAGAAAGAAAGACAAACGGATGGATAGACAGACAGACAGACAGAAAGACAGACAGACGTAGAAGTGATCTATATGTGCCTCTGTGCCAAGGCTGACAAAACAAAAGAAACAGTAACATATAATTTCAAATAGTATATATATACAGGTAACCAATAAGGAATTAATACGAGAAATACATGTATAATCTATTCCAAATGAAAACTTTTTATTTAAAAATGTTTATGATTTTTACCGTTCTTTTGGACAATCTTTTAACAAAGTAGCTTTCCTGAAACCGTTTACTAGGTCCTTCAATGCACACGTATATCTACAAAAGACTGTAAAGATTACCCCGATCTCATCAAGTAGACGGTTAACTCTGGTTAGCTCTAACCTTTTTCGTAGCCTTTCCCTGATACAGACAAGCTTTAACACTTTTTTTTTTAAAACGGGGAAAGTGGAAGGTGATATTTGTGTCGAAAAGGTGAAATTGCTAAAAGATAGCCTTTTCTTCTTTTTCAACTCTGTAATGAATTTACACTTCACAAATGTTCAATGAATAATTACATTTACAAAGAGCTGTACAATTTTTTTTATGATATATCAATGGATGAATAAATTTCCATGTTTCAGTACTAAACAAATGTAGCTTTATACTGAAACACACAATAGCTGTATCTATAAAGCATGACACAACCTGTTTTAACGATCGATTTGAGGAACTTAAATTGAAAGTAGATTTTTGGAAATCAGTTTATTGGGTTACATGTGGTTAATCCTGTTATACTAATTAAACCTTGTCAACATAGACGCATCTTGACTAATCTACAGCAGACGATTTTGAATAGCAATATGATTACAAAAGACATTGTTCCTAGTGATCAATTCCCCCTTCTGCCAGAACATATTCAAATCTGTTTTACAATTATGGCTTCATTAATAGAGATTTAACAAGATTTTGCCTGAACGTTTGAAAACGTTCGTTCGTAAAACGCAAACAAAACAAATAATTGTCTGAGTATTTTATTTCAGTGAACTGTGTTTGAGAACGTCTTGAAACCCAAACAAAACAAATTATTGTCTGAGTTTTATACTTCAGTAAAACTCGAACAAAATAAATTATTGTCTGTGTCTTTTACTTCAGTGAACTGTGTTTGAGAACGTCGTAAAATCCAAACCAAACAAATTATTTTCTGAGTCCTTTACTTCAGTGAAACCCAATCAAAACTAATTACTGTATGAGTCTTTTACTTCAATTAACTGTGTTTCAGAACGTCTTAAAACCCAAGCAAAACTAATTATTTTCTGAGTCTTTTACTTCAGTGAAACACAAACAAAACTAATTACTGTCTGAATCATTTACTACAGTGAAACCAAAACAAAACTGATTACTGTCTGAGTCTTTTACTTGAACTGTGGTTGTTAATGTCGTCAGTGAAATAGTTTAACCCGTTCCCACTTACGGACGCATCTGACGTATCTGCATGATGAACATCCTTTCCTTATGCCTCATATTTTATACTTTTAGGCGTGAGTGTCTAAATTTTGTCTCGCTTGTAAGCAACTCTTGAAACTCATTGATCGAGTCTTCTTTAAAATATAACACAAACAGAGTAGATTCATATCAGCCTATACATCTACTTCATTTTATCAAAATATACAAAAGTTGACAGAAGCCTCTAATACGCTTAGGTAAGTTATGGCATTAGCAATCGCACAGTTTGCTCAGGTCATACACTGTTAACAATAGTCAACGTTTCCCTTTTCCCATGGACGGGCACATATAGGGTTGTAATGGATGAACCCTTGTTATGTTAAGATGGCATTATACTAGACTTTAAATTCCTTTTAGTTTCTGAAACAAGGGCTATCAATCCACGTTCGTGCGTCCGCGCTCCTGTTCGGCCATTGCTTATTTCAGATGATTAATGAAGGTCATTGTGACTAGCGTCAGTCCACTAACTGGGATAAACACGTGTAAAGTGAATGTAGTAATGTTGGAAATTACTTTGGAAGAACATTGTAAAGACCACTGGAACAAAATAGCATAGAAACGCATAATTTGATATAACTTCTGTTGAAAACGGCGTTAAACACATCTCAATCAAATATGTTTCCTGACATCTAGACAAATATTTCGCCGAATACAAAATGAAAGTAGATTCACATTAATAATGCATGGTTTTGTATTTGTATAACCCAATCGATAAATAGAGCAAGTCTCAAGAAAACCTACCATCGGATTTATTTTAATTAAGGGATTTTGCAGTCACATTTGCTTTCTTGCTTAACCCTCTCCAGAATGCCGACGCATTTGAAGAAGACGACATGAGAACATTGTAGGTCAAAATCTCATTTCGAGCGATTTCTCTTTTTTCCTCGATGTTTTCAACACTATAACAATTAAACAGTGTTATATAGAGAATTTCCATTGTTTGCGTTAATGTGTTTAAAGTCGTCTGCTGTAGATTTCTAGTACTTGAATAATTATGTGAAATACATATAATTAGCTTTCTTGTGTATAGTATTTACATATTGTTTTGTCATTTTGGTTATCTTTATGCTTCCTGTATGCTTGTAAGACTAGACGGTACACAGGTTTATAGAGAATCTCTATTGTTTGCCTCGATGCTTTAAAGTCGTCTGTTGCAGATTGTTAGTATGTCGGGAAGAGCTAAAGTTCATTCATTTTCTTCCTCATTATGGTTCCCACGAGGCTTTCTGTATGCTTGTACGACTAGACGGTAAACAGGTTTATAGAGAATCTCCATTGTTTGCCTCGATGTTTCAAAGTTGTCTGCTGCAGATTATTTGTATGTGGTGTCGAATTAAAGTTTATTCATTTTATTCCTCATTAGGGTTCCCACGAGGCTTTCTGTATGCTTGTACGACTAGACGGTAAACAGGTTTATAGAGAATCTCCATTGTTTGCCTCGATGTTTCAAAGTTGTCTGCTGCAGATTATTTGTATGTGGTGTCGAATTAAAGTGTATTCTTTTTCTCTCTCATTATGGTTCCCACGAGGCTTTCTGTATGCTTGAACGACTACACAGGTTAGTTTCTGATCTGGATGATCTTAGGTGGTCAGGAGTTCTCGAAAGTCGATTTCCGTGTGACGTGTTTAAACTAAAATGTCTCCACAATCTGAAAACCCTTATCTCGCTATAAGCTACTTGAAACACCTTCTATACGAGACTAAATCATTAAACAATTCCCTATTCTCAAAGAAAAGTCACGAGTACCCTTAATGTCCAGCTTAACGACAAAATGCATGTTCGTAAGGATATTAGTCAAGGTGAGTTTACCAAGTGTAATTTCGTTTGAATCATCACACAGATGACGTAGAACGGTTTATAAAACGAGACTTTCATTAAGAAACATGTAATTTCACAATGCATGGCTTTAAACAGAACATTAGCGAACAAAGTAAAGTATGAAAAGATGTATACCAAAGTAAACTTTCACTAACATTATATACATAATATTATTTAATTCTTATTATTGTAAGAGCTTATTATAAATCAATGGTGACAATACCGGTAGAATAAACTCCGCGTGAAAAGAATTAAAGCATGGCATTGGACACAATCAAATCAAAACCATCCATTTTCGCATTCTAGTTGTAGAAGCATTCTCAAGCTTTGAGCTTCCATAAAAAAGGTTATGGATAAAAACTGACTGGCCAGTAGGTAATTTGATCGTCAATACTATTTATTTCCGAAAGTCGGGTTTCGCGTGCCGTACACCATATGGCTTATCTTTACGTTGTGGCTAGGCTACCTGTTTAAGACAATCTCAAGAATATGCATTGATCGAATGGGTTTTAATACCATTTTCGACAATATTTGAGTTATACAAAGTTACTCAATATTTTCCTGTATTTTTCTCGTATAACGGTCAAAACCGATTATTGCGGACAGCTGGCTACCTCTCTCCATGGAAGATTTGCATATTCGAGGAACCCGAATATGTTTTAGTATGTAATATACCATAGGATAAACAGACGTAGGCATTTTGTTTTCAGTCGGAACAAACAAGTACAATATAAACATAGGTTATATTCAGCTTTCAACTGGAACACAAACTACGCCAGACCAAGCAAATTCTTTTTGCCACAACGTCTTACACCTTCATGTCAGTTGTTCACATAATTATAATTTCCTTGTAAATCATAAACACATAATTATATCATGTGTTAATGTAAAATTGTATATTGATTTTCTGATACAGGCGAGTTTGACGCCTGTCAAACAGACTAAACCTGAAAGTATTTATGAAAAAGGAGAACTTGCTTTTATGAACTAAAATGATTACCCTCTTTCAAACATTGCTTTCACTGCAACACGATTGCATTGTAGAAGCCGACATTGGAAATTGTATTGTAAAAGCATAAATTGTTAAAAAGTCCTTTATTTTTAATGATATAAATAACAAATGGTTAAATAAATGTAGGATACCATCAGGTTTGATTGAAATAAACGTTGAAAAACGTTCATATCATTTACAGTTTGTGCCACGAATGGGAGCTCACCGTAACTCGATACGAATACAGATGCAGAAAATCAACGCAACCGGCAACGTTGCATATCCTAAAATTATTTAAGCGTTATGTCACGTCAATGCGGAGACTTTGCCAGGCAGTCTTTAACAGTCAGGGTAGACACAAGCCATTTCAGACTATTCTCCATTCCAAGAGATGATCTGTTTCGACGAACTGCGGTCTTAACTTGTTCAGCACCTTCACCTTTTGTGTTTGACTTTTGAATGATTGACTTGAAATAAATGTAAATATGATGACGTAAACCTCTTCAATATGTTTCATAATTGTCAGCACGATCAGACAAATAATGACCCAAATACGGTAAAAAATATACCTGCACAGTTATAAGTTCTGTTAAGTGTATATGTAGCGAGACTGATTTTACGAAGGTACATTATATACATTATCTACACATTTTCGGTTGCAGAGGTCCAAATGATGTATTCATTACTCCGAGGTAAATGCATCTTTACAATAGAATATAGAACATATCTATTGATTATAAACATACATACACTGTTTCGAATCAACATACATGCAATGTTTCGAATCAACATACATACACTGTTTCGAATCAACATACATACAATATTTCGAATCAACATACATACACTGTTTCAAATCAACATACATAAAATGTTTCAATTTAACATACTAGGATTTGTCGTTAATCGACAGAAAGCCGGTTATTGGAGGGAGTCGCGAGTTTATAAAATACTATTTGCACTTTGATCCTGAAGTATTATTTACAGCAAAGTAAATATAATTGGAATCCGCCTTCTCGAAATTTCCCATACAGATAATACTACAGATACGTATTGTCCCTGAAATGGACTTATTCAGTGTTGTGGATGGGTGTATCAAATTCTTTTTACAAAATTTATACCCGCCACCACCTCCCCAAGTTTTGCAGTCTGTCCCTCTTTCTTGGGGTTTTTGCTCTATATATTTTCAGGTCAACTGGCTGTCTTCAGCATCAAGCACCTATTGTCATGGCTTTACTGTTCATTTCTTCCAGATTTACGTTTATGGTGACGGCTTGTCACTGGAATGCGGCATCCATTTGGAGTGAGTTTTCTTTAAAGTGCTGTGAACATCTGATCCAAGGGTTCATATGCCTACCTTCTACTTGAACTATTGTGTCTTTTGAGTTGTAATTTATTGTTTAAGAAAGCCATGGCCAGTTTCTGCCACAATAAAATAACAATGTGTAGTACAGTCTTTGCTAAGTCTTTTAGCACCAAGTTCTGACAGACAATATAGCAGCTACTGGAGTCATTGCTGACAAATCGTTTCTACATACGTCATTTGGACCCATCGGAAAGTAAGAGAATATATTTGAGTCTTCAGGTGTTTCTAAACTCATCTTAAATAAATACAATGTTTCGAATCAACGTATATACAATGTTTAGAATCAACATACATACAATGTTTCGATTAAACATACATACACTGTTGCGAATCAACATACATACACTGTTTCGATTCAATATACATACACTGTTTCGAATCAACATACATACACTGTTTCGATTCAATATACATAAAATATTTCGATTGAACATACATACAATGTTTCGATTCAACATACATACAATGTTTCGATTCAATATACATACAATGTTTCGATTAGAATACATACAATGTTTCGATTCAACATACATACAATGTTTCGAATCAACATACATACACTATTTCGATTCAACATACATACACTGTTTCGAATCAACATACATACAATGTTTCGATTCAACATACATACAATGTTTCGATTCAACATACATACAATGTTTCGAATCAACATACATACACTGTTTCGATTCAATATACATAACATATTTCGATTGAACATACATACAATGTTTCGATTGAACATACATACAATGTTTCGATTGAACATACATACAATGTTTCAATTCAACATGCATACAATGTTTCTATTAGCATACATACAATGTTTCGATTCAACATACATACAATGTTTCAATTCAACATAAATACAATATTTCTAATCAACATACATACAACATTTCTAATCAATATACAATAAATTTACTAATCAAATAAAATTGATACTCAAATTATGTAAAGAAAGGTTACATTGTATTTACCATTATTGTTAAGCTAAACTTTTAATATACATTTTTTCTTTTCCAAAATAACTCTTGCTGATAAATGTTATCCTGTTACAATGATGTATATCACCTACCTAAACAAAATTAAATTCATAAACAATTTAATTAGCGCTGTGATAAATACACACTCTTTCTGATCGTTCAATCCTGTTCCGTTCATGTCTGCCAGTTTCAATCATTGATCTGTGTCCCGAAATACTCATATGTTAATTGATGATGAATACCTTTTATACGCAATACCACTTCTCCACTTGTGTACAAAACAGTAAATAACTCTTTCTTTGAACTCATTTATATCTCATGTTTTTGTTTATATAATTTGAATGTATACGTTTTTTCGAGTGCAGTTGTCCGAATGATGTATTTACGAAACCGCGGTCGATGAATTTTCATAATACAGACTGTTAATACACTACGGTTAGCCACTGATTGAGTGATTGATTAACGCCGTTTTCAACAATTTGTTAGTCATATTACGGCGGTTAGTTCACATAATCATGTGTTTTCTAGCTTTCTCGTACCAGTAATCCACACAGCATACTTTCCAAGCAACCGGCTGCTTTTCCAAATGGACTGCAAATCCATTGGTCGCATTGAGTTTTGTCAATAGTCGGAAATAATATTGGCCAAGCTAGGGTTTGAACTCTCATCCCCTAGAATAATAGTCAGCGTCGCTACCGACAGAGCTGTCTTGAAAAGAATGTTGGCCGAGCTGAGCTTGGAACTCACAACCCCTGGATTGACAGGCTCGGCGGTTTGCCACTGAAACATCTTTGTTCAAAAGTTTATATCAGAGGTTATAGCCGTTGATATATACTTGTGCACAAGGATCTTAATCTGGTCAATATTGTGGAGTTAAACTAACACTAGAAGACGGTGCGTTATTCTGAAACTCAGCATAAATCGACCGTTGACAGGAATTAAATTAATTTTACCTGTTCAACCAATATGTATTATACTTAATTCATCATATTCACCGCTCATTAAAAGCTTACCGACATACTTGTGACAGCCTATTGCATACTTCGGGAATGTGACCACATGTTGGTTTGGTGTAGCTTGTTTGTCTCCAGAAGTATCAGATGTATTGCCGAAGCTAGCGCCTTTGAAGTCAGTTTTAGTTTCAGAAGGTGCAGGTGCACTTAACCCGAACCCTGAACCGAATCCTAACGTAGTAGCTTGTTTGACTCTAGAGGAATCAGATGTATTGCCGAACTTAAAGCTTATGAAGTCAGTTGTATTTACAGCAAGTGCAGGTGCACTAAGCTTACAATAGAAAACGGTGCGTTATTCTGAAACTCAGCATACAATTGACAGTTGACAGGAATTAAATTAATTATACATGTTCATCCAATATGTACGATACTTAATTCATCAGATTCACCGCCAATTAAAAGCTTACCGACAGACTTGTGACAGCCTATTGCATACTTCGGGAATGCGACCACATGTTGTTTTGGTGTAGCTTGTTTGTCTCCAGAAGAATAAAATGTATTGCCGAAGCTAGCGCCTTTGAAGTCAGTTTTAGTAATAGAAAATGCAGGTGCACCTAACCTGAACCCCGATCCGGTACCTAAACCGGATCTAGCTTGTACGGCTCTAGAGGAATCAGATGTATTGCCGAAGCTGAAGCTTTTGAAGTCCGTTGAAGTTACAACAGGTGCAGGCGCACTTAACCCGAACCCCGATCCGGTACCTAAGCCGAATCCTAACGTAGTAGCTTGTTTGTCTCTAGAGGCATCATATGTTTTGCCGAAGGTAAAGCCTTTGAAGTCAGTTGAAGTAACAGCAGGTGCAGGCGCACTTAACCCGAACCCCGATCCGGTACCTGAATCGAATATATCTTGTTTGGCTCTAGAGAAATCAGATGTATTGCCGAAGGTAAAGCCTTTGTAGTCAGTTGAAGTTACAGCAGGTGCAGGCGCACTAAATCCGCACTCCGACCCGGTACTTAAACCGAATCCTAACGTAGTAGCTTGTTTGTCTCTTGAGGAATCAGATGTTTTGCCAAAGTTAAAGCCTTTGAAGTCAGTTGAAGTTACAGCAGGTGCAGGCGCACTTAACCCGCACTCCGATCCGGTACCAAAACCGAACCCTATCGTAGTACCTTGGTTGCTTCTAGATGAGTCAGATATATTGCCGAAGCTAGCGCATTTGAGGCCAGTTGTAGCAGGTACAGGTGCATTTAACGCGAACCCGAATCCGGTATTTGAACTGAATTCGAACATTGTTCCAGCCTGTTTACCAATCAAAGCAGTCTTACCTGTTGAACCAAAATCGAACCCCACTCCAGTACCTGAACTTGATACTGTTGTAGATACAGCAGCAGTTTCTGACTTGTTTGCAGAAGGTAAGTCTTTTAGCCTAATCGGTGTATAAAAGTCTCTATACACAAATGTCTGCAGTTCAACAAGGTCAGGGTTGAAATGTTTAATGCCTTCAGGTATGCTTACATACAGGGAGTTGTATTCATCAAACGTCATGGACGGTTTGAATTACCCATCTTGCGATAGAAGAACAGCAGAAGAATTTCTCGTTTCCATTTGCCTGATCGAATCGACATGGATGAATGCCAAATAACCTTCATCGACCGCGTAAAAGCGACCCGTCTTATCATTGATAATTAAACAAGTTAAATTCACAAACAGGTCTTCTCCGTTTCTACCCTTCGAAATTCTTTCAATAGTAATACCATCTCGACCAAGAATGCGTAGATGGGTCATGAATGACACGAAGATTTTCCCACCAAATGTTGCCAATCCAGTGGGCGTGTCATCAACTTGCACGGTGTTATCGTCGTAAAAGGTGTCTGTAACAGAAACGGACCGAATAATTTTTTCTTCCGGAATTGTAACAACAAGCTTGCCTGGTTCCACTTCTACTACATTCAAAGGTCTCATTTGTAGGCAATGTGTCGACTGGTATTCATTGTTCCTCCTGAATAATTTTAGCGCATTGTTCGACGAATCGACCAGAACGTATCTGCCGTCTGAGAAACATTCTATGTCAGTGATAGAGCAGTTCGACTCCATCGGTTGTTTCACACGTAGTGCAGTGGTTGTTGTTGGTTTAATGCTCACGTATTTGGAGAGAATCGTCTTATAGTCAGGGCTAAAAGACAGGACCCATGGTGCAGGTAACTTCTCGCTACATGATTTGATAAAATCTTCTAACCTTCTTAAATTAGAGTTTTCATGATAGGCATGAATGAATAGTTCTTCTTCGTCATCTGTTTTCGAGTCCAAAGACACCTGGATATGTCGAATGTCCTTTAGAATATTTTGTAACTCATCCTCAGAGGTATTTATGCATTCAATAATTCTTTCCTTTACTGTGGAAGCTGCTGTATCGATATGCGAACTAAGAATCCTTTCGGCAACAGTCTTTAATCTGGCTTTGCTACCGATTAAAAACCTTTTTACATCAGAGATGGCGTTGTTATGCTTGCGTCTAACAATGTCATTGATACTCGTCTTTAACCCTATAAGTTTACTGGTTAACTCACTTAACTCTTCGGATTTAGCATAACCTTTTGAAACCGTTGAAATCGGTTCGGACTCGCAGGAATTGTGATCGTCTTCCAAACACATACTGCAGCAAAGCACCTTGTGTGCTGTGCAGAATTGTTCGACAGCCTGACCTGGATGGATGTGGCAACCCCTCGAACCCATCTTGGCTAACAGCCCTTCCTCATTAACTTCAAATACATCAGGCAGAGTTGCATGTTCTGTACCCACCAGTGTGTGTGACTTTGAGACCGTGACCTTCTGATGATGAAATCTACATTCGTCGCACAAATATTCTTTACATTGGACGCAATAACATTTCGCTATGACTTCAGTATTTTCTGATAGACATGGTGTACAAGTCGGTTCTGGTACATCAGTAAGTGTTGCGCCCATTCCATCAATTTTCTGTTTAATTTCGTCTTCTGCCATAACTACTATAACTAAGCAATTCGAACTATCCGAAGGAATATCTGGAAATATATGAGATTGGCGTAATGCAGAGGGCTAGTTATTTGTGAGTAAACTCCACAATATATAAAGTTTTACCTACACTACTGATACATACTGGCTGTATCGTTGTCTCTTGATTGCAGGAGTAAACGATTGATTGTTTGGTGTTTAACGCCTCGTTCAACAATTGTTCAATTACATCACAGCGTTTCCTTGGTAAGTTACCGGTAGTACTGGTCCATTTATCCTGATACCAACTAGTCAGTCGTATTGCTAACCCCGCAGCCCTGAGCGCAAAAGAAGGCAGCCATTGCTACCAGTTTTAAAGTAGGAACAAATGCAATTTGACTCGCCGGAGTTCACGTGTGAACATATTATATGGGGGTTAGAATTTTAGCGTCAAAATGTTTTAAGTTGCTTAGAATTCCCGTGTCAAAAGTTTTACGACGGTTAGAATTCCGTTATCAACTAATTATTAAATCTTATAATTAAACACACGATCAAAAATAATATGTTCTAATTTTGATATTTTTATTTAATATTTATAAAAAATGTACAAGTATTATGTAAACTGTTATCTGATCGGAAACTCGTTTATATGTGGATTCAGATTGGCAGACAGACGGAAGAACAGACACACAGAAGAACAAACAGACAGACAGGCAGACGGACGGATAGTCAGACAGACGAACGGACAGACAGACAGACAGACAGACAGACAGACAGACAGACAGACAGACAGACAGACAGACAGACAGACAGACAGACAGACAGACAGACAGACAGACGGAGAAGTGATTATTATCTGATCGGAATTGCGTTTAAAACCTTTTATTTTTCTCAATAAACATAATATTTAAGACCTTTCTTTTTTCTTAATAAACATTTTTTTAAAACAATTGAACATTCTTGATAAACATAGTAGACTATGAGTCTATTTTTTACGTTAATGTGATAATTATTTTAATATATGTGCGCTCATATTGGCAGACATAAATAAGAACAAACAGAGGGACGAACGAACCGACGGACAAACAGACAGACAGTCAGACAGACGAACGAACGGAAAGACGGAGAAGTGATCATTATGTGCCTCCGTGACACGGCAGGCGATAAAAAAGAACTGTAAAACATGATGTCAAATAGTATATACAGGTAACCAATCACGAATAATATACTAGAAATACATGTATGAGAAGGCAGTAATCTATTCCAAATAAAAACTATAAACGTACAAATGTATATGATTTTTACCGTTCTTTCGGAATATCTTTTAACAAAGTAGCTTTCCTGAACCCGTTTCTTAGGTCCTTTAATACACACTGATATCAAGTTTTCCCCCAATCTCTTCAAGTAGACAGTTAGCTCTGGTTAGCTCTAACCCTTTTGATAGCCTTTTCCTGATACAGACACACGTTAAGACACATTTTTAAAATGTTGTGGAAAACGGGGAAAGTGGAAGGTGATTTTTTGTCGAAAAGGTAACATTTTAAAATATTGTAGTTTCTTCTTTTTCGCCAATGTTTTCAAATCTGTAAGGAATTTACATTCAATAAATTCTCAAGATAAAACTACGTTTTAAGTACACAGCTCTTGAAAAGCTTTTATGATATGCACGGTTGAATAAAAGTAGTAGCTATACACTGTAACACACCATAGCTGTATCTATAATGCATGTAACAACCTATTTATACGATCAATTTTAGGAACGCAAATCGAAAATAGACTTTTTGGAAAATAGAATATTGGATTACATGAGGTTTTTTTTACCAATTAAACCTTTCCCAACGTAGACACATTTTGAATCATCTACATCAGACGATTTTAAATAGCATTATGGTTACAGAAGACATTGTTCATGTTGATCAATTCCTCATTTTACCACAATGTTTCCAAATCTGTTTTACAATTATGGCTTCACCAATAGAGATTTAACAAGATTTTGCCTGAACGGTTTCAAACTCGTCTGCTTCAATGGAAATTGTGTACGGCTCTGGGAAGCTCCTTTGTCAGCATTGATTGTAAATACATAAAACCCATAATTTTAAACATTCATCAAAAACGCTTTTAGAATTACAACGATTGTCTATGGTTGTAAAATGGAAGAGTATCTGCGATGTATTGAAATTTACCTAACAGGAAAAAAGTGTAAGGTAGTTGTTAGCCGAATTTTCACAAATTACAGCGTTAACTAACAACCAACATGTTGCTGTTGTCAAATACTCCCTCCTTCATTTAATCAAAGCGATGAAAGTGCTGATGGTATAGGGATATATGTAAGGTACTTCCTCCTTCATTTAATCAAAGCGCTGAAAGCGCTGTCGGTATAGTGGCATATGTAAGGCGAAAATATATGGCTTAGTTAATATGGACAAACATTGTTGAAACAATGAATCATCGACCTTTAAACAAACTAATCCAAAAATGTTTGAAACACAAAGATTGCCTGCCAATAACCAATACCTAATTTATATATGAATTATGAAATTTGTAATCATGAACTGTGAAATATTAATTCAATAATAAAGCAATATTTTATCTTGAAGTTTGAAATATGTAATTGCATAGTGTAACAGATTAAAGCGTGAAGTTTGATATATGAATTATTAACTATTGAAGTGTGTTGTATCAAATAGTGAAATGTAAAGTGTGAGGTATGTAATAGTGAATTGTGATTTTTTTGTATGTAGTTTGATATTGTGTAGTATGAATTTGAGAGGTACGAAGCATGACGCAGTGAAGTCTGAAGTATGAAGCTGAGAGATACGAAGCATGACACGGTGAAGTCAGATGTATAAAATTATGAAGTAAGAACACATTTAATATAAAATTATGAAGTATGAAAAAGCTTAATCTAAAATTGTGAACTATGAGTTATGGAATCATGAATTGCGAAAAAAAGTAAATTGTGAAGAGAGATTGATTGAATGATTGTTAGGTATTTTACGCCGCATTCAAACACATTTTCATTCATATCACGGCATTTACTTGGTAAGTTACCAGTACTGCTGGTCCATTTATCCTGATACCAGCCAGTAAGTTGTAATGCTAACACCGCAACCCTGGGCGCCAACGAGAGCAGCCATTACAACTGTTTTAACAACTTGATATAACTCATCTGTGGTTGAGAACGACGTGAAATTAATATCTGAGTCCTTTACGGCAGTGAAACCCAAACAAAACTAAAATCCGTCTGAGTCCTTTACGTCAGTGAAACCCAAACACAACTAATTACTGCCCGAGTCCTTTAATTCAGGGAAACTCAAACGAAACTAATTGCCGTCTCAGCCCTTACTTCAGTGAACTGAGATTGAGAACGTTGTAAAACGCAAACAAAACTAATATCTATCTGAGTCCTTTACTTTAGTGAACAGTGGTTGAGAACGTTGATAACGCAAACAAAACTAATTACTGTCTGAGTCCTTTAATTCAGTGAAACCCAAACAAAACGTATTACTGTAGGAGGCCTTTAATTCAGTGAAACCCATACAAAACGTATTACTGTCTGAGTCCTTTACTTTAGTGAACTGTGGTTGAGAACGTCATAACACCCAAACAAACACATTTACTGTCTGAGTCTTTTACTTCAGTGAACTGGGGTTGATAACTTACAGACGCATCTGCATAATTAGCATCCTTTCCTTTTGCCACATCTTTTACATAATCATTTATAGAGAATGCACTCTATGATGTTCTGCTGTTGATATTCTGCTGTTGATTACCTATGTGAGGTAAAGTGTTTTGGGTTGTGTACTCGGTTGACATACGTGTTGGCTTCCATATATCTTGAAGATAACGCCATGTTTTGTTGAAGCAATTTACAATACGAGTTTCAATATTTTTCTTCACAATTTGGAATGCGTTCACAACAGTTTTATTAAGCAGGCAGTTGTGTTTTAATACTTCCTCGTTTGCAAGCGAATCTGGAAACTCATCGATAGAGCCTTCTTTAAAAGAAACTCATCGATAGAGCCTTCATTAAAAGAAAACATAAATAGAGTAGCATATCTACTATCTCTATTTTATCAAAATATACAAAAGTTGACAGAAGCTTCTAACACGCTGATGTAAGAAATGGCATTAGCAATCGCACAGGTTGCTCAGGTTATACACTGTTAAAAAAGTCAACGTTTCCCTTTTCCCATGGACAGGCATTATAAATCAATGGTGTCAATAGACATCCCGGAGATTTCTTCATCACCATGCATTTGTCGTAATATTGCATTTTATTTTTCAGATAATGGCTACGTCACACGAAAACCGACCTTCAAGGAGAGAGAGAGAGGGTGGGGTGGGAAAGGTGTGACCAGAACAGATTCGCAAAATAAGATTAGGACCATCTTTATTCGCAATCTAGGTCTAGAAGCATTCTTAAGCCTTGAGCTTCCATACAAGAAGTTATCGATAAATACTAACTTGATACGTATGTAATTTAATCGTCAATACTGTATATGTCAATACGTTCGAAAATTGTCATTAAGCTACTTGTTTAAAACATTCTAAAGAAAATGCATTGATCGATTTGGGTTTTGATACGTATGTAATTTAATCGTCAATACTGTATATGTCAGTACGTTCGAAGGTCGTTTTTGCGTTACGTACAACATATGGCTTATCCTTAAGTTGTCATTAAGCTACTTGTTTAATACATTCTCAAGAAAATGCATTGATCGATTTGGGTTTAATACCGTATTTCATTTATACAAAGTTATACTCATTATCTCTCTGTGTTAAAATAATGCGGCCAAAGCCTATTATTGCGAACCGCTAGCTGCCTTTCCCAAGAAGATTGACGTTGGTCATTCGTCAATCGGAGTATAACCTTTCGGTTGAGACAGAAATTCGAACTAGCGACCCCTTGATTAGCAGACCGAGTTGTAACAAACTGAGCTAACGGGTCACGGCTCCGGAATGCAACTTTCATTGTTTAGATAAACTTGAATTAGATTCAATGTTATTAACATTTATAAGATATTGTGTTTTTACACCGTTTACAACATCATTACCGACTTATCATGGCTGAAAGAGCAGTTCAGAATTCTTACGATGTTCTGTTTTAACTCTGTCCCACTTTCAAACTAGTACTCCACACAGCATAATTTCCAAGTAATTGGATGATTTTTCACATAGACTGTTAGCCCATTGGCGGCATATGAATTGCGCTTGTCGCAAACAATGTTGGCCGAGCTAGAGTTTGAACTCACAACTCCTGGAATACTAGCTAGCATCGCTACGACTGAGCTACTGAGTTCCGGTGGTTGAGACATTGAACAGTCGTTTATATGAGGGTGTGCACACCGCAATATCTTTTTTCAATGAAGTCAACCTTAGCGTATTAATGACAGGTGTAGATAAAGATATGTCTGTGGATCTATCCTTTCGGATCATATCGGCCAATTTTTCTCAGAAATTCCTTGAAACTCTCTTTAACCATTTCCCCCTATTTGACAAATCTTCACTTTGCAAAAATATGCATAATCTCTACAAACAACGTATTATTATTGGATACAATTGGAAACATTGGTGGCAAAACAGAGATTGCTCATTATGTTCTTGTTACTGTTTTTGCTACAATGTTTGCAAAATATGTCTGCCATACGTGTGTCAGAATGTGTCTGCATATGGGAGCCGCGCGGAAGCTGAACGTGTTGATGTGGATCGGCACTGAGCGTAAAAGTACCTGAAGGTTAGGTTTAACAAAATAAATAATATGCTAAAGGCAACACAGGCTTAGGAACTTTATTTACAGTCGGCACAAACATGTACAATTTAAATATCGGTTATATCTAGCTTTCAATTGAAACACAAATTACACTAGACCAAGCAATTTTCTTTTTAAGCTTTATGCCATTTCCTCACAAGGTTATTGTAACCTTGCAAATCATAAACACATAATATTATCCTTTCATATATCAAATTGAGTAATTTAGCATTGTCCTTACTTTCTGATAAAAGCGACATTTGACGTTTGTCAAACAGATCACATTTGAAAGTATTTTTTGAAAAAGAAGACATTTCTTAAATGAATTCAAATTATCACTGTCTTTTACATATTGCTTCAAAGGGAGGATATTTGTATTGCAGCAGACGACATTTAAAACATCGTAAGAAAACATGAATCTCATTTTTTACCAATTTGTTCAACTCTTAATATACACGCCATCTTAAAATGTTCCTAAATGTTACAACCTCGTGTACTTTCAAAGCAGACGACCGCGAACACGTGCATACATCATTCAGTCGACTCGAAATAGGAAGCAACCAGACATTCCTGATTGTTCGTTAGTTGATGTAAATACAACGAGACTGATTATGCGAAGGTACATTATATACATTATCTACACTTTGTCGGGTACAGAGGTCCGAATGATGCATTCACCAATCCGCGGTCTTTAACTCTTTGCAAAAGAACATAGCACTAAATATAATATACATATACAATGTTTTGATTCAACATGCAATAAATTTATGAATCAAAATAATCTAATTAGAGAAATGTTTCATTGGATTTACCATTATTGTTCAGTTTAACATTTTATATATTTATTCCAAAAATAATCCTTATTGATATTTATTTTCCTGTTACGATGATGTATATCACATACCTAAACGAAATTAAATTCATCATCAATTTCATAAGGGCTATAATAAATACACAATATTTCTGATTGTTCAAGCCTGTTTTGTTCTTGTCTGCCAGTTTTTATACTGGTCATTGGGTATTGCGGGTAAATATGATGCATCATCAATTAGCATATCACTTTGTTTATATCATTTGGATATATTGCCTATTTTCGAGTGCTGTGGTCCGAATGATGTATTCACGAAATTGCGGTCGATGAAATTTCACGGTTAGCTCCTGATATGAGCCGTCCCGCGAATAAACCAACATTGTGGACTTAGAGTAAAGTATCTACCCAGATTAGCTTAAGCATGCCGCACAGGCTTACCCGGACAGACACTTTTCGCCTCCTGTGAATTTTCTGTTTCAGGAATCATTACTCTAGACCTCTATCCTCATGAGATGGAATGTGTCGGCCCGGATCAGTCTGCGCGGACATTACGCAGAGGCCATAATGTTGGATTTCTCGCGGGACTGGTCATATATACATGTACTTTTGCACAAAGATCTGGATCTGGTCAATTTTGTGGAGTAAAACGAACACTGGAATACCAAAGACGATGCGTTATTCTGAAGCTCAGCGTAAAATCAACCGAATCAAACTAAATTAATTATACATGGTCAACCAATACGTACGATACGTAATTCATCAGATTCACCGCCAATTAAAAGCTGACTGACAGACTTGTGACAGCATATTGCATACTTCGGGAATTCGACCACGTGTTGTTTGGGTGTAGTAGCTTCTTTGTCTCCAGAAGAATCTAATGTATTATCGAACCCCGCTCCAGAAACTTCACTTAATACTGTTGTAGTAGCTTGTTTTTCTCTAGAGGAAAAGGCTTCGTAGGCAGTTGAAGTTACAGCAGGTGCAGGCACACCTAAATTGAACCCCGATCTGGGACCAAAAGATGTATTGCCGAAAGGGCCAGATGAAGCAGGTGCATGTGCATTCAACCCGTACCCGAATCCGTTATTTGACCTGTTTCCTAACATTGGTTTAGCAGCAGGTTTACCAAACAAAGCAGTCTTACCTGTTGAACCAAAATCGATTCCCGTTTCATTACCTGCACTTAATACTTTTGTAGTTACAGCAGCTGTTCCTGAAATATTTGCAACATGTGAGTCTTTCAGCCTATTCGGTGTGGAAAAGACCTTATACATAAATGTTTGCAGTTCAACAAGGTCAGGGTTGAAATGTTTAATGCCTTCAGGTGTGCTTACATACAGGGAGTTGTCTTCATCAAATGTCATGGACGGTATGAATTTCCCATCTTGCGATAGAAGAACAGCGGAAGAATTTCTTTTTTCCATTTGCCTGATCGAATCAACATGGATGAACGCTAAACGACCTTCATCAACTGCGTAAAAGCGACCCGTCTTATCATTGATCATTATACAAGTTAAATTCAAAAACAGGTCTTCTCCGTTTTTATTCCTTGAAATTCTTTCAATAGTATTACCATCTCGACCAAGAATGCGTAGATGGGTCATGAATGACACGAAAATCTTCCCGCCAAATGTTGCCAATCCAGTGGGCGTGTCATCAACTTGCACGGAACATTCATCGGTCAAGGCGTCTGTAACAGAAACAAACCGAATGATCTTTTCTTCCGGAAGTGTAACAACAAGCCTTCCTGGCTCCACTTCTACTACATTCAAAGGTCTCATTCGTAGGCAGTGGGTCGACTGGTATACATTGTTCCTCTTGAATAATTTCAGTGCATTGTTAGATGAATCGTTCAGAACGTATCTGCCGTCTGAGAGACATTCTATGTCAGTGATAGAGCAGTTTGATTCCATCGGTTGTTTAACTCCGAGTGTCGTGGTTGTTGTTGGTTTAAGGCTCACGAATTGGGAGAGAATCGTCTCATAGTCAGGACTAAAAGACAGGATCCATGGTGTAGGTAACTTCTCGCTACATGATTTGATAAAATTTTCAAACCTTTGCAAGTTAGAGTTTTCACGATAGGCACGAATGAATAGTTCTTCTTCGTCGTCTGTTTTCGAGTCCAAAGACACCTGGATATGCCGAATGTCCTTTAGAATGTTTTGTAACTCTTCCTCAGAGATATTCATGCCTTCAATAATTCTTTTCTTTACTGTAGCAGCTGTTGTATCGATATGCGAATTAAGAATGTTTTCGGCAACAGTCTTTAGCCTAGTTTTACTCCCGCTTAAAAACGTTTCTACATCAGATTGGTCTCGTTTATGCTTGCGTGTAATAATGTCATTGATACTCGTCTTTAATGCTATAAGTTTACCGGTTAACTCACTTAACTCTTCGGATTTAGCATAACCTTTTGAAACCGTTGAAATCAGTTCGGATTTGCAGGAATTGTGATCGTCTTCCAAACACATACTGCAACAAAGTACCTTATGTGCTGTGCAGAATTGTTCGACATCCTGACCAGGATGGATGTGGCAACTCCTCGAACCCATCTTGACTAACAGACCTTCCTCATTAGTTTCAAATACATCAGTCGGAGTTGCATGTTCTGTACCCACCAGTGCGTGTGACTTCGAGACCGTGACCTTCTGATGATGAAATCTACATTCGTCGCACAAATATTCTTTACATTGGACGCAATAGCATTTCGCTTTGACTTCAATGTTTTCTGATAGGCATGGTGTACAAGTCGGCCCTGATACATCAGTCAGTGTTACGCCCATTCCATCAGTTTGCTGATTAGTTTCTCCTTCTGCCATACCTTCTATTACTAAGCAACCCTAACTATCAGAAGGATATCTGGAAATATATGAGATTGGCTTAATGCAGAGGGCTAGTAATTTGTGAATAAACTCCACACTATATAAAGTTTTACCTACACTACTGAAACATACTGGCTCTTTCGTTGTCTCTTGATTGCAGGTGTAAATGATTGATTGTTTGATTTGTAACGTCCCGTTCAACAAGTGTTCAATTACATTGCAGGGTTTCCTTGGTAAGTTACCAGTACTACTGGTACATTTATCCTGATACCAAATACTCAGTAGTATTGCTAACCCCGCAGCCCTGAACGCAAAGGAGGGCAGCCATTGCTACAAGTGTGAAAGTAGATACAAATAAAAGTTGACTCGCCGGAGTTCACGTGTTAAATTATTATATGACGGTTAGAATAATATGTTCTAATTTTGATGTTTTCATTTAATCTTTATACATTTTTTACAAGTGTTATGTTAACTATAATCTGATCAGAATCTCGTTTATATAGGGGTTCAGATTGGAAGACAGACGGAAGAACAGACAGACGAACAAACAGACATATAGACGGACAGACATACGGACAAACAGACGAATGGACAGACGCAGAAGAGATCCATATGTGTTCCTCCTTGCCAAGGCTGGCAATAACAAAAAAAAACTGTAAACTGTGCTATCAAATAGAATATACAAATAACAAGTCACGAATTAATACGAGAAATACATGTTTGTTAACGCTAATCTATTCTAAATGAAAGCTATAAACGTATATGATTTTTACCGTTCTTTCTGAATATCTTTTAACAAAGTAGCTTTCCTGAACCCGTTTCTTAGGTCCTTCAATACACACTGATATCAACACAAGACTGTTAAGTTTTCCCCGATCTCTTCAAGTAGACAGTTAGCTCTGGTTAGCTCTAATCCTTTTCATAGCCTTTTCCTGATACAGACAAGCGTTAACACACATTTTTAAAATGTTGTGGAAAACGGGGAAAGTGAAAGGTGATATTTTTGTCGAAAAGGTAAAATTGCTTAAAGATAGCAGCTCCCTCTTTTACAACAATGTTTTCAACTCTGTAACAAATTTACTCCTCAAAAATGTTCAATAAAAAAAATACATTTTCCGTAGAGCTCTGCAACATAATTTATGATATATGCAAGGATGATAAAGTCCATGTTTCAGTACTAAACAACTGTAGCTTCATACTGAAACACACCATAGCTGTATCTATAATGCACGTACTAACCTATTTATAGATCGATTTTAGGTACTCAAACTGAAAGTAAATTTTTCGAAAACAGTATATTGGGTTAAATGTCGCTTAATCCTGTTATACCAATTAAACCTTTCTCAACGTAGACGCATTTCGACTCATCTACAGAAGACGATTTCAAATAGCATTATGGTTACAGAAGACATAGTTCATCTTGATCAATGACTCCTTTTACCACAACACTTCAAATCTGTTTTACAATTATGGCTTCATTAATAGAGATTTAACAAGATTTTGCCTAAACCGTTGGGAAGGTCGTAAAACACAAACAAAACCAAATACTGTCCGAGTCCTTTACTTCAGTGAACTCTGCGGGTTGAGAACGTTGTAAACTCGAACAAAACTCATTACTGTGTGAGTTCTTTACTTCAGTGATCTGCTTGATTAGAACGTCTTAAACGCAAACAAAACTAATTACTGTCTGAGTCATTTACTTCAGTGAACTGCGGTTGAGAACGTCGTAAAACCCTGACAAAACTTAATACTGTCTGAGACTTTTGCTTCAGTCAACTGTGGTTGAGAACGTCGTAAAACCCAAACAAAACTAATTAATGTCCGATACTTTTACTTCAGTGAACTGTGGTTTAGAACGTCGTAAAACCCAAAAAAAACTAATTACTGTCTGGGTCTTTTACTTCAGTGAACTGTAGATGAGAACGTCGTAAAACCCAAACAAAACTAATTACTGTCTAAGTCTTTTACTTCAGTGAACTGTAGATGAGAACGTCGTAAAACCCAAACACAACTAATTACTGCCTGAGTCTTTTACCTCAGTGAACTGTAGATGAGTACGTCGTAAATCCAAACTAAACTAATTACTGTCTGAGTCTTTTACTTCAGTGAACTGTAGATGAAAATGTTGTAAACGCAAACAAAACTAATTACTGTCTAAGTCCTTTACTTGAATGAACTCTAGTTGATAACGTCGCCAAACGCAAACAAAACAAATTACCGTCTGAGATTTTTACTTCAGTTCAAGTTCAAGTTCTTTATTTGCATATCATTTAACATGTTGTT
Source organism: Serripes groenlandicus (assembly GCA_031761405.1). Taxonomy (NCBI): domain Eukaryota; kingdom Metazoa; phylum Mollusca; class Bivalvia; order Cardiida; family Cardiidae; genus Serripes; species Serripes groenlandicus. The sequence continues at coordinate 19,263,830 of JASEVX010000013.1, read as the reverse complement.
GCAACATATACATAATAAACAATTGTATAGCAATACATATAGTATAGTTGCAATAGTTGACATGTGAGATATAATATTCGAGAAAAGTGTATTAATACTGTTTTAGATTCGCGTTTAGTATTGGCCATGTATTTACTAAGTTTTCGTAATATACTTAGTTTATCTTTTTTCATTAGTTGTTTAAATTGATATAGTGATGGCCAAATATGATAATATTTTGGAAGTAAATTGATTCTTAGTTGACGATACAAAGGACATATAAGTATAAAATGATATTCGTTTTCAATAACATTCAAGTTGCACATTTTACATATTCTATTTTCCCTAGGGATGTTATTATATCGTCCGTCCTCAATTAATAAATGGTGGGATGAACATATTAGTCCTGTCATTGTTATTTTTGTTATTAACACAATCGAGATATTTTTCGTGTTCAATGTAGCTTTTAAAAGATCTGTAACATTGTAATTTCGCAGAATTATCTAATCTGAAAACCAATTTTGAATGTAACTATCTTTTATTTGCCCAATAACAATTTCAACGTCAAAATTTGTGATGTCTGATTTAATGTGCATATATGATAAACGGAGACTATCCAGTAAATTGTTAATATCTTTCTGAAAAGTATTTACAATATTCAATTTATGTTCTATGTGATAGTCTATATTATTTACGGGCAATAAAGCATTCCCGGTTAAACCGCTGACTCTTAAATTTACGACTACTCTTTTTGTTTACTGTTTTACCGAATAATGAAAAACCCGCACTGTACATGCATTTGGAAATGTCTTCAATACCACTATTCAAATTTATATCCCCCGAGATTATACTATCAATTATATCATTAAATGATGATATGTTAGAGTTTATCTGGTCTACATACTCATCGGACCTTGATTGCTCCCACTTAATTTGGTTAAAAGTGTTAACCTTTTCCTTATTTAATACACTCGAATTGGTTTTCAGATTGAGTTCAATGGGTGCATGAGATGTAACGGACTGGAAGTCGTGAACAACAAAATTCTTAATTAAACAAAACATATCTACTGAGCATATCGCATAATCGATTAAACTCGTGCCTGGGTGAGATAAAAACGTGCATGCGCCGACTCCCGCGTTATCACCAATCCGACCATTCACTAGTCGTAAATCACAAGCCGCACATAAATCTATCAATCTATTACCTGTTTGATTTACTGTTTTGTCCATTGAAAACCTTTTAGGAAAATCAGTCATATCATAGAAATCAGAATTATAGAAATCTGCATGTTTAAACATATCTTCATGTTCCTGAAAATAATCATTTTCCTGACCACAACGGGCATTTAAATCACCAATGAGGGATATATGACCTAACTGAGAATATTTCTGGACTCCTTTATCTATAACTTCGAAATAACCTTCATCACTTATTTTATAAAAGGGTGAAGTGTGTGGTGGTATATATACAAAACAAACATAAACATCCTTATCAATATAAAAAAAAGCGTCTGCACAATTTTATCCATAAAATTCCCTTTGAATCCATTTCTTGTACAGTAATACCATTCTTTAAGTAAGTTTTATAAAATAAGCTTATCCCCCGTATCCACGTTTTGCTTTTTTATTCAATAGTAATTTACGAGGAATATGAATAGATTAATACCCAGGAATTTTATGGACATCATTTTGCTTTTGCCAAGTTTTTGAAAAGAATAAAACATCATATTTTGATAAAAAAATTACAAAATCTTCATCAGTGACACAGGTTTTGAAGCCTTTGACATTCCATGATAGAATGGAAACACAACACCTTTCTCCTGATCCATATGCTGAGGTACTCGTTTGTGCGCCATTAGCTGGCATATATAAGTTATTGTTAATGTACAGTTTATCTCTCACTAATATAACTTTTTTCCCTTTACCGAGTTCTGCTTTCATAATCGGAATGAGTTCACGACGTCGATCTATAACTTCCTGTGGGTACTGATCGGTGACGTTATACCTTGTTTTACGGAGGTCAATTGATCTTAGCACATCCTTTATACACATGTTTGACTTAGTGTCTTTAAACTTTACCACAATAGGGCGCGTCTTTTGGCGGTTAAATTTTCCGATGCGATGGGCCCTATCTATACCTATCTGTGAATCTGGGCCGTCAATATTGAGCTCTCGCTCACAATAATCACGCACTGTAGTGAACTGTTGTTGATAACGTCGTCAGTGAAATCATTTAACCCGTTCCCACTTACAGACGCATCTGACGCAACTGCATAATGAGAATCCTTTACTTATGCCTCATCTTTTAAAGTGTTATGGGTTGTGTTCTCGGATAACATAGGCGTGTGTGTATAAATTCTGTCTCGCTTGCAAGCAAATCTGGATACTCATCGATCGAGCCTTCTTTAAAATATAACATAAAGAGATTAATATCACTCTATACATTTGCTCGGTTTCATCAAAACATACACAAGTTGACAGAAGCTTCTAACACGCTAATGTAGTAACAGTATCACAACCTGTCAATGCGTGACCTGCTAACATAGAAGGGATGATGTCTCTGTGTCTGTCCACTGTGGCATGTATATCGATTACAGATCTGTCTCTGATGGGCGACTCCATTATCAAGGGTGACTGAAGGCCTTGCTTTTGGTAGAAATGAAGCAGAAGAACATAGACATCTGTGTCGTCTGCAAGCACCCTGACGGATCTTCCTTCATCTGCAAGCATGATAGCCTGCTGCACAATAATCACATCAGCCTCCTCATGAGATGTGGCCATATCGTGCCGTTGAATTGGAACACCACCTGGACCTAGTTCAACAGGAGTGTCATCTTGGCTGGTGATCACAAGCATGTGTTTTATGATGAAACCTGCATCGCTTTGCAGATGTTGACAAATGATGTTAATCAACTGTTTCTTGTTCTCTGTGACTGTCAGAGTCAGTTTTTGAGACGGAATGGGTGAAGTTTGACTCAGTTGGAAAACTCTGCAACCGTCATTGCCTCTCGATATCCTGGTTGCACACTTGGTGCTGTAATCATTGTACCTGTCAAAGACACAGTACACATCACCGGATTTTAGTCTCTCTTCAATCTTGCCTTTGAATTTCGATACAAAGTCCATCACTGTTGGTTGTCGTGTTGGTGATGATGAAGGCCAAGTAGGAATCCAAAGAAGAGCACAGCCATCGATCACCGTGCACGTTTCTTCAAGTGTCGCGTGTCTAGCTGATACTTCAACTTTTGTCTGGTTCTTCAAAGCGGCCTTGGACTTCGAGATACGCATATCTCCAGACTCATCAAACAGAGCTGTAGGAACTGGCGACAGCTCGCATAACATTACATCACGAAAGTCAACATCTCTGGAACTTGCTTGTAGACCTATCACGCGAGAGTATATCAACTTGGTATCGTATACCTTGGAATCGCCTACGTCAATTGATTTCTTCATGACAGCCATGGTTTGAACTTTCTTCGTAGAAACCTCCAGGCAATTTCCGTTCAAGCTCACCCATTTGCTGAGCACCAATTTCAACTGCTCTGTCAACATTAACTGATTCAGGAGCGATCCGTCCATTGACCACATTGACAATTTTCGCTTGGTGCTTCTCTGGGTCCATTGGATCGATGCTCACATCCAGTTTTCTGCGCAACCCGTCTCTGTCACCTTGGTCTGCAAATATCCTTGCTGGAGCCTCTTCTTTGTGCGCTGTCTTAGAACTAGCCGACTTGTCTCTCAGAGTTGAAACGTCTTCCACAAGTCTGTTACATATGTGCAAGCTAAGGGCCCAGGTCTTGAGAGTTTCTGGCTTTAGAGTGATGCCAATCACACCAGCTTTACCATGCCCATATCGCATGAATGTTGTCTCGATGAACATGTCTCTCCATATACCATTCCATAAGCCTTGAGTGTGTCTTATCACATGAGAACCTTTCATGAAATGCTGGAGTGCATCTGCTGGTAGGGCTTCCATGCGTCGAATGTAGAATAACCCATATCGCGCGTGTTTACATGTCCCGACGCAAAGACGTAGGGCATAATGAGCTTCACTGCATCCAGGTGTAATGGTCAATCACCTTCTCGTTCAGCCCGTACATAGAGAATCATTATCAGTACTGGTTTGATCAGGTTGTCGACCCACATCTTGGTTGTGCGACTTCTCTTTGCAAGGTCATCAAGAGTTGTCATGAGATCGTTGTGAGACTTCAGGTGTCCCTGCACAACAATATCTCTCAGTAGCTCCTCAGCTACCATGCGCATGGCTCTCATGTTCATAGGAAGTTTCTTTCCTGTCAGCATTTTGCCCACACCTGCAAATGTAGATGCCAGAACATCTGCATGGCCCGAATCAGTCATCAATGTTCCGACTGCACCGACAAAACTCATCAGCATATGCATACCCCCTAATCTGGGAATGACCTGAGGAAACAGGTTTGGATATGCCCATTGTACCTCTACTGCAACCCTGTACAGCTGTTGATCTGCAGTAAAGACAGTGAAACCTTGACCAGTTTTTTCTGTTAACTGCTGTGATTTGCTCATGGCTGTCATAATTGTGTCTGGATGTGCTGGTGGCATATCAATCAATGGTAGATACACTGTTTTGGTTTTGGGTTGTGTGGCTTCTCCTTGATCGCGACACAAATGCGTATTATATCCATTGAATTCAGGACAGTTATCACGCTGCACAACATCTGTAAAGAACCTGAGGTCACACTCATTAGCTCTCTGTCGAGAAACAACCATATGAGCAAGAACACTAAGTGGTGGAACTTGGTTCTTGACAGGTGGCATATCTGGTTTCTTTGGATCATTGTATCTCATGATGTCAAGCTTGTAGTCAATATCTCAGTCTTCTTCAGTCGTGAAATCTCTTGCTGATCATCATGGTGCATGCTTGTATCTGGCTGGGTCATGATAACTGCAAGAGAATGTGTTGTTCTGAACAAGACCATCTTCAGCATTTGATATTGCTGTCAGTTCATTGTTTTTCGCTGCCTCTACAGTTGCAGACTTCTTGAATCGTAGTAGTTCATCATACGTGCAGGTCACTCCAAAATCGTTCATTGTCTTTACTAGCTCCATGGAATCTCGCAGAAGTACACCTAAGCTGATCTGTAGCTGGGTTGGATAATTGGCCAGTACAGATGTGATGATATTACCAACAAGATAAGCAGGTAGCGTGTTATCTAACTTGGATGATAAGCATGCGAGGAGGTTCATAACGGTAGAGCTTACATTCTCTGTGATTTCTTCATGATTAAGATGAGTGTTGTACCTGCTCCTGTCAAAACACATATCTCTGACTTCTTGAGTAATCTTGTGTGTCACCCTTGTAATTGCAATATCACAATCATCATCCTCAAAATCTGGAATAACACGAAGGGCTTTGCTCGCCCTGCTTTTGAAAGCCAGGATTGTCGCTATGCCTGGGGAGGAAAGAATCAAAAGGTCATCGTTGAAGTGTTCAGATAGTTTAGTGACAAGAGTCCTTCGAGACATTAAATGCCCACCATTCTCTTCATATAGAGTGTGCAGTTCTACAGAGTTCCATATTTGCGACAAGTCATCCTCTAAGGTCTTGATGACGAGCTCCAAAGCTGCATCCCTCTCTTGTGTTGTATTTCCTTCCCTTTCAGCAGCATAAGTGTTCTTGGAAAACATGAACCTAGTACGGCAGTCTCTATGATAACGAGCGTCTGCTGCATGCAAGTCACTTAAAACGCCAGCTAGCCTGACTCTTACCTCGGAAGCCCATGTGACAGTTCGTTCGTCGCATTTGTCAATGATCTCCTGTTCCAAAGACTGTATGTGTCCTGCCCTTTTAACTTGTCTGCAAAAAAATGCTGGTCTCCATCTTGTCAGGTTTTTGGGATCCTTTTCAGGATTACACACCTCACCACAGAAGAAGCAATTCTAAATAAAGTTGAATTGGGGGAGCTCAGAGCGTCTTCCTCTTTTTTTAGGGATTTCCTTGGTATCTTGATCCCCATCAGATTGCTGGCGTTTTAAAGCATTCCTTATTTCAGTTGGATGACAGTATTTGTCAACACACGTCTTGTGGGCTCTAGGACGTTCACTGTTACCATTATCTCGGTTCTCATGAATACTATCTCCATATTGCTTGCTACATTTAATTATAGTCTCTATACGTCTGGATGTCAGATTGGTTAGTCCCTTCTTCTTTGGGTTCTGGTCACAGTTGAACTTCCAATTAAAGAGGCATTCTTCCTCCATTCTGTTTCAGGACCTTTGTATCTGCAATGATAACAAGTGGGAATTATATTGTATTGAATTATGTCCTTTTGTCTGGTTACTAAGAACAAATATTAATAAAAATTATAAATTTATCTAAGTATGTTTTTTATGGTTCATATATAAAGTAAACTTTGCAACTACAACATTTCCAAATGAAAAATTATGTTCTATGTTTATATAAAATATAAAAAAATGATCTTACCCTTCACAAATTCGGTAGAAACTCAAACGGACAAAGGGTCATTATTCCTTCTTCAGAAGTGTTCCTGCCACCTTTGAACTCCAAAGCAGTTATGTATGTCTTGTGAGAATCCAGTTTACTAAACGTGTGGTCTTCATGGAATGTTGAGGGTAATGTGGAGGTTCTTGGGGAGGGGAATAACTCATGATAGATGCATTGTCATATCATTGTGGATGTTATGATTTGGTCAGTAGATGGAGGTCAGTGAGTAGAGGCAATGCCTTAGTCACTTTACTGACAGATGTGTGTATGTTCAACAGGGTATCTCAACAAATACATTTGCTTTGAGATGATAGGCTACATCAATTAGCTTTAATTAAAATGCAGCTTATAGACATCACAAAATATGTTGTCAGAGTGTGTATACATTGATTGCTTGTTATCGAAGTAGAAATCGCAAACAGCCAATTTCTTGTACACTTTTTTATGATATCACCCTGTATAAATTACTCTGCCATCTAAAATAACATTTATAATTATCAATTATGTATCATATATATCATATCTGGTAAAAAAAATCAGAAAAGGGTTCTAAATGCAGCAATAAAACATGACAAAGTATACATTTTCACATATTTTTAGAGCAGAAAACGCCATTTTGGCGGCCATTTTGTTTTTGCTTATATCTCAAATGGCTCAAGGCTGACAGAGCTCCAGTTTTTTGCTTGTTCACAGTGGATACCTAGACAATCAGAATCCATTAAAAAAACTACTTATTTCATCAAATCAAGGTTAGGCCCCAAATCTGGGTTTGGCTGCCGGACTAAAAGTTAAACTATTGACTATGGTTGTAGAATGGACGGGTATTACGGGTGTTTTTTAATTTGCCTGACACAAAAAAGTGTTAGGAAGTTGTTAGCCGAATCCACACAAATCAAATTGCAGCTTTACCTAATCAAAGTACTGAAAGTACAGAAATGCAGTGGATTTTGGCTCTAGAGTGTTAACAAGATTTTCCTTCAATTTGGCCTAGTGACCTACTTTTTGACCAAACATGACTCATATTAAAACTTGACCTAGATATCATTAAGAAAAACATTCTGATAAAGTGTCAACATGCTCAAGTTGAAAATGCAGTATCCAGAGTGTTAACAAGATTTTCCTTCAATTTGGACTAGTGACCTAGTTTTTAACCCGGTAGACCCATATTCAAACTTGACCTAGATATTATTTAGATATAATTCTGACCAATTTTCAAGCTGCTGTAGCCAAAAAAGATTCTTATACAGAGTTAACAATATGTTCCTTCAATTTAGCCTAGTGACCTAGTTTCTGACCCAATGTGACCCATATTCAAACTTGACCTAGATATCATTAATACAAACATTCTGAAAAAATTCAAACTAATGAAGCAAAAAGAGTGCGGCTTCTAGAGTGTTAACAAGCTTTCCTTCAATTTGACCTAGCAACTACTTTTGACCCATCATAACCCATGTTCAAACTTGACCTACATATCATCAAGATAAACATTCTGATAAAGTTTCAACATGCTCGAGTTGAAAATAATGCCTCTATTGTTAACAAGATTTCAATTCAATTTGGCTTAGTGACCTAGATTTTGACCCGGCTTGACCTATATACGAACTTGGCCTAGATATCATATAGATAAACATTTTGCCTTAGCAAAAAATGTGGCTTCTACAGTATTAACAAGATTTCTCTTCAATTTAGCCTAGTGACCTAATTTCTGACCCAATATGACCCATTTGCAGCCTCTAGAGTGTTAACAAGCGTTTCCTTCAATTTGACCTAGTGACCTACTTTTTGACCGGACATGACTCATGTTCGAACTTGACTTACATCATCAAGACAAACATTCTGAAAAGGTTTCAACATCCTGAGGTTGAAAATATGGCCTCTAGATTGTTAACAAGATTTTCCTTCGATTTGACCTAGTGACCTAGTTTTAGACCTCAAATGGCCCAGTATTGAACTTGTCCAAGACTTTATAGAGATGGGGATGGAGATGAATGTTCTGATAAACTTTCATGCGGATCCGATGCAAAATGTAGCCTGTAGAGTGTTAACAAGGGAAAATGCTGACGATGCACGACAGCCGTATTTCCGTATTTTTCATTGCAGGGATTTCGAGCTACCCGCTGTCAAGCTACTCGTTTTCCATATATTTAAAAGAAAGATTTAAGCTTCTTATGTCTAACTTATTGTGAAACGTATTTAACTGATCCCTGGACAATCAAGAAATATTTTGTCCATTTTGAAAAAAACAGAGGGCAGCACAAAACAATTACAAATGAACACTTCCTGAAAGCTGGGCATGACAATATACGGAGGTATTCAGCATAGCTAAATCCCCCGCATAAAAAACACCCAACAACTTCTTTGTGAGGTCAATCTCAATACCACTGAAAACTCGGTAAAAATCTTAAGTCTCTGTTTCGTCTAGGATATATTTATTTGGTCTTCTGTGTCATTCATGACAAAAGTCCACATGCCTCTGTAATCAGAGAAACAGTCCTTTGACAAATTAATAGTAAACATTGGGGCATTGACTCGGTAAATAGGAAGTCTGAAACAATGAAGTGATGGTTACAGAATATTGAAGTGTGAAGTGTTAAATATGATATCGTCAGGTATGATAGTGTGAATAGTGAATTATGAAGTATGTAGTTTTTCTCCGATCACTACAATTTTAACACTTTGATATATCTGAACTGTGGTTGAGAGCGTTGTGAAATCCAAACAAAACTATTAGATCGATCCTTCTTCAAAAGATAAAATAAAGAGAGTAGTTTCATATCACCCTGTACATCTACTCCCTTTAATCAAAACATACAAACGTTGACAGAAGCTTCTAACAGGCTTAGGTAAGTAATAGCGTTATCATTCGAACAGTTTGACCAGGGTATACACTGTTAACAAAAAACAGCTTTTCCCTTTTCCAATAGACGGGCACATATAAGGTTTTAATGGATGAACCCCTGTGTATGTTAAGATGGCATTTTTCTAGACTTTAAATTCCTGTTAGTTCCTGACACAATGGCTATCAATCAAGGTTCGTTCGTCCGCGCTCCTGCTCGACCATTGATTATTTCAGATGAATGATAAAAGTCATAGTGACTAGCGTTAGTCCACTACCTACCACAAATGGGATAAACACATATAAAGTGAATGTAGGAATGTAGCCAGTTACTTGGAAAGAATATTGTGTGGACCACTGGAACAAAATAGCCAATACACGCATAGTTAAGTTAACAGCCGGATTGATATAAGTGAATTTATGTTGAAAACGGAGTTAAACTCATCTTAATCAAAGATGTTTCCTGACATCTAGACAAACATTCACTTTAATAATGCAGGGTTTTGTATTTGTAAAACCCAATCGATAAATGCTTTACCTCTCAAGATAACCTACTTTCAATTTTTGTTATTAAGGGAGTTTGAAATCACATTGCCGATGAATTTTGGCGCCTTTGCACACGACGACATGGGAACATGGAAGGCGAAAAACTCATTTTGATTAACTGCTCTCTTTGCCACGATGTTCATAGCATTATTAAAATTGAACATTGTTATATGGAGATTTACCATCTTTTGCGTAAATGTTTTGAAAGTCGACCGCTGTAGAATTCTAGTACATGTAAATGTGAAATAGTTATAATTTGCTTTCTTGTTTATAGTTTCCTATATGCTTGTTAGGCTAGACGGTAAACAGATTTATAGAGAATTTCCATTGTTTACCTCGATGTTTATTATGAAACTCTTACGGCTTTCTGTATGCTTGATTGACTACACGATGCACAGAGTTCTCGAAAATCAACTTTTGTGTGATGTGGTCAAAATTATATCTCCACAATCTGTAAACCCTTATCTCGTTATACTTGACTTGAAACACAATTAAACAATACCTTATTCTCTTAGAAAAGTTACGAGTCGCTAGTGAAAAGTAACAAAGGAACCAAAGGCGGCAAAAGGGCGACCAAGGTAAAAAAGAAGAAAAAACAAAGTGAGCAAACTTCTGAGTCTCAATCACAGATAACGGATTCAGCCGAAACGGAATCTTTATCTCAACCACAAATGCAGGCAAGTCATGATATTCCCAGTAAAGTTGCACACCGATACCCACAAACTTATATTATTTTCCCTGGACCCTCCCGTTTAACTATAACAGTCAATTAGCGGCTATGAACACTGCATCTTCTTTCCCACAAGGTAATACTCCTACCGCGTCATCAACCAATCTGCAAGACCCCATGTCTATCATTATACAGCGGTTACAATCCATGGACCAAAAATTGACATCGCATGAACAAATGCAATCAACGCTTAACTCTCTACAAAGCACCGTTACTCGTTTAAGCAAGAAGGTAGAAAGTATGGAAGGAAGAATAAAGAAGCCAGGGAATATATCGAGAATTGAATTCAGCGTCATTAGAAATAATTTATTAAAAACAGACCGAAAATGACAAAGACCTAGAGACAGTTAGAAATTTGGAAATTGTGATTAGTGGCAAAATTTGTTTTCTAGACAGATAGAGAGAAAGTGAGAAAGTCTGCGAGAAACCTCAATAACACAACATACGGTGTGAGTGAGCGAGCAGTTTCCGAAGGAAATAGTCGAAAGACGGAAAATATTAATACCAATCATTAAGAAAGCATAGGATGAAGGAAAGGACTCATATTTAAACGTAGATAAGCTGTATATAGAAAAAAAACGCTTTATCGTGAAAAGCAAAAGGGATTTAGTAGAGTTGTGTTAAAGTGTCTACCGTGGAATATAGAAGGGCTTACCATTGCGAAAAAATCATCGGAGGAATTTACGTCAATAATTAATCAGTATGACTTAGAGTGTATGTCCGAGACATGGACAAATAAATCCTCCGATATTAACCTTAAAGGTTACAATAAGCCTGTACACTGGTATAGAAGATATCAACATCATTTATATTAAAGACACCTTTAGAAAAGGAATTAAAGTGATACAAAACAAGTGTGATTGGTTAGTCTGCTTAATGGTAGATAAACATCATTTTCGGATGACGAGTGATGTTTATCTATCTGTTATTAATGTGGCACCAGAAAAGTTCACCTGTGCATGAATTACACGACGAAGACCCGTTTCGAGTCATAGAAACTGATATAAATATTTATAAATAATTGAGTAAAGTATTTATTACAGGAGAATGCACGTACTGGGAAAATAGACTTCATTACCAACAATTTAATCGTTGATAACATAGTCAATAAGGAAAATGGAGCACTTCTGCGTGCCACACAAGATCACAAATCAAACCGATACGGTGATTTATTGATTGATTTAAGTAAATAATCCGAAGTATGTATTGTAAATGGTAGATTATACTATGACGTGGCTTTAGGTAAATACACGTGTACTATGTATAATGGTAACAGTGTAGTCGATTATGTTTGACAAATGAGAGGGACATGGATCAACTTGCATACTTAAAAATCTAATATATTTTTCAACCATGCTGCCATTGCATTTTCTTTCAACATTTTGCATGAAAAAAGTGCAACTTATTCTTCAAACGTAAACTACTGAAGATGGAGTACTGAAAAAAATACTACATTTATTGAAGGCGTAAACTCAGAAATCCATATACAAGAGGAGAAGTTGAAGTCGGAACTAGCGAAAGCGTCAAATACTGATGCAATAATTGATGTGTTTACGTCATATCTAAATGAATAGGGTAATACATATTTTTGCAAAAATGTTAAACATAGTACATGTGAATTTACGTCATCTGATAAGATGCTGTGAACAATTTTAATTGTACACAAAATGATGATTTTTTTTTTTAAATATTGCTGTAGAAAAAATAGAAACTCCTTTAGACGTAGCCACTGTAAACAATTAAACGAGGTGAGAAGGAAGAGGCCAGAGGAATTTTGGTCCATTTTCAGGAAACGGACAAAAACCAGCACTGACGATAATATATCGAACGAAGATTTGTTCAAGTATTTAAAAGACCTGGCCAATTCTAAAGACGAAAACTTTGATAATGGTAGTAAACAATATGTAGAAAACTTTGAAAACATAGATCAAGAACATATACTCAAATTTGTTGAATTAGATCAGAACATATGATGTGAAGAAATAAAAAAAGGCTAGTCGGCAATAATAAAACATGTTCAGTTGATAACATTTTGTATGAGTGTTTTAAGGAAAATATAGATAGTTTATGTAACTCATTAAAATTATTGTTTGATTATATGCTTGATAGTAAATAAAATTCCCTCGCTGCTTGTCTACAGGTACGATTAAGCCCTTATATAAAAAGGGTGATTGTCCAGATACCAATACTTACCGTGGATGACAATAACAAGCTGTTTTGCTACGTTTGTCACTAACGAACGTTTACAGAATTGGGCCTTAAATAACAAAATCTTGACAGGCGCTCAACTTGGGCTCACACCTAACCACTTTACATTAGATGCTATTTATTGACTAAACGCGTTAATCGAACGACAATTTCAGGCTAAGAGTAAATTGTATTGTTGTTTTATCGATTTTAAGAAGGCGTATGATTTTATTGACTCTGGTATAAATTGTTTCCATAAGAGTTGATGGAAAACTATTTTCCGTTATTCGTTCGATGAATGACGAGGTCAAACTATGCTTTAGTCATTTGAATTCCTTTTCAGATTATTTCAGCAGCGAGATCGGTTTATTTCAATGGGAAATAACATCCCTGATGATGATTTCCCTTTTTCTAAATGATAGTGAAAACGCTTTTCACCATTGTAATAATGATGCGGTGACAATTGATCAATTATCTATATATTTAAGGTAGTTGCTGATGATGAAGTCATGTTTGTGGAATCAAAGGAGGCACTGCAGGAGAACCGTAACTGCTTAAAGAGTTATTGTGATACATGAAGCCTGACTGTAAATATTGAAATTACAAAGGTTATAGTTTTTAGGATAAAGGGTGTTCTGAAAGACAGATTTTACATGGACATACCAAGGTAAACACATTCAAATTGTAGAAAGTCTTAGCTATCTTGGGTTGTTGTTCGCCTGCAGGAGCTCATTTGTACTAGCAACAAACGAATTAAAAAGCAAAGCGTTGAGATCAATGAACGCCTTGTTTAATGTCACTAATCAGTTGGACGTTCCTAATAATATCATGCTTGATCTATTTGATTCTCATTTCAAGTCTGTTTTTAATTATAGTTGTGAGGTCTGGGGACATTAATCTGCTTAAAACCTAGAATTAGTGCACAAATAGTTCTGTAAATGGATACTAAATATTAAAAACAGCACTTCGACTCTGGCTGTATACGAATAACTTGTGGACGATATCTTTTACAAAGATCTAGATATGAGCCGTCCCGCGAGATAAGCAAGATTATGGCCTCTGCGTAATGTATCGATCCATATCAGCCTGCACAGTCCGCGCAGGCTCATCCGGGCCGACACATTCCGTATCAGAGGAAAAGAGGTATAGAGTAATGATTCCTGAAACAGAAAATCCACAGAAGGCGAAAAGTGTCTGTCCATGTTAGCCTGTGCGGCATGCTTAGGCTGATCCGGGTCGGTACTTTACGCAGAGTCCACACTGTTGGTTTCTAGTGGGACGGGTCATAAATGTATATACATATTGTTAAGTACTGGCTAAAATTATACCAGAAAAAGGCAAATAATTGTATTCTCAGAAGGTTGACATTGGATCAAAGATCTTTAGCAGAAAAAAAAAAGATGTATCACATGTATCAGTAGGTATTGTTAGTAGTTCGAGAGGCTCGTGCGTTATCTATGTTTATACATGGGTATTGCCACGTTGTTCGAGCCATGAAACAAAAAATCCACAGGATGCGAAAAGTGTCTGTCCGGATTAGCTTGGGCGCCAGGCATGCTTAGGCTGATCAGGGTCGATAATTTACGCAGAGTCCACAATGTTGGTTTTCTCATGGGTCGGCTCAAAAATTTACCTGGGTGCAAAAATGTGGTCCGCAACCATGAGAGGTATATTACTGATTCCCCGTTTGAATAGAATCGAATTTATATACTGGGAAGAACATCGAAACAAGTCGAAACGTCCATAAACGAATGGACGAAATGGTTTATCAAATCAGGCTAGCTTACAATTGTATTTTAATTTTTACATCACAATTTAAGCGAGTAAGTAATAATGTTATATACAATTGACCGTGGCCATCTGGATATATTATTCATACAACTATATTAAAACATAGGTAGCACGTTCACGGAAGTCTATAGAAGTCGTCGGAATGAATCGGTAAACCAAAATAAGTTCAGCCCTTTACAATTAACAAAGAAATGCGCAAGATCTTCAGCAGAACTACATCCTTTTTATTGTTCATTATCTGTATGTTCCATCTGTTGATGATATAATGTGTTGGGAAGATATTATGAAGTAGGTTTATAATTAAATTGTTTGTATCTGTTATTTAACTATTTATGCGATAGTAAAGTGACGACCAATTGATATGTGACTGGACTTTGTATGTTAGTTCGGTTATATCACGGCGGCCAGTTTTTCTTATGTTTTTCTCATGACTTTCTTGCACTACTTATCCACGCAACACAACATCCTTCACATGTAACTGGCGGTTTCCCATATGGACTATGTGGCTAATTGGTTGAAGGCGAATGACACAAGACGCATTGCCATTTATAAATCATCGGAAATAATGAATAACCCAGCCGCGGTACGAACCTACGACCCTTGGAGTGTAAGACGTAACCGACTGAACCGTACTGGCTGGCTCGATCAAATTATTTAGAGGACACATCGTTCCTCTTTTGATGTATTTATTATAAATTTGATTAATAAAAAGTTGGAGTGATAAATGTTCTCTTGGTCAATAATTGAATGAGTGATTGAATGAAGGCATAATGACGAATGAATGAATGAGATTGAATGAATGTTCGCTTATCATGTATCACAAGGAAAACATCAAATGGGTAGGACATATAATCGCTCGTTCTGAATGTTGTTTTCGTCGCGTGTTTTTTTTTCCACAGTAATTTTTAAAAAAATCTTCTGGTGCAGAAACATTACGTGGAATCTAGATACTAATTTTTCCCGTTGTACACTGCTTTAAACATATTCTGTCACATTGAAATGGTTGAAACAATTATCTCAGGTCAAATTACCCTTTCTGATGTGTTTTATTTACATAGGAATCCGCCGTGGCCTAGTGCTTAGCGTCGGGGATTTGGGCGTCCCGGGTTCGATCCCCAGTCGCGGCGCTGTGGTCATGTTGTTATGCCCATGCGCAAGGCACATTTCATAGCCTAGTACTGGTTTGTTTACCCCGGGATCATAAATAAGTGAACTGTCGCCGTGATATAACTGAAATCATGTTGAAAACGGCGTAAAACCCCAACAAAACAAACACAATTCGGCATATACCCCTTTCCATCATGTATACACCGTTTTAAGCATCTGCAGTAAACGGGTTATGGACACTTTAAGGTAGAGTTACACATATTGGATAGTTTTGCCGACATATTATTTAAACTAAGGTTATATATTTAAAGAAACATAATGGTATCTAAATATATGTTTTAGACCTTTACATGGAAGTCACCAGCTGGGTTATTATTTTACTTTGCGTTATTCGGTATACCTTTATTTATAACATCTAATTTAATTTTTCTTTTATTTGTCAAACCGTTCTTGTTCACATTGTCACGTTGTGACTTTACCCAAGACTCACTTCAATCTAGTATCTTACTGATAGTGTGGATTGTATTGGCCATGGACGTTTGAAGTATGAATTAGTGAAACTGGTTTTAAATATGAAATAATGAAGTATGAAGTATTATAATATGAAGTGTGAACTATGAAATATCGAAGTGTGAAGAATTAAATAGTAATGTATGAAACGGTGAAGTGTGAACTATGAAATCTCGAAGTGTGAAGTATGAAATGGTGAAGTAAGAACTATTGAAGTGAGACACCCTGAAGTTTGAAGTATGAAACCATGAAGTGTGAAAAATGGAGTCTGAAACCCATGAAGTGTGAAGTATAAAATCGTGATGTGTGAATTATAAAATTGTTATGTATGAAACCGTGAAGTGTGAAGTATTAAGTTTAATCAGACAAACGGTGCTACATGTAAGTCAACGGTTTACGATGAAAGTTTACACACAGGCTTGTTATGTGATTGAAATTACAACCTCACATTCATTTTGCAAAAAACTCCACCTGTTTGATGTTAATACAGCGAGACTGCTTTCACATCTTTACTGTGCGTGTATTGATGTTAATACAGCGAGACTGGTTTCAAATCTTTATTGTGCGTTTGTTGATGTTTATACAGTGAGAAAGGTTTTACATCTTTATTGTGCGTGTGTTGATGTTAATAAAGCGAGACTGCTTTCACATCTTTATTGTTCGTTTGTTGATGTTAATACAGTGAGACAGGTTTCTCATCTTTATTGTTCGTTGGTTGATATTAACACAGCGAGACGGGTTTCTCATATTTATGACTCGTTTGTTGATGTTAATACAGTGAGACTGGTTTTACATCTTTATTATGCGTTTGTTGATGTTAATACGGTGAGACTGGTTTTAAATCTTTATTGTTCATTCGTTGATGCTAATACAGCGAGACTGGTTTCACATATTTAGTGTGCGTTTGTTGATGTTAATACAATGAGACTGGCTTCACATCTTAAGTGTGCGTTTGTTGATGTTTATACAGTGAGACTGGTTTCACATCTTTATTTTGCGTTTGTTGATGTTAATATAGCGAGACTGGTTTCACATTTGTTATTGAGCGTTTGTTAGAATATAACATAAAGCGATTAATATCACTCTGTACATCTACTCCATTTTATCAAAATATACACAAGTTGACAAAAGCTTCTAATATGCTACTGTATGTAATATCAATTTTACCTTTTCCAATGGACGGGCACATATAGGATTTAAATAGATGAGCCCTTGGTATGTTAAGATGGCATTATTCTAGACTTTAAATTCCTGTTAGTTACTGACACAAGGTCTATCAATCCACGTTCGTGCATCCGCGCTCTTGCTCGACCATTGAATATTTCAGATAATTGATAATAGCCATTGAGACTAGCGTCAGTCGACTACCACCAATGGGATAAACATGTGACTACCACCAATGGGATAAACACGTGTTTACCACCAATGGGATAAACACGTGTAAAGTGAATGTAGTAATGTAACGAGTTACATGGGAAATATATTGTATGGACCACTGGAACAAAACTAGCATCGACACGCATAGTTAAGTTAACTGTCAGGAGTGATATAACTTAATTTCTGTTGAAAATGGCATTAAACCCCTCACAATCAAATATGCTTTTTGACATTTAGACAAATATATCGCCGAATACATAATGAAAGAAGATTCAGTTTAATAATGTAAGGCTTTGTATTTGTGTAAACCAATTGATAAATAGAGCACGCCTCAAGAAAACCAACATTCGGATGTCTTTCAATTAAAAGATTTTGCAATCACATTTGCTTTCTTGCTTAACCCTCTTCCGTATGCCGACTCATTTTGACGCATTTTTAGAAGACGACATGAGAACACTGAAGATTAAAAACTCATATTGAGCGATTTCTCTTTTTGCCACGATGTTTTCAACACTATACACATTTAACATTGTTATATAGAGAATTTCCAATTTCAGTAAATGTTTTCAATGTCGTCTTTAATTTGATTTCTTGTTTATAGTAGTTACATTTTCTTTATCATTTTGGTTATCTTTAGGCTTCCTCTATGCTTGTAAGACTAGACGGTATTTAAACAGGTTTATAGAGAATCTCCATTTGTTGCCTCGATGTTTTAAAGTCGTCTGTTGCAGATTGTTTGTATGTCGGGAAGAGTTAGAGTATATTCATTTTCTTCCTCATTAGGGATCCCTTCAGCCTTTCTGTATGCTTGGACGACTAGACGATGAACAGGTTAGATTCTGATCTGGCTGATCTTAGGTGGTCAGGAGTTCTCAAAGGTCGTAATAATATCTCCACAATCTGAAAACCTTATCTCGTTAAACGCGACTTCAAACACCATTATACAATAACACACGAGTAGCCTTAATTTCCAGTTTAACGACACGTGCATGTTCGTAAGGATATATGGGGGGGGGGGGGGGGGGGGGGGGGGGGGGGGGGGGGGGGGGTAACCAGGTTATTTTCCCTGCGCTTCCGCACAATATAACCGGACCATGCATATTCGCAATATAGGTCTAGAAGCATTCTTAAGCTGTGAGCTTCCATAACATCGGTTATGGATAAAAACTGACTAGACACGTAGGTAATTTGATCGTCAATACTATTTATGTCAAGTGCCGTACACCATATAGCTTATCTTTACGCTGTCGTTAGGCTACCTGTTTAAGATAATTTTGAGCATATCCATTGATTGATTCAGGTTTAATTCCGTTTTCAACAGTATTCAACAGTATAAAAAGTTATAAAAAGTTAATAAATATTTTTCTGTATTTTTTCGAATTACGTCTAAAACTAATTATTGCAGACAACTGACTACCTCTCTCAATGGACGAGTTGCATATTCGTTGAACCCGATTCATTTCGATTGAATTGGCGTTCGTCAAACATATACTGCAGCAAAGCGCCTTGTGTGCAGAATTGTTCGATAGCCAGACCTGGATGGATGTTGAAACGCCTCGAACCCATCTTCACTGCCAGACTTTCCTCGCTTCCTTTACATACATCAGTTGGTGGTGCCTGTTCTGTACCCGTCCATATGTGGGATTTTGTGGCCGTGAACTTCAGATGATGACGTCTATATTCGTTACACAAACATTCTTTAAATTGGACACAATAACACTTTGCTTTGACTTCAGTATTTTCTGAAAGGCATGGTTTACAAAGCGACTCTGGTTCATCTGTCAATGTTGCGCTCATTTCATCAGATAGCTGTTTAATTTCTCCTTCTGCCATAATCATATGACTATTACTAAGCAATCGCAATTATCGAAAGTAATATCTGGAAGTAAAAGAAAGTTACTAAACGCAGAGGATTAGTTAAGACCAAGTAAACTCCACAAAATATATTTTATGTACGAACTTTCTTTTTAATGTTCTTTGTTTAAGTGTAGCAGACTGAATAATGGTCAATTTCATCGGACTAATAGTTCATCTATCGGCAAGTAGTAATATGTCTGTACCATTACGAACTCTGTCGGAATTTTGAAAGAATGTCAGCCTCATTGACATGTGATCTAAGCTTCAAGATAGCCATTATGGACAAGTGAATGCACTAATAGATTCCATTGACCATTGCGACGGTTCGCCTTCAAGTAGCATACATATAAGTGATTTATATTAAATTAATTCTATTCATTTCTGTGTCCAATAGTCTCTAAATTTACTATTAGACGTGAACACCAAATTTCGTTTCGATGAAGTTAGTTTACCAGGAACATTACTGGAACAAACTGGCTGTTCGCGAAAAACGTTTCTGTTTCGGTGTCTATTAAAAAAGAATTGATTGTTTGGTGTCAAACATCGCTTTCAACAATTTTTCATTTATATCGTGGCGTTTTCACGGTAAGTTATCAGTATTACTGGTTCATTTATGCTGACACCAACCAGTCAGTCGTAATACTAACCCAGCAACCCTGAGCGCAAATGAGGTTAGCTATTACTACCATGTTTAAAGTAGGTCCAAATGAACGTTGCACTTGAGTTCACGTGTCAAGTATTTATATGACGACACAAATGATCGTGTCAAATTGTTTTATGTGGCTTCCAATTCCTATTTCAAAACGTTTTACAATGGTTAGCATTCCTATGTCAAAATGTTTGACGAGGGTTAGAATTCCAGTGTCACATAATTAACAAATATTAAAATTACACATCCGATCGAAAACAAAATGTTCTCAATTAGATATCTTGTATCCAATCTATAGAAAATATGTACATTTATGTATGTCAATTTTTATTTGATCGCAATCGCGTTTAAAAACCTTTAAATTGTTATTTATAAAGATAGCAGGTTAAATGTCAATGTTCCACGTTAATGTGACAATTCTATTATTATATGTGTGCTCAGATGGCTAATACAGATATACGAACAGACAGGCAGGCAGAAAGAAAGAAGAACGGATGGATAGACAAACAGACAGACAGACAGACAGAAAGACAGGCGGAGAAGTGATCCATATGTGCCTCTGTGCCAAGGCTGACAAAACAAAAGAAACAGTAACATATAATTTCAAATAATATATATATACAGGTAACCAATAACGAATTAATACGAGAAATACATGTATGATCTATTCCAAATGAAATTCTTTTATTTAAAAATGTTTATGATTTTTACCGTTCTTTTGGACAATCTTTTAACAAAGTAGCTTTCCTGAAACCGTTTATTAGGTCCTTCAATGCTAACAAAAGACTGTAAAGTTTACCCCGATCTCATCAAGTAGACGGTTAACTCTGGTTAACTCTAACCCTTTTCGTAGCCTTTCTCTGGTACAGACAAGATTTAACACTTTTTCTTATAACGAGGAAAGTGGAAGTTGATATTTGTGTCGAAAAGGTGAAAGTGCTAAAATATAGCATTTTTTTCTTTTTCAAATCTGTAATGAAATTACACATCAAAAATAATCAATAAAGAACTACATTATCCAAAGAGCTGTACAATATTTTTTATGATATATCAATGGATGAATAAAATTCCATGTTTCAGTACTAAACAAATGTAGCTTTATACTGAAACACACTATAGCTGTATCTATAATGCATGACACAACCTGTTTTAACGATCGATTTGAGGAACTCAAATTGAAAGTAGATTTTTAGAAAACAGTCTATTGGGTTACATGTGGTTACTCCTGTTATACCAATTAAACCTTGCCATTTATTTAAACCTTCATTTATAGATATTTAACAAGATTTTGCCTGAACGGTTGAGAACGTTCGTTCGAAAAACGCAAACAAGACAAATAATTTTACTTCAGTGAACTGTGTTTGAGAACGTCGTGAAACCCAAACAAAACAAAAAATTGTCTGAGCCTTTTACTTCAGTAAAACCCAAACAAAACACATTATTGTCTGAGTCTTTTACTTCAGTAAAACTCGAACAAAACAAATTATTGTATGTGTCTTTTACTTCAGTGAACTGTGTTTGAGAACGTCGTAAAACTCGAACAAAACAAATGATTGTCTGAGTCTTTTACTTCAGTAAAACCCAAACCAAACACATAATTGTCTGAGTCTTTTACTTCAGTGAACTGTGTTTGAGAACGTCGTAAAACCCAAGCAAAACTAATTATTTTCTGAGTCTTTTACTTCAGTGAAACACAAACAAAACTAATTACTGTCTGAATCATTTACTACAGTGAAGTGTGGTTGTTAACGTCGTCAGTGAAATAGTTTAACCCGTTTCCACTTACGGACGCATCTGACGTACCTGCATGATGAACATCCTTTCCTTATGCCTCAAATTTTATACTTTAAGGCGTGTGTGTCTACATTCTGTCTTGCTTGTAAGCAACTCTGGAAACTCATCGATCGAGTCTTCTTTAAAATATAACATAATAGAGCAGATTCATATCAGCCTATACATCTACTCCATTTTATCAAAATATACAAAAGTAGACAGAAGCCTCTAATACGCTTAGATAAGTACTGGCGATCGCACAGTTTGCTCAGGGTATGCACTGTTAACAACAGTCAACGTTTCCCTTTTCCCATGGACGGGCACATATAGGGCTGTAATGGATGAACCCTTGGTATGTTAAGATGGCATTATACTAGACTTTAAATTCCCTTTAGTTCCTGAAACAAGGGCTATCAATCCACGTTCGTGTGTCCGCGCTCCTGTTCGACCATTGCTTATTTCAGATGATTAAAAAAGGTCATTGTGACTAGCGTCAGTCCACTAACTGGGATAAACTATTTCTATTTTTGCCTCGATGTTTTCAACACTATAAACATTAAACAGTGTTATATAGAGAATTTCCATTGTTTGCGTTAATGTGTTTAAAGTCGTCTGCTGTTGATTTCTAGTACTTGAATAAGTATGTGAAATAAATATAATTAGCTTTCTTGTGTATAGTATTTACATATTGTCTTGTCATTTTGGTTATCTTTATGCTTCCTGTATGCTTGTAAGACTAGACGGTAAACAGGTTAAAGAGAATTTCTATTGTTTGCCTCGATGTTTGAAAGTTGTCTGCTGCAGATTGTGTGTATGTGGTGTCGAATTAAAGTTTATTCATTTTCTTTCTCATTATGGTTCCCACGAGGCTTTCTGTATGATTGAACGACTACACAGGTTAGTTTCTGATCCGGATGACCTTAGGTGGTCAGGAGTTCTCGAAAGTCGATTTTCGTGTGACTGGTTCAAACTAAAATGTCTCCACAATCTGAAAACCCTTATCTCGCTATAAGCTACTTGAAACACTTTCTATACGATACTAAATCATTAAACAATTCCCTATTCTCAAAGAAAAGTCACGAGTACCCTTAATGTCCAGCTTAACGACATATGCATGTTCGTAAGGATATTAGTCAAGGTGAGTTTACCAAGTGTAATTTCGTTTAAATCATCACACAGATGACGTAGAACGGTTTATAAAACGAGACTTTCATTAAACAAACATGCAATTTCACAATGCATGGCTTTAAACAGAACATTAGCGAACAAAATAAAGTATGAAAAGATGTATACCAAAATAAACTTTCACTAAAATACTTATTTACATAATATTATTTAATTCTTATTTTTGTAAGAGCTTATTACAAATCAATGGTGACAATACCGGTAGAATAAACTCCGCGTGAAAAGAATTAAAGCATGGCATTGGACACAATCAAATCAGGACCATCCATATTCGCATTCTAGTTGTAGAAGCATTCTCAAGCTTTGAGCTTCCATAAAAAAAGGTTAAGGATAAAAACTGACTAGACACGTAGGTAATTTGATCGTCAATACTATTTATTTCAATACCTCCGAAAGTCGGGTTTCGCGTGCCGTAATTTACGTTGTGGCTAGGCTACCTGTTTAAGACAATCTCAAGAATATGCATTGATCGAATGGGGTTTAATACCATTTCGACAATATTTGAGTTATACAAAGTTACTCAATATGTTCCTGTATTTTCTCGTATTACGGCCAAAACCGATTATTGCGGACAGCTGGCTACATCTCTCCATGGAAGATTTGCATATTCGAGGAACCCGAATATTTTTTAGTATGTAAAATACCATAGGATAAACAGACGTAGGCATTTTATTTTCAGTCGGAACAATATAAACATAGGTTATATTCAGCTTTCAACTGGAACACAAACTACGCCAGACCAAGCAAATTCTTTTTGCCACGTCTTACACATTCATGTCAATTGTTCACATAATTATTATTTCCTTGTAAATCATAAACACATAATTATATTATATAAATATTGCATGGCTTCCAGTGTGACAGTACATATTGTCAACATGAGGTAAATACTGTTACCCGAGGCGAAGCCGAGGTTAACAGTATTTACCCGAATGTTGACAATATGTACTGTCACAATGGAACCCATGCAATATTTATTTTATTATACCGAACAAAATTACACGTTTATTCAATTTATTCTGTACCTTTGTAGGGGAGGTGAACATGGGTAAATCTACAACAATGTAACACACACATATGAATATACCGGTTAACAGTATACTGTTACATGGCACGCGCATCTAAAAGGTGACGTTATTTTTTGAAATGACGTCATGCGCGTGCATAATCAACATTTTCACGCGCGTGCCATGTAACAGTATACTGTTAACCGGTCAAAAACGTACTGTTAGCATGAAACAGTAAGAAATTGCCCATGATGAGTATATGAGAATTTAACATTACAAAGTCACGTGAGGTATAATAACATGTGTTAATGTCAATTTGTATAATTTAATACTGTCCTGATTTTCTGATACAGACGAGTTTGACGCCTGTGAAACAGACTCAACTTGAAAGTATTTATGAAAAAGGAGAACTTGCTTTTATTAACTAAAATGATTACCCTCTTTCAAACATTGCTTTCACTGCAACACGATTGCATTGTAGAAGCCGACATTGGAAATTGTATTGTAAAAGCATAAATTGTTCATTAGTATCCTTTTCTACCAATATTGGTTCTCTCTTTTAGAGACACTTAAAAGTCGGTCTTCGTTTCTGTCCGTTTGTTTGTTTGTTTGTGGCAAGCGTAGCGCCAAAACTATTCAACGGATTTCGACCAAACTTGGTAGGGATGAAGGGTCTAGGGTCTAGTTGTTCATTTTGTAGTATGGTTGCCATAGAAACCACCGTTGCTATGAAAACGGGCGAAAATACGCTTTTATTACCTGATCGCTGATTGGCTAAAAATTCGGATACGACCAAATATCGACCAACCAGAGAGCACTTCACATAGCCATTACAACTTCCGTTTCCCGTACTTTTACACGAGGAGAAGAAATATTCAAGTGAATTTGACGCTGTTCTCGCGACAACTCGATAGCTTGTTTCATTATTCGTGCGGTGTCGTGAGAGTAGAGACAAGAGAGAACCATCGTCGCAGTATGCTTGTTTCAACTATTTTATCAATTCTTCCCTCATGTACTTTCAAAGCAGACGACATTAAGCGAATCACACCGGGTATTGTGAAATTTATTTGACTGCAAAACGTGCATACATCATTCGGTACATTCAGAAATAGGTAGACACGAGACATTCCTGATTGTTAGTTACTTGGTTGGCACTTAACGAAACTTATAACTGTGCACATTTAGATTGAGTATAATTTGTATATTCATCAACATTTTTGTATTAACCTTTGAATACTGGCTATTTAGGCAGTTTATATCACGATTATTTGGTCAGCTTTACGGATTTATGTTGAACGGCGCGTAAAAAAATGAATCGACAAAAAACCCAACTGGAAAATGTAGGTTTGGCGCGAATATATTTAGTACGTGGTCTATTTTGTATCTTTACCAATACCCACAACAATGAGACGAGTGTCAATTGAGTAAAGTGGAAAAACCAGTTGACTTGTCAACGCCGGTATCTAAAAATCTGAAGTTAGTTAAAAAGTCCTTTATTTTTAATGATATAAATAACAGATGGTTAGATAAATGTAGGATATCATCAGGTTTGATTGAAATAAACGTTGAAAGTAGTTCTTATCATTTACAGTTTATTTCGAATCAACATACATACACTGTTTCGATTTAATATACATACAATATTTCGATTGAACATACATACAATGTTTCGATTCAACATACATACAATGTTTCGAATTAACATACATACAATGTTTCGATTCAACATAAATACAATGTAACATACATACAATATTTCGATTCAACATACATGCAATGTTTCGATCAACATACATACAATGTTTCGATTCAACATACATACAATTTTTCGTTCAACATACATACAATGTTTCAATTCAACATACATACAATGTTTTGATTCAACATAAATACAATGTTTCGATTCAACATACATGCAATGTTTCGATCAACATACATGCAATGTTTCGATTCAACATACATACAATGTTTCAATTCAACATACATACAAAGTTTCGATCAACATACATGCAATGTTTCGATTCAGCATACATACAATGTTTCAATTCAACATACATACAATATTTCTAATCGATATACATGTACATACAATAATTCTTATCAATATACATACAATATTTCTAATCAATATACAATAAATTTACTAATCAAAGACATTGATGATCAAATTATGCAAAGAAATGTTACATTGTATTTTTTATATACATTTATTCTTCTCCAAAATAACTCTTGCTGATAAATGTTATCCTGTTACGATGATGTATATCACATACCTAAACGAAATTAAATTCATAAACAATTTAATTAGCGCTGTGATAAATACACACTCTTTCTGATTGTTCAATCCTATTTCGTTCATGTCTGCCAGTTTCAATCATTAATCTGTGTCCCGAAATACTCATATGTTAATTAATGATGAATACTTTTTATACGCAATACCACTTCTCCACTTTTGTACAAAACAATAAATAACTCTTTCTTTGAAATCATTTATATCTCATGTTTTTGTTTATATAATTTGAATGTATACGTATTTTCAAATGCAGTTGTCAGAATGATGTATTTACTAAACCGCGGTCGATGAATTTTCACGGTTAGCCACTGATTGAGTGATTGATTAACGCCGTTTTCAACAAATTGTTAGTCATATTACGGCGGCTAGTTCACATACTCATGTGTTTTCTAGCTTTCTCATACCAGTTATCCACACAGCATACTTTCCAAGCAAACGGCTGCTTTTCCAAATGGACTGTAAGTCCATTGGTCGCATTGAGTTTTGTCAATAGTCGGAAATAATATTGGCCGAGCTAGGGTTTGAACTCTCATCCCCTAGAATAATAGTCAGCGTCGCTACAAGTTGTCTTGTTTGACATTTGTCAAACGTCGAAAAGAATGTTGGCCGAGCTGAGATTGGAACTCACAACCCCTTGATTGACAGGCTCGGCGGTTTTCTACTGATCTTTGTTCAAAAGTTTATATCAGAGGTTATAGCCGTTGATATATACTTGTGCACAAGGATCTTAATCTGGTCAATATTGTGGAGTTAAACTAACACTAGAAGACGGTGCGTTATTCTGAAAATCAGCATAAATCGACCGTTGACAGGAATTAAATTAATCTTACCTGTTCAACCAATAATGTATTATACTTAATTCATCATATTCACCGCTCATTAAAAGCTTACCGACAGACTTGTGACAGCCTATTGCATACTTCGAGAATGTGACCACATGTTGGTTTGGTGTAGCTTGTTTGTCTCCAGAAGTATCAGATGTATTGCCGAAGCTAGCGCCTTTGAATTCAGTTTTAGTTTCAGAAGGTGCAGGTGCACTTAACCCAAACCCTGAACCGAATCATAACGTAGTAGCTTGTTTGACTCTAGAGGAATCAGATGTATTGCCGAAGTTAAAGCTTATGAAGTCAGTTGTAGTTACAGCAAGTGCAGGTGCACTAAGCTTACACTAGAAAACGGTGCGTTATTCTGAAACTCAGCATAAACTCGACAGTCGACAGGAATTAAATTAATTATACATGTTCATCCAATATGTACGATACTTAACTCATCAGATTCACCGCCAATTAAAAGCTTACCGACAGACTTGTGACAGCCTATTGCATACTTCGGGAATGCGACCGCATGTTGTTTTGGTGTAGCTTGTTTGTATCCAGAAGAATCAAATGTATTGCCGAAGCTAGCGCCTTTGAAGTCAGTTTTAGTAATAGAAAATGCAGGTGCACCTAACCCGAACCCCGATCCGGTACCTAAACCGAATCTAGCTTGTTCGGCTCTAGAGGAATCAGATGTATTGCCGAAGATCAAGCTTTTGAAGTCCGTTGAAGTAACAACAGGTGCAGGCGCACTTAACCCGAACCCCGATCCGGTACCTAAGCTAAATCCTAACGTAGTAGCTTGTTTGTCTCTAGAGGCATCAGATGTTTTGCCGAAGGTAAGGCCTTTGTAGTCAGTTGAAGTAACAGCAGGTGCAGGCGCACTTAACCCGAACCCCGATCCGGTACCTGAACCGAATACATCTTGTTTGGCTCTAGAGAAATCAGATGTATTGCCAAGGTAAAGCCTTTGTAGTCAGTTGAAGTTACAGCAGGTACAGGCGCACTAAATCCGAACCCCGACCCGGTATCTAACGTTGTAGCTTGTTTGTCTCTTGAGAAATCAGATGTTTTGCCGAAGTTAAAGCCTTTGTAGTTAGTTGAAGTTACAGAAGGTGCAGGTGCACTTAACCCGAACCCCGATCCGGTATCAAAACCGAATCCTAGCGTAGTAGCTTGTTTGTCTCTAGCGCATTTGAGGCCAGTTGTAGCAGATGCAGGTGCATTTAACCCGACCCCGAATCCGGTATTTGAACTGAATTCGAACAATGTTCCAGCATGTTTACCAATCAAAGCAGTCTTACCTGTTGAACCAAAATCGAACCCCACTCCAGTACATGAACTTGATACTGTTGTAGATACAGCAGCAGTTTCTGACTTGTTTGCAGAAGGTAAGTCTTTCAGCCTAATCGGTGTATAAAAGTCTCTATACACAAATGTCTGCAGTTCAACAAGGTCAGGATTGAAATGTTTAATGCCTTCAGGTATGCTTACATACAGGGAGTTGTCTTCATCAAACGTCATGGACGGTTTGTATTTCCCATCTTGCGATAGAAGAAAAGCAGAAGAATTTCTCGTTTCCATTTGCCTGATCGAATCGACATGGATGAACGCCAAATAACCTTCATCGACCGCGTAAAAGCGACCCGTCTTATCATTGATCATTAAACAAGTTAAATTCACAAACAGGTCTTCTCCGTTTCTACCCTTCGAAATTCTTTCAATAGTAATACCATCTCGACCAAGAATGCGTAGATGGGTCATGAATGATACGAAGATTTTCCCACCAAATGTTGCCAATCCAGTGGGCGTGTCATCAACTTGCACGGTGTTATCGTCGTTAAAGGTGTCTGTAACAGAAACGAACCGAATAATCTTTTCTTCCGGAATTGTAACAACAAGCTTGCCTGGTGCCACTTCTACTACATTCAAAGGTCTCATTTGTAGGCAGTGTGTCGACTGGTATTCATTGTTCCTCCTGAATAATTTTAGCGCATTGTTCGACGAATCGACCAGAACGTATCTGCCGTCTGAGAAACATTCTATGTCAGTGATAGAGCAGTTCGACTCCATCGGTTGTTTCACACGTAGTGCAGTGGTTGTTGTTGGTTTAAGGCTCACGTATTTGGAGAGAATCGTCTTATAGTCAGGGATCAAAGACAGGACCCATGGTGTAGGTAACTTCTCGCTACATGATTTGATAAAATCTTCTAACCTTCTTAAATTAGAGTTTTCATGATAGGCATGAATGAATAGTTCTTCTTCGTCGTCTGTTTTCGAGTCCAAAGACACCTGGATATGTCGAATGTCCTTTAGAATATTTTGTAACTCATCCTCAGAGGTATTTATGCATTCAATAATTCTTTCCTTTACTGTGGAAGTTGCTGTATCGATATGCGAACTAAGAATCTTTTCGGCAACAGTCTTTAATCTGGCTTTGCTACCGATTAAAAACCTTTCTACACCAGAGATGGCTTTGTTATGCTTGCGTCTAACAATGTCATTGATACTCGTCTTTAACCCTATAAGTTTACCGGTTAACTCACTTAACTCTTCGGATTTAGCATAACCTTTTGAAACCGTTGAAATCGGTTCGGACTCGCAGGAATTGTGATCGTCTTCCAAACACATACTGCAGCAAAGCACCTTGTGTGCTGTGCATAATTGTTCGACAGCCTGACCTGGATGGATGTGGCAACCCCTCGAACCCATCTTGGCTAACAGCCCTTCCTCATTAACTTCAAATACATCAGTCAGAGTTGCATGTTCTGTACCCACCAGTGTGTGTGACTTCGAGACCGTGACCTTCTGATGATGAAATCTACATTCGTCGCACAAATATTCTTGACATTGGACGCAATAACATTTCGCTATGACTTCAGTATTTTCTGATAGACATGGTGTACAAGTCGGTTCTGGTACATCAGTAAGTGTTGCGCCCATTCCATACATTTTCTGTTTAATTTCGTCTTCTGCCATAACTACTATAACTAAGCAATCCGAACTATCCGAAGGAATATCTGGAAATATATGAGATTGGCTTAATGCAGAATGCTAGTTATTTGTGAGTAAACTCCACAATGTATAAAGTTTTACCTACACTACTGATACATACTGGCTGTTTCGTTGTCTCTTGATTGAAGGTGTTTAACGCCTCGTTCAACACTTGTTCAATTACATTGCAGCGTTTCCTTGGTAATTTACCAGTACTACTGGTCCATTTATCCTGATACCAACTAGTCAGTCGTATTGCTAACCCCGCAGCCCTGAGCGCAAAAGAGGGCAGCCATTGCTACCAGTTTTAAAGTAGGTACAAATGAAATTTGACTCGCCGGAGTTCACGTGTGAAAATATTATATGAGGGTTAGAATTTTCGAGTCAAAATGTTTTAAATTGCTTAGAATTCCCGTGTCAAAATGTTTTACGACGGTTATTATAATTATTAAATCTTATAATTAAACATACGCTCGAAGATAATATGTTCTAATTTTAATATTTTTATTTAATCTTTTAAAAAAAAAGTACAAGTATTATGTAAACTGTTATCTGATCCGAATCTCGTTTATATGTGGGTTCACATTGCCAGACAGAACAAACAGACAGACAGGCAGACGGATGGATAGTCAGACAGACGAACGGACAGACGGAGAAGTGATTATTATCTGATTGGAATTGCGTTTAAAACCTTTTATTTATCTCAATAAACATAGTATTTAAAAACCTTTCCTTTTTCTTAATAAACATTTTGTTTAAAACAATTGAACATTCTTGATAAACATAGTAGGCTATGAGTCTATGTGTTACGTTAATGTGACACTTCTTTTATTATATGTGGGCTCAGATTGGCAGACATACATAAGAACAGACAGATGGACGAACGGACCGACGGACAAACAGACAGATAGTCAGACAGACGAACGGACAGTCGGAGAAGTGATCATTATGTGCCTCCGTGACACGGCAGGCGATGAAAAAAGAACTGTAAAAAATGATGTGAAATAGTATATACAGGTAACCAATCACGAATAATATACTAGAAATACATGTATGAGAAGGCAGTTATCTATTCCAAATAAAAACTATAAACGTATATGATTCTTACCGTTCTTTCGGAATATCTTTTAACAAAGTAGCTTTCCTGAACCCGTTTCAGAGGTCCTTCAATACACACTGATATCAAGTTTACCCCGATCTCTTCAAGAAGACAGTTAGCTCTGGTTAGCTCTAACACTTATGATAGCCTTTTCCTGATACAGACAAGCTTTAACACATTTTTAACATGTTGTGGAAAATGGGGAAAGTGGAAGGTGATATTTTTGTCGAAAAGGTAACATTGAAAATATTGTAGTTTCTTCTTTTTCGCCAATGTTTTCAAATCTGTAAGGAATTTACATTCAATAAATTCTCAAGATAAAACTACATTTTAAGTACACAGCTCTACGGTTGAATAAAAGTCCATGTTTTAGGTACTAGACAACTGTAGCTATACACTGTAACACACCATAGCTGTATCTATAATGCATGTAACAACCTATTTATAAGATAAATTTTAGGAACGCAAATCGAAATTAGACTTTTTGGAAAATAGAATATTGGATTACATGAGTTTTTTTTTTTACCAATTAAACCTTTCCCAACGTAGACGCATTTTGAATCATCTACAGCAGACGAATTTAAATAGCATTATGGTTACAGAGGACATTGTTCATGTTGATCAATTTTTGCCACAATGTTTTCAAATCAGTTTTACAATTATGGCTTCCTTAATAGAGAGTTAACATGATTTTGTCTGAACGGTTTCAAACTCGTCTGTTTCAATGGAAGTTATTAACGGCTCTGGGAAGCTCCTTAGTCAGCATTGATTGTAAATACAAAAAACCCATAATTTTAAACATTCATCAAAAACGCTTTTAAAACTACAACGATTGTCTATGGTTGTAAAATGGAAGAGTATCTGCGATGTATTGAAATTTACCTAACAGGAAAAAGTGTAGGGTAGTTGTTAGCCGAATGTTCACCAATTACAGCGTTAACTAACAACCAACATGTTGCTGTTGTCAAATACTCCCTCCTTCATTTAATCAAAGCACTGAAAGCGCTAATGGTATAGGGACATATGTAAGGTACTCCCTCCTTCATTTAATAAAAGCGCTGAAAGCGCTGTCGGTATAGGGGCATAGGTAAGGTGAAAATATATGGCATAGTTAATATGGACAAACATTGTTGAAACAATGAATCATCGATCTTTAAACAAACCAAACCAAAAATGTTTGAAACAACACAGATTGCCTGCCAATAACCAATACCTAATTTATATATGAATTATGAAATTTGTAATCATGAAATGTGAAATGTTAATTCATTAAGAATGCAATATTTAATCTTGAAGTATGAAATATGTAATTGCATAGTGTAAAAGATTAAAGCGTGACGTTTGATATATGAATTATGAACTATTGAAGTGTGCCGTATGAAAAAGTGTGAAGTATGTAATAGTAAATTGCGAAACAAAATTATGTAGTTTGATATTGTGAAGCATGAATTTTAGAGGTACGAAGCATGACGCGGTGAATTCTGAAGTATGAAGCTTAGAGGTACGAAGCATGACACGGTGATTTCTGAAGTATGAAATTATGAAGTAAGAACAAATTTAATATGAAATTATATGAAGTAAGAAAAATGTTAATATAAAATCATGAAGTATGAAAAAGTTTAATCTTAAATTGTGAACTTTGAGTTATGAAATCATGAATTGTGAAAAAGGGAAAATTGGGAAGATTGGTTGATTGAATGATTGCTAGGTGTTTTACGCCGCATTTAACACATTTTCAGTTATATCACGGCGTTTCCTTGGTAAGTTATCCTGATACCAGCCAGTAAGTTGTAATGCTTACATCGCAACCCTGGGCGCCAACGAGGGCAGCCATTACAACTGTTTTAACAACTTAATTTAACTCATCTGTGGTTAAGAACGACGTAAAACCCAACATTAATTAATATCCGAGTCCTTAATGGCAGTGAAACCCAAAATTAATTAATATTCGAGTCCTTAACGGCAGTAAAACCCAAAATTAATTAATATCCGAGTCCTTAATGGCAGTCAAACCCAAAATTAATTAATATCTGAGTCCTTAATGGCAGTCAAACCCAAACAAAACTAAAATTCGTCTGAGTCATTTACGTAAGTGAAACCCAAACAAAACTAATTACTACCTGAGTCCTTTAATTCAGGGAAACTCAAACAAAACGAATAACCGTCTGAGCCCTGACTTCAGTGAACTGAGGTTTAGAACGTTGTAAAACGCAAACAAAACTAATAACTGTCTGCTTCCTTTACTTCAGTGAGCAGTGGTTGAGAATGTTGTAAACGCAAACAAAACTAATTACTGTCTGAGTCCTTTACTTCAGTGAACTGTGGTTGAGAACGTCGTAAAACCCAAACAAAAACATTTACTGTCTGAATCTTTTACTTCAATGAACTGTGGTTGAGATCGTCGTAAAACCCAAACAAAAACATTTACTGTCTGAGTCTTCTACTTCAGTGAACTGGGGTTAAGAACTTACAGACGCATCTGCATAATTAGCATCCCTTCCTTATGCCACATCCATTACATAATTATTTATAGAGTGTTCTGCTGTTGATGTTCTTCTGTTGATTACCTATGTGTGGTAAAGTGTTTTGGGTTGTGTACACGGTTGACATACGTGTTGACTTCCATATATCTTGAAGATAACGCCATGTTTTGTTGAAGAAATTTACTATACGAGTTTCGATATCTTGTTTGACAATTTGGAATGCGTTCACAACAGTTCCATGAAGCAGGCAGTTGTGTTTTAATACTTCCTCGTTTGCAAGCGAATCTTGAAACTCATCGATAGAGCCTTCATTAAAAGAAAACATAACGAGAGTAGATTCATATCTACTATCTCTATTTTATCAAACTATACAAAAGTTGACAGAAGCTTCGAACACGCTAATGTAAGTAATGGCGTTATCAATAGCACAGTTTGATCAGGGTATACACTGTTAAAAATAGTCAACGTTTCCCTTTTTCCATGGACAGGCACATACAGGGTTTTAATGGAGGAACCCTTGGTATGTTAAGATAGCATTATTCTAGACTTTAAATTCCTGTTAGTTTCTGAAACAAGGGCTATCAATCCACGTTCGTGCGTCCGCGTTCCTGTTCGGCCATTGCTTATTTCAGATGATTGATAAAAGTCATTATGACTAGCGTCAGTCCACTAACTGGGATGAACACGTGTAAAGTTGAACACGGCGTTAAACACATCTCAATCAAATATGTTGTCCTGACATCTAGACATATATTTCGTCGGATACAAAATGAAAGAAGATTCACATTAATAATGCATGGTTTTGTATTTGTATAGACCAATCAATAAATAGGGCAAGTCTCAAGAAGACCTACAATCGGATTTATTTTAATTAAGGGATTTTGCAAGCACATTTTCGTTCTTGCATTTTGACGCATTTGAAGAAGACGACATGAGAACATTGTAGGTCAAAATCTCATTTCGAGCATTTTCTCTTTTTGCCTCGATGTTTTCAGCACTATATAACAATTAAACAGTGTTATATAGAGAATTTCTATTGTTTGCGTAACTGTGTTCAAAATCGTCTGCTGTAGATTTCTAGAACATGTATAATTATGTCAAATGGATATCATTTTTGTTACTTGTGTATAGTATTTACATATAGATGCCTCGATGTTTTCAAGTCGTCTGCTGCAGATTGTTAATTTGTGGTGTCGAGTTCAAGTTTATTAATTTTCTTTCTCAGTATGGTTTCCACGAGGCTTTCTGTATGCTTGAACGACTACACAGATTAGTTTCTGATCTGGATGATCTTAGGTGGTCAGGAGTTCTTGAAAGTCGGTTTTCGTCTGATGTGTTCAAACTAAAATTTCTTATCAATCTGTAAACCCTTATCTCGCTATAAGCTAATTGAAATACTTTTTATACGAGACTTTAAACCTCATTAAACAATTCCCTTTTCGCAAAGAAAAATCACGAGTACCCTTAATTTCCATTTTAACGACACATGCATGTTTGTAAAGAAATTAGTCAGGGTGAGTTTACCACGTGTAATTTCGTTTGAATCACACAGATGACGTAGAACGGTTTATGGTGGTGGTTGATCAGGGTTTTTCGGCGCTTCCGCACAATAAAATCAGGACAATCCATATTCGCAATCTAGTTGAAGAAGCATTCTTATGCATTGAGATTCCATAAGAAAGGTAATGGATAAAAACTGACTAGACACGCATGTAATTTGATCGTCAATACGTTCGAAATTCGTTTTCGCGTGACGTACACCGTATGGCTTTATTTTACGTTGTTAAATGGGGTTTAATACCATTTTCAACAGTATATGAATTATAAAAAGGTATTTAATATTTTCTTGTATTTTTTCGTATTATGGCCAAAACCAATTATTGCAGACAGCGGGTTGGCATGATTTACATATTCGTGGAACCCGATTCACTTTGATCGCATTGGCGTTCGTCAACCGGATGTATACCAGTTTGAATTCGAACTGTCGACCCCTTTATTGGCGAACCGAGTTGTTACAAACTGAGCTAACAGGTCTCGGCCCCGAATTGCAGGTAATATAACTTTGTTCTTTAGTTAAACTTGGATTAAATTTAATGCTATTAACAGTTATCATATATTGTGTTTTTTCACCGTTTTCAACATTATTAACGCAATATATTCTCTGGATTTCCTACGATGGTCTATTTAAACTATTTCCCACATTCAAACCAGTACTCCACACAACATACTTTCCAAGAGACTGGATTATTTTATCACATAGACTGTCACCCCATTGGCGGAAGATGAATGGAGTCGCATTGACCGTTGTCAAAGTCGGAAATAATTTTGGCCGAGCTAGGGTTCGAACTCATAACCATTTGAATAGCAGCCAGTGTCGCTACCCACTGAGCTACCGGGGCCCGGAGGTTCAGGTATTTAATAGTCGTTTATATAAGGGTGTGCACAACGCAACATCAGCCTTGTGTAAATAAAGGCAACATTAGCGTCTTTCTGACAAGTGTAGATAAAAATGTCTGCAGATCTATGCATTCTGATAATAATGGACAATATTTCTCAGACATTTTCTTGAAACCTTCTTTGAACTCGTATAAGACAAGTCTGCAGTAGACAAGTTTAAAACATGTAGGCGAAAATATGGAAAAGCTCTATACACCAAAGTATGATTATTGGATAGAATTTAAAAACGTTATGGGAAGTAGATAAAAGTGCTTAATATGAGCATTTTTTCCTGTTTGCGAAAGTAGTCTGCTACAACTGAGTGAAATGTGACTGGATGTGGATGCACGGATGCTGTTGATCTGGATCGGCACTGGTTACAGAATTAGGTTAAGTTTTGTTAAGTATGTAATATACCATAGGATAAACAGACGTAGGCATTTTATTTACAGTAGGAACAAACAAGTACAATATAAACATAGGTTTTATTCAGCTTTCAACTGGAACACAAATACGGCAGAACAAGCAATTTCATTTTAACAAAACGTCTTACACCTCCATGTCAATTGTTCACATAATTATAATTACCTTGTAAATCATAAACACATTATTATATCCTGTGTTTATGTCAAATTGTATAATTTAACACTGTCCTGATTTTCTGATACAGGCGAGTTTGACGCCTGTGAAACAGACTAGACTTGAAAGTATTCTTTCAAACATTGCTTCCACTACAACACGATTGCATTGCAGCAGACGATATTAAAATCATTATTTTAAAAACATAAATTGCTCATTAGTATACTTTTCTATCAATTTTCAACTCTTTATCAACTCACCATTTTTACCTTTCATGAACTTTCAAAGCAGACGACATTAAATGAATCACACCGGATATTGCGAAATTTATTTGACAACAAATACGTAAATACACCATTTGGTCCATTCATGAGACATTCCAGATTGTCCGTTAGTTGTTGGGCACTTAACGAAACTTATAACTGTACTCATTTTGATTGAGTATAATTTGTATATTCAACAACATTTTTACACGAAGTTTTGAATATTAGCTATTTAGGCAGTTTAAATCACAAGTATTTGGTCAGCTTTACCGATTTATGTTGAACGGTGTGTAAAAATATGAATCGACAATGAAAGCAAATGCACGGGAAAGTGTTGGGTTGTCGCGATTCGTATAGCACGCTGTCAATTTGCAGTGTTTCAACAATACCCACATCCAATAAAACAAAAATGGGACGATTGTCAATTGAGCAACGTGGACTTGTCTTGTCAACACCGGTACCTGCCTATCCGATGATATAGATAACAAATGGTTAAATCAATGTAAGCTACCATCAGGTATGATTGGAATAAATCTATTGTTTTCCATATCATTTACAGGTTGTGTATGGGAGCTCACCGTAACTCGATACGAAACCTGATGTTGAAATACAACGCAACTGGCAACGTAACATTCCTTAAAATTATGTTACGTCACGTCTACTGGCACCAAAGTTATAAACTGATGTAATATTAAAATGTGATTTTATTTAACAATTTCATTTTTTCAGCTCTTACGGTTGAATGAAAAAGGAAAAAAAGATAATTGTTTTTAAAGTTATTTCCTATCACTTTCGATACACGCGTAGGTTTCCTGAAGTTCTTACTGTAATATACACAGTATAATATTGTAAGACAGTTTACCAGTATTGTAAGGGCTAAAACAAAATTCTTATTTTTTCATTTTAATATAACCGTAGGAACTAAAAAAAGAAAATTATGATTTGTTCTCATATTTGACTATAACATCATCCTCTTACAACATTATCTACATATTTACGTGTGCAGTAGTCCGATTGAAGTTTTCATAAATCCACGGTCAATTCATCTTTACAATAGAACATAGAACATATCTGTTGGTAATAAACATGCATACAATATTTTGATTCAACATACACTAAATTTACGAATCAAAATGATCAAATTTGAGAAATGTTACATTGGATTTACCATTATTGTTAAGCTAAACAGTTTATATACATCTATTAAATTCATCATCAATTTCATCAAACTAATAAACACAAAATCTTTCTGATTGCTCAATCCTGTTTCCTTTATGTCTATCAGTTAAAATCATGAATCTGTGTGCCGAAACACTCATTTGAGACAGTAGGTATCTGGTCCTTGGGTATTGCGTGTAAATATGATTCATCATTATTAAACATATCATTTCTCCACTGTTGTACAAAATAATCAATTAATCTTTTTTTAAAATAATTTATATCTAATGTTTTGTTTATACGATGTGGATTTTGTCACAAAATAATATTACCTATTTTCGAGTGTAATTGTCCAAATAATGTATTCACGCATCCGCGGTCGATGTATCATACATACTGCACGGCTTTGCTGGCTGATCTGGGTCTACACTTGTCGTTCATGCATTGCGATTACTCGAAGATATATACTTTTGCAAAAATATCTGTATCAGTCAATATTGTCGATGAAAGCTAACACTGGAATATCAAAGACCACGCGATATTTTTAAGCTCTGCATAAAATCGATCTTTGACAGGAAAAAATACTTAATATATACATGGTCAACCAATATGTACAATACTTAAAAAATCAGATTCACCGCCAATGAGAATCCGGCCCGAAGACTTGTGGCAGCCTATTACATACTTCGGGAATCTGACCACAGATTGTTTGGCTGCAGCTGGTTGACCAAACACAAACACACCATTATTAGCTGGTGTACCAAACACACCAGGTTTAGCTGGTCCACCAAATGCGTAACTCGCTGCACTACCTTGACCAAATCCTTTTGTAGTTGCTGCAGCATTTTTTACATTTTCTGCTGAAGTAGAGTCTTGCACCCTAATCGGTATTTTAAACTCTTCATACTCAAATGTTTGTAGTTCTACAAGGACAGGGTTGAAATGCCTAATGCTTTTAGGTGTACATACATACAGGGAGTTGTCCTTATCAAACGTCATGGACGGTTTGAATTTCCCATCTTGCGATAGAAGAACAGCAGAAAAATTCCTTGTTTCCATTTGCCTGATCGAATCGACATGGATGAACGCCAAACGACCTTCATCGACCGCGTAAAAGCGACCCGTCTTATCATTGATCAGTATACAAGTTAAATTCATAAACAGGTCTTCTCCGTTTCTACCCTTTGAAATTCTTTCAATAGTATTACCATCTCGACCAAGAATGCGTAGATGGGTCATGAATGACACGAAAATCTTCCCGCCAAGTGATCCCAATCCAGTGGGCGTATCATCAACTTTCACGGAACATTCATCAGTCAAGGTGTTTATAACCGAAACAAACCGAATGAGCTTTTCTTCCGGAATTGTAATAACAAGCCTGCCTGGTTCTACTTCTACTACATTCAAAGGTCTCACATGTAGACAGTGTCTCGACTGGTATTCGTTGTTCCTACTAAATAATTTTAGTGCATTGTTCGACGAATCGACCAGAACGTATCTGCCGTCTGAGAGACACTCTATGTCAGTGATAGAGCAGTTCGACTCCATCGGTTGTTTCACACGTTGTGTTGTGGTTGTTGTTGGTTTCAGGCTCACGTATTTGGAAAGAATCGTCTCATAGTCAGGGCTAATAAACAGGATCCATGGTGTAGGTAACTTCTCGCCACATGATTTGATAACATCTTCAAACCTTCTCAAGTTAGAGTTTTCACGATTGGCACGAATGAATAGTTCTTCTTCGTCGTCTGTTGTCGAGTCCAAAGACACCTGTATATGCTGAATGTCCTTTAAAATGTTTTGTATCTCTTCCTCAGAGCTATTCATGCATTCAATAATTCTTTCCTTTACTGTGGAAGTTGTTGTATCGATATGCGAACTAAGAATGTTTTCGGCAACAGTCTTTAGCCTAGTTTTAATCCCGTTTAAATACGTGCCTACATCAGGTTTGTATATGTTATGCTTGCGCCTTATAATGTCATTGATACTCGTCTTTAACCTTATCAGTGTACCGGTTAACTCACTTAACTCATCGGATTTAGCATAATCCTTTGAAACTGTTGAAATCGGTTCGTATTTGCAGGAATGGTGATCGTCTTCCAAACACATACTGCAGCAAAGCACCTTGTGTGCTGTGCAGAATTGTTCGACATCCTGACCAGGATGGATGTGGCAACCCCTCATCTGTATTGAGAGACTTTCACCATTAGCTTCACAAACATCATTTACGGTTGCATGTTCCGTGCCCGTCAGTGTGTGTGACTTCGTGACCGTGACCTTCTGATGATAAAGTATACATTCTTCGCACAAATATTCTTTACATTGCACACAATAACGCTTCGCTTTGACTTCAATTATTTCTGATAAGCATGGTGTACAAGTCGGCTCTGGTACATCAGTCAGTGTTGCGCCCGATCCATCAGTTTGCTGTTTAATTTCTCCTTCTGCCATAACTTCTACAACTAAGCAACCCTAACTATCAGAAGTAATATCTGGAAATAGAAGAGATTGACTTAATGCAGAGGGCTAGTTAATATGGAGTAAACTTCACAATATATAACGTTTTACCTATTCAAAACATATGTTTTGGGTACTCAATATAATATATATATGTAGTGAGAGATATTTTGAGTACCCACCGCATAGGGTGTTTTGAGTCCATGCACGGATCAGAGAAGACGAATAAAGCGCTTGCCTGCAGCCCTGTCAGACGTGAGACAATGGCTGGTACCCTATAGACTGTTCAAATTTGTATACAAACATCTTCTTCTCCTTAACCAATAGATCAAGAAATGTTTCACTGGTGGTACTCTTTCAAAATGGTTTTAAGAATTGAGTTACATCGATAAGTTTGACTGCTGCAGATTCAGAAAGAGGAGACATGCCTTACATTGTATAAACCTTCTTGTCCAAAAGTACTGGCCCAAATTTGAAAATAATTTGGCACAACTGTTCATTAGGTGATCTCTACCAATACTGTATCACCCATTTTTCAGTACCATTGAACAACATAGCCGCCAGGGCACGAAGCTCGTTTTCATTATATCTGATATAGTAAGAACTTCTTGTCCAAAAGTGTTTTCCCGCTTTGGAAATATCTTGGCATAAATATTCCTTTGATGACCCTCTACCAAGATTGTTAAAATTATTCCGATCCATATAAATTATGGCGGCTAGGAGGAGGGCGGATTTTCATTATATCTATGTCTAATTATAAAAAAAATGTGCTTGAAGACAATTATCTGGGCGATTAAGTATTACTTTGGTACAACTGTTCATTGGCTGGCCCTCTACCAATATTCTTCATATTGTTCCGATCTGTTCAAAAAAAAAAAAAAAAATAGCCTGAAGGGAGCTAGACTTTATTTTCTTATACGTTTAGAGTAAGACTTATTTAAGTTATATTATAGCAGGTGAGTGACCTTGGGCCATCACGACCCTCTCGTTATTCTTCATGTGTGTGTATCAGTCTAATTAATGGTCATTTGCATTGGACTGTACCTATCGACATGTAGTATGCAATTACCTGTATTAATCATTACACTTTCGGGTCAAGCATGCACCAATAATGGCTGCGCTCTACGGACATTGAAACGCAAGCAAGACACTACATACTAGAGAAGAACTTATTTCATGGACCAAACCTTTAATTCATATTTTTGACTCCAAATATGAATTTTAATTGGTCAGCTGTAGACACTTATGTCAGACGCACTTAGTTACAATAATACACTTCCTACCAGACTCAACTTGTTCGACTAAGCCAGGCGTACCAATATATAAACTACGTCGTGCAACAGACTAATGTCAGACGTCTTCATTTACTAAGTACACATCGTACCAGACTCTACTGGATATCGTCATTGTTGGACTACGACAGACATATTGATTTATTATAGTACTACTAGTACCAAATTATACAGGAAGCTTAATTGGTTGACTATGGCAGGCGTACCTATTTTCTATAATACGCCGAGTGGCATACGAATGTCAGACGTACTAATTTACTATAGTATACCTCGTACCAGACTCCACTGTAATGTGTCATTGTTAGTTCACCCCAGGCGCACTAATTTACTATATTTCGCCGGGATCCAGACTAATCGGCACGTTGCCAAGTGGTTTGTGCGCATGACTTTATACCAGGTGTTAACTGTTTTATGATCAAGGTATAGTGGAGAAAGTGACTCACCTTATTTCAGACCAACTGTTTCATTGAAAATTTACAAACTATTTAAGTTCCCATTTTCTAAGCATAGGCCACATACTGCTGTAATTAACATGGTTATTTATATGCCCCTTCTTGTCTATTGGAACAACGAGGTTCAGAATTCACCTGTCAATTATTTAACAAGGGTTTAAATTCCGTATCAAAAAGTTTGCGAGTGTTAAAATACCGACGTCGAAATATTTTAAAAGTGTTAAGAATTCCATTGTCAATTATGTTTATGAGTGTAAGAATTTCCACGTCAAAAATGTATGATGGCGGTTAGAATTCCCGCGTCAAAATGTTAGAATTACCACGTCAAAAAGTCAGAAGATGAGGTTTAGATTTCCCGTGTAAAACTATTTTATGATTGTTAGAATTACCAAGCAATTTTTTGTATACGACGGTTAGAATTCCTATGTCTAAAAGTTTGATGAGGCAAAGAAGACCCAAATCAAACAGCTTTACGATGATAAGAATTCTCATATTGATTCTTTTCCGAGGGTTAGAATTCTAGTCTCAAAAGATTTTAGATGTCTACGGAGCCCCTAAAGTGACATTTAACATATTTCTTAATTATGAAAATTAGCCGTTTTATTTCGTATTTACGAAATAATCATTTCGTAAACATGAAATAATAATTCGATACTTTTTTTTAATATGCAAATTAGCCGATTTATTTCGTATTAACGAAATAATCATTTCTTTTAAACAAAACACTTCTTTCGTAAAAACGAAATAATAATTCGATACTATGTTTTAATATATAAATTAGCTGTTTTATTTCGTAAAAACGAAATAATTCGATTTTTTTTTTTAATATGCAAGTTAGCTGTTTTATTTCGTAAAAAAAGAAATAATAATTCGATACTTTTTTTTAATATGCAAATTAGCTATTTTATGTTGTATTTACCATAACCCATGTTAATAATAACATGTTACCGAGTTTCAACGTAGTTGTCTGATAGTTTTGATTGATTGCGGTTTAACGCCGTTTCAACAATTTTTCAGTCATATAAT
Organism: Serripes groenlandicus; assembly: GCA_031761405.1. Taxonomy (NCBI): domain Eukaryota; kingdom Metazoa; phylum Mollusca; class Bivalvia; order Cardiida; family Cardiidae; genus Serripes; species Serripes groenlandicus. Next base: position 19,220,468 of record JASEVX010000013.1, on the reverse strand, counting down.
GGCGGCCAGTTCACCTAATCATATGTTTCCTGTTTTTCTCACACCAGTACTCCACACAGCATACTTTCCAAGCAACTGACTACTTTTCCACATCGACTGTTAGCCAATTGGTGAAAGACGAATGACGCTTGTCACAGTGACTTTTGTCCAACATCGGAAAGAATGTTGGCCGAGCTGGGGTTCGAACTCACAACCCCTGGATTGACAGCCCGCGTTGCTACCGGTGCTCGGCTAAATAAAACGTCGCAAATTTGTATATTAAAAAAGTGTCGAATAATAATTATTATTTCGTAAATACGAAATAAAACGGCTAATTTGCATATTAAAAAAAGTGTCGAATATTAATTCTTTCGTTTAAACTAAATAAATATCTCGTCAATACGAAATAAAACGGCTTATTTGCCCATTAAACACAAAAGTATCGAAATTATAAACGCGCATTTGCATATTAAAAGAATAGGTTGAATGTCACTTTAGGAGCTCCGTAGATTTCCCATGTCAAAAAGTGTTACGAAGGTTAGAATTCCAGTGTTCAAAAGTTTGAATAGGCTTAGAAGTCTCAAGTCTAATAATTTTACGCTGAATAGATGTCGCAAATCATTTACAACGGTTAGAATTCGAGTGTAAACAAGTTTAACAAGGCTTAGAATTCCCCTGTTAAATAACGAGGCTTACAAATCCCGTGTCACAAAGGTTAACAAGGGTTATAATACCTGTGTCATATAGTTGATGAATTATACAATAACATATATACGATCGAAGATGAACTATTTCCCCTGTTGAAATTTTGCTATCTATTTTAATTGATTGGTTTATTGTTTAGTGTTTAACGCCGCTTTCAACAACTTTCCATTTATCCTGACAACAGCCAGTCAGTCTTAATGCTAACCTGGAAACCCTGATCGCGAAGGAAGGCATCCATTACTACCATTTGAAAGTATTTGGTATGACCTGGCCGGAGATCGAACCAGCAATCTCCCACACCGAGGCGGACGCTCTACCACTATACTACCGAGGCGGTAAATATATATTTATACAATATATATTATGTAAACTATTATCTGATCGGAATCGGTTTAAAACCTTTGAACATTCTTAATTAACATAACAGGTGATGGGTCAATTTTCTCAGTTAATGTGACATTTTTACTACTATAAGTGTGTGGGTTCATATGGATAGACAGGTAGACAGACGAACGGACAGACAGACGAACAGATGAAGGAGAAGTGATCCATAAGCCTGTACATACGTGCCAAATACAGCCGACATAACAACACTGTTACATATGATTTCAAATAGTATAAGCAGATACCAAGTTACGAATTAATACTAGAAATATGAGAGACACAAGTTGGTAGAAAGTAGTAGTCTATTTATAATAATAATAAAAAAACCTGAATATCTTGTAACACAGTAGCTTCCCTAGAACCCATATATTACGTCCGTTAGATTCATTACACACTGATATCAACAAAGACTGTGAAGATTAAATGTGCTCTTATCTTATCGTGGCCTTTTCCCGATACACCTAAGTTTTGAAAATGTTGCGCAAACAAGGGTAAAGTGCAATATGAAAATATTGTCGAAAAAGAAAATAAACTGCTAAAAAGGAGCAGTTTCTTCTTTTCAAATATTTTATTCAACTCTATATACAATTTATACTTTAAAATGTCTCTATTTTACTATCTTCGCCCAACATTGATCCATTAGATAAAGGTCCACGTTTCAATATTGAACAACTATAGCTACAATTAATGCCTTATCAATCTAATTTTTACCATCGATTTCAGGAACGCAAACTGAAAGTCGATTTTTGGAAAATCGTATGAAGTCGATTAAATATTTCCCAACCGGAGACGCATTTTGATGCTTTGCAGCAGGTGATCGCCCATCCTTCATCAAGAAACGAATATACAATGTATGCAGAGCCCCTGTAGCTCAGTCGGTTGCAACGCGGGTTGTCAATCCAGGGGTTGTGAGTTCGAATTCCAGCTCGGCCGACGTTTGACAAAAGTCACTGTGACAAGCGTCATTTGTCTTTTACCAATCGGCTTACAGTCTATGTGGAAAGAAGCCAGTTGCTTGGAAAGTAAGTTGTGTGGAGTATTGGTGTGAGAAAGCTAGGAAACACATGAATAGGTGAATTGGCCGCCGTGATATGACTGAACAACTTTTGAAAACGGCGTTAAACCCCAATCAACTATGCTTGTATTATGGACGGGTATCTGTGGTATATTTAAACTTACTAAACTCAAAAAAGTGTCAGGAAGTTGTTAGCCGCATGTCTATGGTTGTAAAATGGACGATTATTTGGGGTTTATTCAAATTTACCTAACACACAAAAGTGTGAGGTCAATGTTAATACACTCTTGTTTTAACCACTGACAACTCGGTATATATCTCAAGTCTGTCTTTCGTCTAGGAGACATATATCTGGTTTACTGTGACATTAATGATAAAAGTTCACACGCCTCTGTAATAAAGAGAAACAGTCCATTGCCAAATTAAACATAATAAAAGTGAAAAGTATGAAGTCTGAAACAATGAAGTCATTGTTACAGAATAGTTAAGTCGATAGTGTGAAAGTATGAAATAGTGAATTGTGAAGTATGTATTTTTACTCCGATTACTACAATGTTTTACACTCTGAACTGTGGTTGAGATCGTCGTGAAACCACAAACAAAACTCATCGATCGGGCCTTCTTTAACAGATAAGATGAAGAGAGTAGATTCATATCACCCTGTACATCTACTCCATGTTATCAAAATATACAAAAGTTGACAGAAGCTTCTAACAAGCTAATGTAATTATCATCGTTAGCATCCGCACAGTTTGATCAGGTTATGCACTGTTATCAAAAGCACACTTTCCCTTTTCCCATGGACGGGCACATATAGGGTTTTAATGGATGAAACCTTGGTATGTTAAGATGGAATTATTCTAGACTTTAAATTCCTGTTAGTTACTGACACAAGGCCTATCAATCAAGGTTCGTGCGTCCGCGCTCCTGCTCGACCATTGCTTACTTCAGAAGATTGATAATAGCCATTGTGACTAGCGTCAGTCGACTACCATCAATGGGATAAACACGTGACTACCATCAATGGGATAAACACGCGTAAATTGAATGTAGGAATGTAACCATTTATTTGGGAAGAATATTGTGTGGACCACTGGAACAAGCTAGCATAGAAACGCATATTTAAGTTTATAGCCGGATTGATATAACAATGGTGACAATATCTGTAGCAGAAACTCCGCGTGAAAAGGGTAAAAGTGATTATACACAACCGGGAGATTTTTACATTGTCATGCATTCGACGTAATATTGAATTTTATTATTCAGATATAACCAGTGATTTTCCCTGCGCTTCCGCACAATACAATCCGGACCATCCATATTCGCAAGCTAGGTCTAGAAGCATTCTTAAGCTTTGAGCTTCCATAAAACAGGTAATGGATAACATCTTACTAGACACGTAGGTAATTTGATCGTCAATACTATTTATGTCAAGTGCCGTACACCATATGGCTTATTTTTACGTTGTCGCTAGGCAACCTGTTTAAGACAATCTTAAATATATCCATTGATTGATTCAGGTTTAATTTCGTTTTCAACAGTATTTAAGTTATACAAAGTTACTCAATATTTGTCTGTACTTTTTCGAATTACGTCCAAAACTTATTATTGCAGACAGCTGGCTAACTTTCTCAATGGACGAGTTGCATATTCGGATGTATAACAGATGGACGAACAGACAGATGGACGAAGAGACAGACATAAGAACCAACAAACAGACAGACAGACAGACAGACAGACAGACAGACATAGACAGACAGACAGACAGACAGACATACAGACATACAGAGACAGACAAAGAGATACAGAGACAGACAGACAGACATACAGAGACAGACAAAGACAGACAGAGACAGACGGAGACAGACAGAGACAGACATAGACAGACATAGACAGACAGAAACAGACAGACAGAGACAGACAGACAGAGACAGACATAAACAGACATACAAAGACAGACAGACAGACAGAGACACAGACATACATAGACAGACAGAGACAGACAGAGACAGACATAAACAGACATACAGAGACAGACAGACAGACAGAGACAGACAGACAGAGACAGACAGACAGAGACAGACAGACAGACAGACAGAGACAGACAGACAGAGACAGAAATACAGAAGGAAACACAGACAGAAACACAGAAAGAAACACAGACACAGACAGAAACACAGACAGACAAAAACACAGACAGAAACACAGACAGAGACAGAAACACAGACAGAGACAGAAACACAGACAGAGACAGAGACAGAAACACAGACAGAGACAGAAACACAGACAGAGACATAGACAGACATAGACAGACAGAGACAGACATACGCAGACAGACAGACATACAGACAGAGACAGACAGAGACAGACATACAGAGACAGAAAGAAATAGACAGAGAGACAGAGAGAGAGACAGAGAGAGACAGAGAGAGACAGAGAGAGACAGATAGAGACAGCGAGAGACAGAGAGAGAGACATAGACAGACAGAAACAGACAGAGACAGAGACAGAGACAGAGACAGAAATACAGACAGAGACAGACAACATACATAGACAGACAGAGACAGAGACACATAGACAGAGACATACATAAAGAGACAGATATACAGAGACAGACAGACAGACAGACAGACAGAGACAGACAGAAAGACAGAGACAGACAGATAGAGACAGACAGAGACAGACAGACATAGACAGACAGAGACACAAACACAGACAGAAACACAGACAGAGACAGAAACACAGAGACAGAGACAGAAACAGAAACACAGACAGAGACAGAAACACAGACAGAGACAGAAACACAGACAGAGACAGAAACACAGACAGACATAAAGAGACAGACAGACAGACAGACAGACAGAGACAAACAGACAGAGACAGAAAGACAGAGACAGACAGAGACACAGACACAGACACAAATACAGACAGAAACACAGACAGAGACAGAAACACAGACAGAAACACAGACAGAGACAGAAACACAGAGACAGAAACACAGACATAAATACAAACAGAGACAGAAACACACACACAGAGACAGAAACACAGACAGAGACAGAAACACAGAGACAAAGACAGAAACACAGACAGAGACAGACATACACAGACAGAGACAGACATACAGACATACAGACAGACAGACAGACGGAGAAGGGATCCATAAGCCTGTGCCTTCGTAAAATATGAGAAATATGAAATATGAGCAACAAAAGATGGTAAAAATAGTAGTCCACTATAATAATTTAAAAAAAAAATACAAATGTATATATTATTACCCGTTCTTTCGGAATATCTTGCAACATAGTAGCTTTCCAAACACGCGTAAAGAACGTCATTTAGATTCATTACACACGGATGTAAACAAAGATTGGAAAGTTTAAATTATCTTGGCCCTTTCCCGATACATCTTTTCGAAAATAAGAAAAAAGTGAAAAGTGCGATATGAAAATATTGTCAAAAAATAAATAAACTGCTAAAAAGGTTTCTTCTTTTCCAATAATGTTTTCAACTCTGCATAAAATTAATACTTCGAAATTTCTCGATTGTCCTATGTTTGCCTCGCAGAGCTCTATGAGATAAACAGTACACGTTTCAATATTAAACAACCATAGGTATAGTTATTGCCTTATCAACCTATTTATAAACACAACCGATTACAGGAACGCAAACTGAAAGTAGATTTTTGGATAATCGTATGAAGTCGATTAAATCTTTCCCACCCTCATACGTATTTTGATGTATTTGCAGCAGACGACTTTTCATTCTTTCGTCATAAAACTAATATAAAAGTAAAACTATTGACAATGGTTGTAGAATGGACGGGTATTACGGGTGTTAGGAAGTGTTAGGAAGTTGTTAGCCGAATCCACACAAATCAAATTACAGCGTTAACTAAAAACCACCTAACAACTTCTTTGTGAGGTCAATCTCAATACTTTCCTGTTTTTACCACTAAAAACTCGGTAGATAGCTCAAGTTTGTCTTTCGTCTAGGATATATTGATTTGGTCTACTGTGTTATTAATGACAAAAGTCCTCACGCCTCTGTAATAAGAGAAGCAGTCTATTGACAAACTAAACATATTATATAATTGGTGTAAACATTGAACATTTTGGCATAAACTCGTGAAGTATGAAGTCTGAAACAATGAAGTAATGGTAACAAAATATTTAAGTGTGAAGTGTTAAATATGATATCGTCAGGTGTGAAAGTATGAAATAGTGAATTATGAAGTATGTAGTTTTATTCCGATAAGTGAAGTATGTAGTTTTACTCCGATAAGTGAAGTATGTAGTTTTATTCCGATAAGTGAAGTATGTAGTTTTACTCCGATAAGTGAAGTATGTAAATTTATTCCGATAAGTGAAGTATGTAGTTTTATTCCGATAAGTGAAGTATGTAGTTTTATTCCGATAAGTGAAGTATGTAGTTCTACTCCGATAAGTGAAGTGTGTAGTTCTACTCCTATAAGTGAAGTATGTAGTTTTATTCCGATAAGTGAAGTATGTAGTTCTACTCCGATAAGTGAAGTGTGTAGTTCTACTCCGATAAGTGAAGTATGTAGTTCTACTCCGATAAGTGAAGTATGTAGTTTTATTCCGATAAGTGAAGTATGTAGTTCTACTCCGATAAGTGAAGTGTGTAGTTTTACTCCGATAAGTGAAGTATGTAGTTTTACTCCGATAAGTGAAGTATGTAGTTTTATTCCGATAAGTGAAGTATGTAGTTCTACTCCGATAAGTGAAGTGTGTAGTTTTATTCCGATAAGTGAAGTATGTAGTTCTACTCCGATAAGTGAAGTATGTAGTTTTATTTCGATAAGTGAAGTATGTAGTTCTACTCCGATAAGTGAAGTGTGTAGTTTTATTCCGATAAGTGAAGTATGTAGTTCTACTCCGATAAGTGAAGTATGTAGTTTTACTCCGATAAGTGAAGTATGTAGTTTTATTCCGATATGTGAAGTATGTAGTTCTACTCCGATAAGTGAAGTGTGTAGTTCTACTCCGAAAAGTGAAGTATGTAGTTTTACTCCGATAAGTGAAGTATGTAGTTTACTCCGATAAGTGAAGTATGTAGTTCTACTCCGATAAGTGAAGTGTGTAGTTCTACTCCGATAAGTGAAGTATGTAGTTCTACTCCGATAAGTGAAGTGTGTAGTTCTACTCCGATAAGTGAAGTATGTAGTTTTACTCCGATAAGTGAAGTATGTAGTTCTACTCCGATATGTGAAGTGTGTAGTTCTACTCCGATAAGTGAAGTATGTAGTTTTACTCAGATAAGTGAAGTATGTAGTTCTACTCCGATAAGTGAAGTATGTAGTTCTACTCCGATAAGTGAAGTGTGTAGTTCTACTCCGATAAGTGAAGTATGTAGTTTTACTCCGATAAGTGAAGTATGTAGTTTTATTCCGATAAGTGAAGTATGTAGTTTTATTTCGATAAGTGAAGTATGTAGTTTTACTCCGATAAGTGAAGTATGTAGTTTTACTCCGATAAGTGAAGTATGTAGTTTTACTCCGATAAGTGAAGAATGTAGTTTTATTCCGATAAGTGAAGTATGTAGTTTTATTCCGATAAGTGAAGTATGTAGTTTTATCCCGATAAGTGAAGTATGTAGTTTTACTCCGATAAGTGAAGTATGTAGTTTTACTCCGATAAGTGAAGTATGTAGTTTTATTCCGATAAGTGAAGTATGTAGTTTTATTCCGATAAGTGAAGTATATAGTTTTATTCCGCTAAGTGAAGTGAAGTATGTAGTTTTACTCCGATAAGTGAAGTATGTAGTTTTATTCCGATAAGTGAAGTATGTAGTTTTATTCCGATAAGAGAAGTATGTAGTTTTATTCCGATAAGTGAAGTATGTAGTTTTACTCCGATAAGTGAAGTATGTAGTTTTACTCCGATAAGTGAAGTATGTAGTTTTACTCCGATAAGTGAAGTATGTAGTTTTATTCCGATAAGCGAAGTATGTAGTTTTACTCCGATAAGTGAAGTATGTAGTTTTACTCCGATTACTACAATGTTTTACACTTTTATATATCTAAACTGTGGTTGAGAACGTCATGAAACACAAACAAGACTCATCGACCGGGCCTTCTTTAACAGATAAGATCAAGAGAGTAGATTCATATCACCCTGTACATCTACTTCATTTTATCAAAATATACGAAAGTTGACAGAAGCTTCTTACAAGTTTATGTAATTAACATTGTTAGCATCGACACAGTTTGATAATAATATACACTGTTATAAAGAAGCAAACTTTCCCCTTTCCCCCGGACGAGCACATACAAGGTTTTAATGAATGAACCCTTGGTATGTTAAGATGGAATTATTCTAGACTTTGACTTTGAAGTTCCTGACACAAGGGCTATCAATCCAAGTTCGTGTCTCCGCGTTCCTGCTCGACCATTGTTTAGTTCAGATAATTGATTAAAGTCATCGTGACTAGCCAATTACTTTGGACGCATATTGTGAGAACCACGCCAACAAAATAGTCAAGAAACGCATAGTTAAGTTAACTGGCCTGAGTGATATAACTAAATTTCTGTTGAAAACGGCTTTAAACTCCTCTCAATCAAATATGTTTTCTGACAGCTAGACAAACATTCACTTTAATAATGCAGGGTTTTGTATTTGTATAACCCAATCGATAAATGCGGCACCTCTCAAGATAATCTACTTTTAAATTTCCTTTTTTGATTAACGCACTCCCGTATGCCGACGCATTTTGACGCATTTGAAGAAGACGACATGACAAACATTGAAGGCGAAAAGCTCATTTTTATCAACAGCTGCCTTTGCCACGATGTTCACAGCACTATACAAATTGAACATTGTTATATGGCTAATTCCCATCTTTTGCGTAAATGTTTTGACAGTCGACTGCTGTAGATGTCTAGTACATGTATATGTGAAATAGTTATAATTTGCTTTCTTGTTTATAGTATTTATATTTTCTTTGTTATTAATGTTATCTTTAGGATTGCTGTATGCTTGTACGACTAGACGGTAAACAGGTTTATAGCATTTCCATTGTTTGCCTCGATGTTTTAAAGTCGTCTACTGCAGATTGTTTTTATGTGGGGAAGCGTTAGAGTATAATAATGTTCTTCCTCATTATGGATCTCTTAAGCCTTTCTGTATGCTTGGACGACTACACATTGAACAGGTTAGTTTCTGATCTGGCTGATCTTAGGTGGTCAGGAGTTCTCGAAAATCGATTTCCGTGTGACGTGTTCAAACTAAAATGTCTCCACAATCTGAAAACCCTTATCTCGCTATAAGCTACTTGGAACACTTTCTATACGAGACTTCAAACATCATTAACCAATTCCCTATTCTCCAAAAAAAGTTGCGAGTACCCTTAATATCCATTTTAAAGACAGATGCATGTTTGTAAGGATATTAGTCAAGGTGAGTTTACCACGTGTAATTTCGTTTGAATCACACAGATGACGTAGAACGGTTCATGCATATCGAAATATAAAACGAAAGTTTCATTAAGAAAAGTGTATTTCACAATGCATGGCTTTTAAACAGAACATCAGCGAACAAAGTAAAGTATAATAAGGAAGTGGTCCTCCTTACCGTGTGGTACCGGTCAATTCGGACCAGGTATGGGAAACTGGCAAGGCCGAAGCCTGGGGCTGGGACTGGCGACCGCACCGAGCGTGATATATGGATCATGGACAAGTTTGACTTCTTAAAGTCGCACATCTATGAGGTCCGGCCAAGAACCTTCGTCAGTGTAAGTACACTAGTATTAGGGACAAATAACATACAAAAATGTATATTATTCGTAAATTCTAATTTTTTGTTATTTGCATATTAAATGCCCTGTCGTGCATAAGTTAATGGTCGTCAGGCAAATCCAAATTCTAACTTAATCGTTGTTTCCCCTTGTGCCTTTGCAGTTGAAGGCTAAGCTGGCAGTCCAGACTCCGGTGGACGACGATGCCGAGTCCGTGGACAATGACGACAACATTCAGCAACTGCCGTCAACGTCTGTTCCCACCTCGTCGCAAGAAGAGCCTAAGAGGCCTGTCATCCTCGATGTCAGGCCAAAGCGTTCCTCATCCCGGGCCACTGCGGAGGAAGAAATGTTGCTTAGAACCCTGGATGAAAGGGGCCGCCAGTCCATGCAGCTACAAGAAAAGCTGCTTGACATTATCAAGCCAGCTGCGCGTCCCAGCGAACGGCTACGTATGGGGATTGGGCAAAATCGGTGATGGAAGACCTGGACCCAAGCTTGTGGAGACAGTTCCAGCAGGAACAGAGCCAGCTGCTTTACAAGTACTTGGACCTTCACGACAAGGTCCGCTCCCAGCCACTCCAACCGCAGCAGCCTGACCAGCAACAGCATTGCTCCTCTCAGCAGTCATCCCAGTCCTCGCAATGGCAGCCTCCGCCCCAGAACTGGCCGACCACTGTTCAGACCACATCGGTGTGGGATTCAATGAGTTCCACATGGGTGCAGGCTCAGATGCACCCTGAGCCGAGCTTAACCACTCTACAACCTCGCTCACGAAGTACCCCACAGAACCCTGCCACCTCAGCTGCTGGGTCAACTACAGTCTCCCCACGGGGCGAGGAGGTTTCTTCTTTGAGCGGGACCTTCAATGAGTCATTCATGAAAACACTTCAGCGCTCTGACACTAGCCAGTGAGCTGGAATACTTGGATTATAAACTGTGGCAAACTGTGAATACTCTAGAATGGATACTAAACAGTGCTATCATCTTTATATATATGTGATGTTATGTTATGCTGGGCACTAAACAGTGCTATTATTATTGTGTTATATGTTATATGAATGTTTATTTTCCTTATAATGAAGGTAGATGGTGACAATAAAGTTTTAGTTCTCTGTAAAATGGTTTTATTCAATTCTTGTTATCTATTACAAGGTATCCGGAACACAATTACGTTTGGAAATAATCTTACAATTTCGTAGGAATTCGTGACGTTCCGTCAAATGTCGAAACGTCATTCGGTAGCAAACGTATATAATATACTGCATTTTGGTAACAAAATGAACCGAATGACACTGTGACATTTAACAGAACGTCACGAAATACTACAACATTGTACGAAATATTTCCAAGACTGTTTTTGGTACAAATAGATTTCTAAGGACTATAAGATCTCGAATGACTGTTTATGTAGCTAATTATTTGCTACCATAGATAATACGCACCCTAACAATTGAGCTGTTTACTAACACTTAACTCATGTATCGCAATGAAAATGCATTGAAAACACTTCTCTGAGTTCTCAGAAATAATTTAAAGTGTCAAGGTTGAAACGGTTCGTTTAGTAAATGGCATACAGCATGTCTTTAGCGAAATACTTCCGTACTTTCAGTCCTTTGATTGTTATTACCAGTCGAGCCGTATTTTGATTTTTCTAAAAGCTAACATAGTGCGTCATATATCGTCAGTCTACGCCTTCTAGTACAATTAATCGCAGGTCATCTATGTGAAAGCCCGAATAGCCTGGTCGTTTTGAGAAATATGTTGACTGAGACAGAGGTTCGATACCAGCGCTCTTTACAAACATTTGTATATCTGAAACATTACATTCATGTACCTTTCGTTTTTACTCTTAATATATCATGTGTAAATAGAAAGATCTCAATAACTATGTACAAGAAGATTATCTTTTTTAAAGAAAGCTCTTATTATAACCAAATTTATGTTCCACTCAAAAAACAAACAACATCTTTTTTAATAAACAGTTGTATTTAATAATCATTACAAAAGTTATTTTTCTTTTCTAAACATCTCGATATGTTTTATTCACAATATACTTTATTGCTTTATTCCACGTACACTATATGGCAATGTTTATATCATCTTGTCCTGCCATGGGACTGATCCCACAGCTGAGTTAAAGTATAACTTTAAATATTCACGTTGCTTTTTCGCAGCAGTGCTGTCTTTGTTAGCGCCTTTAGCCCGGTCCACGTCGTGCATATTCGCGTTGTTCCTCCACGAACCTAGGACAACTTCGTGGTTGACGTCCTCGTGGTCGAGAGCTCCGTTCTGTAGGGTCGGGTAGCGCATTCTCATCAAGTTGTGGAGGCAAACACAAGCCTCCACAATGAGCCTTGCTGTCGCAGGCTGCTGTTGCATAGTCCCTAGTAGAACCTGCCAACGCTGTGCCAGAATGCCAAAGGCATTTTCGACTATTCTTCGGCCTCGGGAGATGCGGTAGTTGTAGATTCGCTGTTCCTTCGTCAGGTTGCACGCTGCGTAGGGCTTCATCATGTAAGTCCGGAGACCAAAGGCATCGTCGCCAAGGAGGAAGTATGGCGTATCCCGGTTGTCGTATGGCATAGGTGCAGGAACTGGAAAACCTATGGAACCGTCACAGAGGCACTCTTTCAGTTCGGAGTCGTTGTAGATCATGGCATCTGACATGTAGCCATCTCCCCCTACGTCTATCCACAAAAAGTTGTAATCAGCATCTACTAGTGCCATTAACACGATGGAGAAGAATCCCTTGTAGTTGTGGTACAGGCTCCCACTGTTTGCTGGCTTTCTTATGGCAACGTGTTTTCCGTCAAGCGCACCACACGCGTGAGGGACGTTCCAGAGGCGCTCGAAATTCTCGGCTACTGTTGTCCATTCCCCAGGAGTGATAGGGCATATCATCACCTCATCCTTGTACTCGCCTACTATGGCCTGACATACTTCCTTCACGACAAGAGACAATGTATTCGCTGGGAGTCGGAAGTCGAATTTCATGCTGGAGTACATGTCACCAGACGCTAGGTGGCGTAGAGTGACTGCCAGCTTCGTCCCTGGGTTGATGGCTTTCCTGTAGTTTGTATCCTGCTTGGTGATTCGTGGGCCAAGCCTGGTGAGCAGCTCATCAAACATTTCTGGTTGAACCCTAAGGAAATTCTGGAACGATGCCGGATCTTCTCGCTTCAGCTCAGGCATGAGGCGGTTGAAGTGGCCAAACTGTTCTCTTCGGACATCACCGAGCCATGGTCTAACCCAGCATCTTCTTAGCCTTGCCCTTCTTCTCCTTCGCCGTCTGATCAGTTTTACAGCTATGACATGATCATCTGCCTGCTGCTGCTGCTGGACAATAAGTATATGTTGCAGTGCGAGCAAGTTCATCATTTATTCGGCCCTGATGATGGTGAGTACGAGAAATACACTGATAAAGATAGGATGAAATATTGGGTTTTATAGCTCTTCGAGGGCGAACAGTAGGAACGCGCTAGGAACGCAGTGCAAACTCCGTAGAAACGCAATAGTCGTAGTAGGCACCCCGTAGAAACGCCATTAACGCCGCAGGGACGCATTGAGAACGTTGTAAGGTCGCGAACAATAGCTCAAATCCCGAAATATCCGCCCTGACATCGCGGTAAGGACGCCATAGACGTGATGGGGTCGTGGTAAGAACCCCATAGACGTGGTAAGGACGCAGTAAGGTCGCCATTGGTTCCCCCGATCCTTTTCTCCGCGTTTACATGGCGACTCTACCACGTCTGTACTACGTTCCTTTGGCGTTGTTCGGGTTCCTACTGCGATGCTACGGCGACCAAGGCGACCTCAGGGCGATCCCACGGCGTCCTGAGCCAGGACGCGCTCAGGACGCCGAACCTCGGCGTTTACTTTGAACATGTCCAAAGTAAACGCCGTCGCTCTGCGACCTTCGGCGTCCTTGGGGTCCCCACGGCGTCTTGATGCGTTCTCACCACGACCATACGACGTCCATGGCGTCCCTTCCACGTCCTGGGTCGCCGTAGGGACGCCGTAGGGACGCCAGTCCGGTGTGACGGCTGTATAAACAGATGGATACCTCAATAAACTGGCACTTAAATACTTATCTACATAATATCACTATTAATTCAGCAATATGTAGGAAAATTTAATTCTCATTTTTGTAAGAGCTTATTATAAATCAATGGTGAAAAAGCCGGTAGCAGAAACTTCGCTTGAAAAGGGTTAAAGGCACATTCGGGAGATTTCTACAGCACCATGCATTCGACGTAAATATTGCATTTTATTTTGCAGATAGTGGCCACGTCACACGAAAACCGACCTTCAAGGAGAGAAGAGGGTGGGGGTGACCAGGAAAGATCCAGGTCAGTCTGCGCTCCCGCACAATAAAATTAGGACCATCCATATTCGCAATCTATGTTTAGAAGCATTCTTAAGCTTTGATCATCCACAACAAAGGCTATGGGTAGAAACTGGCTCGACACGTATGTATTTTGATCATCACTACTATTTATGTCAATACCTCCCAAGGTCGGGTTTCGCGTGACGTACACAATATGGCTTATCTTTACATTGTTGCTAGGCTACCTGTTTAAGACAATCTCAAGATTATGCATTGATTGAATGGGGGTTTAATACCATTTTCAACAGTATTTAACTTATACAAAGTTATTTAATATTTTATTGTTTTTATTCGTATTACGGCCAAAACCTCTCACCATGGACGATTTGCATATTCGTGGAACCCAATTCACTTCGATCGAATTGGCGTTTGTCAACCGGATGTATAATCTGTCAAATTCAAACTGTCGATCCCTTGATTGGCGGACCGAGTTATAACAAACTGAGCTAACGGGTCTCGGTTCCGAAATGCACGTTATACAACTTTCTTTAGGTAAACTTGAGTTCGACTTTATGCTATTAACATTTATTAGATATTGGGTTTTTCCACCGTTTTCAACATTACCGCCATGTCATGGATGAAAAAGTAACTAACAATATATTCCCTGGATTTCTTACGATGGTCTGTTTAAACTCTTTCCCACTTTCAAACCAGTACTCAACACAACATACTTTCCAAGAGACTGGATTATTTTATCACATAAACTGTTATTCCATTGGCGAAAGATGAATGGCGCTTGTCGCATTGACCTTTGTCAATAGTCGGAAACAATGTTGACCTAGCTAATGTTCGAACTCATAACCATTGGAATAACAACCAGCGTCGGTACCGACTAAGCTACCGGGGCTCGGAGGTTCAGGCATTGAATAGTCGTTTATATGAGGGTGTCCTAAACGCAACATCAGTCTTGTGTCAATAAAGGCATCCTTAGCGTATTTATGACAGGTGTAGGTAAAGATATGTTTGCGGATCTATGCTTTTTGATAATAATGGACACTATTTCTCAGAAATTTCGTGAAACATTGTTTCTAACTATTTTACCCCATTTGACAAATCTGCAATATAAGAGCCTAAGAAACACTTTGCAAACATATGGAAAATCTCTAAAAACCCAAGTATGATTATCGGATTTAATTGAAAATGCTATGGGTATAGCAACAGTGCTCAATATGAACATCTTTTCTCCTTTTGCTATACTGTTTGCAAAAGTAGCCTGCTGCAAGTGAGTCAAATGTTTCTGCATGTAGGAACTGCGCGGATTCTGTTGATCTGGGTCGGCACTGGTTTCGAAAATAATGTTAGCTTTTGTAAAGTATATACTATACCATAGGATAAGCAGACTTAGGCATTTCATTTACAGTCGGCACAAACACGTTCAACTGAAACACAAAATACGGCAGACAAAGCAATTTCATTTTAACAAAACGTCTTACTCCTTTATGTCAATTATTCACATAATTATTGTTTCTTTGTCAATCATAAACACTTAATTATATCATGTATTAATGTCAAATTGTATAATTTAACACTGTCCTGATTTTCTGATACAGGCGAGTTTGACGCTGTGAAACAGACTAAACTTGAAAGTCTTTTTGAAAAAGTAGAAATTGCTGAAATGAATTAATATGATCACCCTCTTTTAAACATCACTGCTTCCACTGCAAGACGACATTGGAAATGTTATTGTAATAGCATTACATGCTCAAAAGTATCATTTTCTACCTATGCTTCAACTCTTTATCAACACGCCATTTTCAACTTCCAAAGCAGACGACATTAAACGAATCACACCAGATATTGTGAAATTTATGTGTCCGCGAATACGTGCATTCATCATTCGGTCCACTCAAAAGTAGGTAGACACGAGACATTCCTGATTTCCGTTAGTTGGTGAACACTTACTGTGCACCTTTTGATTGAGTTTAATTTGTTTATTCATCAACATGCTTACACGAACCTTTGAATATTGGCTATTTAGGCAGTTTAAATCATGATTAAACAATGAATCGACAAAAATAGCAAATGCACAAGAACATTTTGGGTTGATGCGAAACATGGGACGATTGTCAATTGAACAACGTGGACATGTCAACACCGGTACCTGCCTATCTGATGATGTAGACATCAAATGGTTAAATAAATGTAAGCTACCATCAGGTATGATTGAAATAAACGATGAAAGTAAATGTATTGTTTTCCATATCGTTTACAGGTTGTGCGACGAATGTGAGCTCACGGTAACTCGATACGAAACCTGATGCTGAAATACAACGCAACTGGCAGAGTAACATACCACACAAATATGTTCAGGGTTACGTCACGTCCATAAGTTTTTTTTTATACACGCGTAGGCTACCTGTGGTTCTTACTGTAATATACACAGTATACTATTGTAAGAGAGTTTACCAGTATCGTAAGGGCTAAACAACATTTCATATTTTTTTCATTTAATATAACCGTAGGAACTGAAAAAGAAAAAGACAATTTGTTCTCATATTATACTATTACATCAATCTGTTACTACATTATCTACATATTTACGCGTGCAGTGGTCCGATTGATATATTCATAAATCTGCGGTCAATACATCTTTACAATAGAACATGGAGCATATCTATTGATTTTAAACATACATACAATGTTTCGATTCAACATACACTAAATTTACGAATCAAAATGATCAAATTAGAGAAATGTTACATTGGATTTACCATTATTGTTAAGCTAAACAGTTTATATACATTTATTCTTTTCAAAGTAACTCTTGTTCCTGTTACGATGATGTATATCACATACCTAAACGATATTAAATTCATAATCAATTTCTTTAGGGCTATAATAAACAAACAATCTTTCTGATTTTTCATTCCTGTTTTGTTCATGTCTGTCAGTTAAAATCATTAATCTGTGTGCCGAAACACTCATCTGAGACAGTGGGTATTTAGGCATTCGGTATTGCGTGTAAATATGATTCATCATCATTTAATATACCACCTTTCCACTGTTGTACACAATAGTCAATTAATCTTTGTTTGAAATAATTTAATATATATAATGTGATTGTTGTCACATAATAATATTACCTATTTTCGAGTGCAGGGGTCCAAATAATATATTCACGAATCCGCAATCGATGAATATTTATCATACAGGCTTTTCTGGCTGATCTGGTTCTACACTAGTTGTTAATGCCTTGCGGTTAGCCGCTGATTTATAATTTTGCACAAAGATCTGTACCAGTCAATCTTGTCGAGGAAAGCTAACACTGGAATACCAAAGACCACGCGTTATCTTTAAGTTCTGCTTAAAATCGATCTTTGACAGGAAAAAATACTAAATCTATACATGGTTAACCAATATGTACGATACTTAAAAAATCAGATTCACAGCCAATGAAAAGCCGACGCATAGACTTGTTGCAGCCTATTTAATATTTCGGGAATATGACCACTGATTGTATTGGTGCAGCAGTTTGTTCGTCTTCAGAAAAATTATAAATTTATTATTAATATTAGCTTGTCCAAATCTGAATCCCGTTACAGTACCTGGACTTAAGACTGCTGTATTTGCAGCAGCAGGTCCTGAATATTCTGCAGTAGGTAAGTTTTGCATCCGAATCGATGAATAAAAGTATTTATACGCAAATGTTTGCAGTTCGACAAGGACAGGGTTGAAATGTCTAATGCTTTCAGGTGTGTAGACATACAGGGAGTTGTCTTCATCAAACGCAATGGACGGTTTGAATTTCCTATCTTGCGATAGAAGAACAGAGGAAGAATTTCTTATTTCCATTTGCCTGATCGAATCGACATGGATGAACGCCAAGCGACCTTCATCGACGTAAATTATCATTGATCATTATACAAGTTAAATTCACAAACAGGTCTTCTCCGTTTTTACCCTTTGATATCCTTTCAATTATCGACTGCGAATGCGAAGGTCATTAGTGACACGAAAATGCTCCCGCCAAATGTTGCCAATCCAGTGGGCGTGTCATCAACTTGCACGGTACATTCATCGGTAAAAGCGTCTGTAACAGAAACAGATCGAAGTATCTTTTCTTCCGGAAGTGTAACAACAAGTCTGCCTGGTTCGACTTCTACTACATTCAAAGGTCTCATGTGTAGACAGTGAGTCGATTGGTATTCATTGTTCCTACTGAATAATCTCAGTGCATTGTTCGACGAATCGACCAGAACGTATCTGCCGTCTGAGAGACATTTTATGTCAGTGATAGAGCAGTTCGACTCCGTCGGTTGTTTCACTACGAGTGTCGTGGTTGTTGTTGGTTTAAGCCTCAGGTATTTGGGCAGAATCGACTTATAGTCAGGACTAAAAGACAGGACCCATGGTGATTTGATAACATCTTCTAACCATCTCAGGTTAGAGTTTTCACGATTGGCTCTAATGAATAGTTCCTCTTTGTAGTCGGTGGTCGAGTCAAAAGCCGCGTGAATATTTTGTATGTCCTTTAGAATGTGTTCTTCCTCAGAGATATTCATGCATTCAATAACTTTGTCCTTTACTGTGTAAGATATGTTACCAATATGCGAACTAAGAATTATGTTAGCAACATTTTTCATCTTGTAAACACTACCAGTGCAAAACGTGTCTAGATCTGATTTCGCCTTGTTATACTTGCCGCTAACAATGTTGTTGACTCTTTCATTTAACCATTTGTGTGTGCCGGTTTTCTCATTTAGCTCGTCAGATTTAGCATAACCTTTCGAAACAGTTGAAATGGGTTCGGATTTGCAGGATTTGTGATCGTCTACCAAGCACATACTGCAGCAAAGTATTCAAAATAATTACCGCCATATCATGGCCGAAAGAGCAACTCACAATTGATTCCTTGGATTTCTTACGATGGTCTGTTGTAACTCTTTCCACTTTCAAACTAGTATTCCAGACAACACACATTCCAAATAACTGGATGAGATTTCCACATAGACTGTTAGTCTTGTGTCGGAAGATGAATGGCGCTTGTCGCATATTCTGAAACAATGTGGTAAAAGAAAGATTGCTCAATATGAGCATTTTCTTTTTTGCGACAATGTTGCAAAATTCGTCTGCCATACGTGTGTCAGAATTTGTCTGCATGATGGAACCGCGCGAAGCTGCATGTGTTGATGTGGATCGGCATTGATCATAAAAATACAAGAAGTGTAGGTTTAATAAAGTAAATAATATACAAAAGGCAACACAGGCGTAGGAATTTTATTTACAGTCGGCACAAACAGGTTCAATATAAGCATCGGTTACATCTAGCTTCCAATTTAAACACAAAATATACCAGACCAAGCAATTTCCTTTTACGTTTTATGCCATTTCCTAACAAGGTTAGCGTGACCTTGCAAATCATCAACACATAGTACAATAATTTAATAAGTTAAATTGAGTAATTTAGCATTGTACTTACTTTCTGATACAGGCGACATTTGACGTTTGTGAAACAGACCACATTTGAAAGTATTTTTTGGAAAAAGGAGAAATTGCTTAAACGAATAAAAATGAGCACCCTCTTTTAAACGTTGCTCCCATTGCAAGGTATTTGCATTTCAGCAGACATCATTGTAATTATCGTTAGAAAAACATTAACCGCCTTTTCTACAAGACTTTGAACACGTGCATACATTATTTAGTCTACTCAAACATAGGAAGCCACCAGATATTCCTGATTGTTAGTTTATGTAAATACAACGAGACTGGTTTTACAAAAGTACATTATATACATAATCTTCATATTTACGGGTGAAGAGGTCCGAATGATGCATTCATCAATCCACGGTCTTTAAATATTTACAATATAACATAGAACATATCTATTGCTTATAAACATACATATACAATGTTTCGATTCAACATACAAAACATTTATGAATCAAAATGATCAAATTAGAGAAATGTTTCATTGGATTTACCATTATTGTTCAGCTAAACATTTAATATATTTTCTTTTCCTAAAATAACCGTTATTGATACATACCTAAACCTATATTCATCATCAATTTCATAAGGGCTATAATAAATACACAATATTTCTGATTGTTCAATCCTGTTTCGTTTATGTCTGCCAGTTTCAATCCTTAATCTGTGCGCCGAAATACTCATCTGAGATATTGGGTATTGCGTGTAAATATGATGCATCATCAATAAGCATATATCACTTCTCCAATTTGTACAAAGCAATTAATTAATCTTTGTTTTAAATAATGTATGTCTCATGTTTTTGTTTATATTATTTGGATTTATTGTCTATTTTCGAGTGTAGTGGTCCGAATGATGTATTCATCAAACCACGGTCGACGAATGTGAACAATACAGAGTGAGCCGATAGGTTGGCTGATCTGAATCTACACTTACTTACGATTAGCCGCTGATATATAATTTTGCTCATACACTGGATCAGGTCAATATTATTACATATCTTCTAATACAGTGGTCTGAATGATGCAGTAACAAATCCACGGTCAATGAATATTCACAATACAAACTGCGCAAATACGCTGGTTGATCTGGATCAACACTAGCCTAACGGTTACCACTGATATACACTTTTACACACAGATCTTGATCTGGTCAATATTGTCGAGTAAAGCTTGCACTGGCATACGAAAGACCACGTGTTATTCTTAAGCTCAGTGTAAAATCGACTTTGACAGACAGGAATTAAAGTATCTAAACTTGGTCAACCAATATGAACGATACTTAATGAATTAGATTCACCGCCAATGAAAAGCCGACCCATAGATGTGTGGAAGCCAATTGCATACTTCGGGAATTTAACCACAGATTGTTCGGGTTCAGCTTTTTGTGTGCCGAAAGAGAAGCCATCAGCTGTTGGACGTTTACCTTTGGCAGAAGGAGAACCACCGAATACAATATTGGTTGCTCTTGATTGTCCAAACCAGGAGTATTACGGGTTGTGCTTGATTGTCCAAATACAGACGCTTTAGCTTGTAAACCAGTTTCGAACCCAGTCCCAGTACCTAGAATAAATACTGGTGTAGTTGAAGTAGCAGTTCTTGAATATTCTGCAGTAGGTAAGTCTTGCATCCTAATCGGTGTATAAAACTCTTTATACACAAATGTCTGGAGTTCAGCAAGGTCAGTGTTGAAATGTCAAATGCTTTCAGGCGTGCATACATCTTCATCAAAAGTCATGGTCGGTTTGAATTGTATATCTTGCGAAAGAAGAACAGCGAAGAAAATTCTTGTTTTCATTAGCCTCATCGACTCGACATGAACGAACGTCAATCTACCATTATCGACCACGTAACAGCGACCCGTCTGATCATTGATCTTTATACAAGTTAAATTCACAAATAGGTCTTCTCCGTTGTTACCCTTTGCTATTCTTTCAATAACAGTACAACTCGACTGCGAATGCTATGTGAATGACACGAATATCTTCCCGCCAAATGTTGCCAATCCAGTGGGCGTGTCGCCAACTTGCATGGTGTCAACGTCGTTAAAGGCGTCGGTAACAGATATAAACCTTTCCTTTCTTCCGGAAGTGTAACAACGAGCCTGCCTGGTTCCACTTCTTCTACATTCAAAGGTCTCATATGTAGACAGTGTCTCGACTGGTATTCGTTATTCCTACTGTTTAATTTTAGGGCATTATTCGACAAGTCGACCAGAACGTATCGTTCGTCTGAAAGACATTTTATGTCAGTGATAGAGCAGCTCGACTCCATAGGTTGTTACACTCAGAGTGTCGAGGTTGCTGTTGGTTTCAGTCTTAGTAATTTCGAGAGAATCGTCAGAGTTAATAGACAGGATCCATGATGTAGGTATCTTCGCGTTGCATCCTTTGATACAATCTTCAAACCTTATCAGGTTAGAGTTTTCACGATTGGCTCGAACGAAGTGTTCGTCTTCGTAGTCTGTTGTCGAGTTCAAGGACACCTGGATATGCTGTATGACCTTCAGAATGTTTCGTAAATCTTCCTCAGAACTATTCATGCATTCAAAAATTGTTTCCTTCAATTTGGAAGCAGTTGTTTCGATATTCAACAACGTCTTTTATCTTGTAAATACTATCAGTGCAAAACGTGTCTACATCAGATTTGGCTTTTGTATATTTGCTTCCAATAATGTCATTGACATCCCTCTTCAAGCCTATTAGTTTACCGTTTAACTCACTTAACTCTGCAAATTGAGCATAACCTTTTGCAATCGTTGAAATCGGTTCGGTTTTGCAGGAAGTGTGATTGTCTGCCAGGCACATACTGCAGCAAAGCACATTGTGTGCTCTGCAGAATTTTTCGACAGCCTGACCAGGATGTGTGTGGCAACCCCTCGAACCTATCTTGACTGCCAGACCTTCCTCATTAGCTTCACATACATCAGTCGGCGTTGCATGTTCTGTACCCACCAATGTATGTGACTTCGTGACCGTGACCTTCTGATGATAAAGTATACATTCGTCGCATAAATATTCTTTACATTGCACGCAATAACATTTCGCTTTGACTTTAATAATTTCTGATAAGCATGGTGTAAAAGTCGGCTCTGGTAAATCAGTCAGTTTTGCACCCATTCCATCAGGTTGCAGTTTAATTTCTTCTTCTGACATAACTACTATAACTAGGCAATCCCAACTATCAGAAGGAATATCTGGAAATATAAGAGATTAACTTAATGCAGAGGGCTAAAAAGAATCCACAATATATAACGCTTTACCCATTTAAAACATGTGTTGTGGGAACTCAATATAATTGTTTGTAGTAGAATTTTTTTTTAGTACCCACATCAAAGGGTTTTGAGTCCAGAAACGGATCCTAGAAGATCAATAAAAGTAAAATGTTTATGTGATTATTCTGTACCATTGACAACATGGCCGCCAGGGGACGGAGCTCGTGTTCCATATATCTTGTATAGTACAATTTCTTGTCCAAAAGTGTTGGCCCGATTTGGAAATACTTTGGCACAAATGTTCCTTGGGTGACCCTCTACCAAGATTATAAAGATTATAAAGATTATTTAGATTCATTAAAACATGCTGGCTAGGAGGTAAGCGGGTTTTCCTTAAATATATGTATAATCATAAAAATATGTTCTTGTAGACAATTACCTGTCTCTTCAAAGATTCTTCAAATTAGTCCGATCTGTTTAAAAACATGGTCGCAATGGAGCAGATCTTATTTGTCTTATATGTATAGAGTAAAACCTATTTTAGTTTCTTTAAAGCCGGTGATTGACATATGGCCAGCATGATCCTCTCGTTGTTCTCTAGTGTTGTGTATCAGTTCAATTAATGGTAATTTTCATTAGACTGTACCTTTCGACATGTAGTCTGTAATTACCTGCCCTAATCATGACACTATCGGGTCAAACTCGCACCAGTAATGGCTGCGCTATACGGCAATGGTAAAGCAAGCAAGACACTCGCAACTAGAGAAGGACTTGTTTCCTTGACCAAAGATTAATTGGTGGACTATGTCAGGCGTACTAATGTCAGACGTACTAAATTAATATAGTAGACCTCGTACCAGACTCCACTGCAAGGTGTCATTGTTGGTTCACGCCAGGCGTACTAATTTACTATATTTCGCCGGGATCCAGACTAATCGGCACGTTGTCAAGTGGTTCGTGTGCATGACTTTGTACCAGGTGTTAACTGTTTTATGATCAAGAAATAGTGTGGAAAGTGAGTGTCTCACCTTATTTCAGACCGACCGTGACATCGAAAAAGTGCCAAATATTTAAGCTCGGATTTACTAAGGTAATAGGGCACATACTGCTGTAATTAGCATGGTAATTTATATCCCCTTTCTTGTCTATAGGGACATTGACTCACAAGGATCAGAATTAAGATGTCAATAAAAGGTTTTGCGAGTGTTAGAATTCCATTGTCAATTATGTCCTTGAGTGTAAGAATTTCCACATCAAAAAGTTTTATGACGATTAGAATTCCTCCTCCAAAAAGTTTTACGAGTGTTAAAATTGCCAAGTCAAAAAGTATCAAGAGGGTTGATTTCCCGTGTCAAAATATTTCATGATTGTTATAATTCCCAAGTAATATTTTTATACAACGCTTATAATTCCTCTATCAAAAAGTTTGATGAGACAAAGAAATACCAAATCAAACCGTTTTACGATGGTTATGATTCCCATATTGATTATTTTCCGAGGGTTAAACATCTAGTCTCAAAATGTTTTACGAGGCTTAAATTTCCCATGTCAAAAAGTTTTACGAGGGTTAGAATTTCAGTGTTAACAAGTTTGATTAGGCTTAGAAGTCTCAAATCTAACAATTGTACGATAAATAGATTTCTCAAATCATTTACGATGGTTAGAATTCTAGTGTAAAAATGTTTAACGAGGCTTAGAATTCCCTTGTAGAATAACGAGGCTTACAAATGAAGTGTCACAAAGTTTAACAAGGGTTATAATTCCTGTGTCAAATAGTCGATAAATTATACAATAACATATACGATCGAAGATGAACTATTTCCCATGTTGAAATTTTGATCTATATCTTTATTGATTGATTGATAATTTAGTGTTTTGCGCCGCTTTTAACAATTTTTCTGTTATATCACGGCGTTTCCTTGATGAGTTACCAGTACTTCCAGTCCATTTATCCTGACACTATCCGGAACCCTGATCGCGAAGGAGGGCAGCCATTACTATCATGTTAAAGTATTTGGTATGACCTGGCCGCGGATCGAACCCGCAACCTCCCACACCGGGGTGGACGCTCTACCACTACACCACCGAGTGTTTTTACAGTATGTATTCTGTAAACTCTGATCGGAATCGATTTAAATCCTTTATAATGTTTAATAAACATAACAGGTGATGGGCCAATTTTCTCAGTTAATGTGATAATATACTATTATAATTATGTGGGTTCAGACAGACGAACGGACGAACTCATGGGAGTGTACTTGTGGGGTTATTTCCTTTGATGTTTACTTGTGGGGTGCACCCCACAAGTATGCAATTCATTCCGTAATTAACCCCCTGTTACGGAATGAATAACATTAATATGCAAATGAGATACCTGTTATAAAAAATCAAAAATAACTATTTATCTAAGTGTCTTTATAAGGGTGGTGGGTGGGCTTCAGGAAAAACACGCACCCCACAAGTACTCTCTCATGCGGACGGACAGACAGACGAACGGACAGACAGACGAACAGATGACGGAGAAATGATTCATAAGCCTGTGCCTCCGTACCAAATGCAGGCGACACAACACAATTGTTAGATATGAAATCAAATAGTATATGCCGATACAAAGTCAAGAATTAATATTAGAAATATGAGAGAAAAAAGTTTGTAGAAAGCAGTAGTCTATTTTAAATAATAACAAAACCTCTAAATGTATATTTTTACCGTTCTTTCGGAATATCTTGTAACACAGTAGTTTCCCTAAAACCCGTATATTACGTCTGATTCAATACAGACGGATATAAATAAAGATTGGTAAGTTTCAACTTGCTTTCATCTTATCTTTGGCTTTTTACCCGATACACCTTTTCGAAAATATTATGAAAAAAAGGGGAAAGTGCGATATGAAAATATTGACAAAAAAGAAAATAAACTGCTAACAAGGAGAAGTTTTTCTTTTCCAACAATGTTTTCAACTCTGTATAAAAGTTGCCTGACAGAGCTATAAGATAAACAGTCCACGTTTCAATATTAAACAACTCTGCAACAGCATTTATGTTATATGACAGGTTTTCCTGTTTTGTCGCACCAGTACTCAACACAATATTCTTCCATGCCCAGGCAACTGGCTACCTTCGCACGTAATATGTCTCTGCCCATTGTTGTAAGAGGAAAGACGCCGGTCACAATTATTTTTCTGGGTTTTACACCGTTTTCAACATTAGTTCAGTTATATCACGGCGACTGTTCACTTATTCTTGATCCCTGTGTAATCAAACCAGTATTAGGCTAAGATTGTGCCTTGACTAAGGGCTCAACACCATAAACATTGTGCCGCTACTACGGTACGAACCCGGGACGTCCGGTTTCAAATCTCTAACGCTAACCACTCGGCCATGGCGGATAACTCTAGTCACAATGAATTTGCGTCAATCATCGGAAAGAATACACGGCAGAAACGAGTGTTTCGAACCCTCGCCTCCCGGATTGACTTGCTGACTGACCTTTGGCGGCCCACTAAAATAATGTGTTGATTTTTTTTTAAAAGCTCACCAAAGTATCGTTTTATGTATTATAACATTATTTCATATTTAGGGAAAGTATAATCTTTAATCAAATGATTGTATATTCTACATTTTTCGCAATAAGTGACAGACGAACACGGTTGCAGACACCTTTTTGTCAACTTCCAGGTAATAATTAATTAAATAAAATAGTGTTTGGTCCTGATCTATGTTCTATTTGTCATGAGAAATGTAGTTTGTTATCAAATTATTGAAAGCGGTCACGGTTGGACACAATAACACCAACATTTATAATTGAGGAAAATACATGTACATGTACGTCTTATCAGGTCAGGATAACGTCAATATTGTTGGGCAATACTTCTGAGGGATACATAAAAAGAAACATTGTTTGATAATTTTGATAATTTTTATAGATCATTGATATTCATGTCACTTGAATCACTGCTGATCCCCAATTCAGCCAATAGTTCGGGAACTTTTGAAGTCAACAATCTCCCGTACAAACGCTGATTGGATCGAATTAACTCTGACAGAGTTCGACGTTTAGTGCGGCTTCTGTCATGGCGTCTTGGGGGAACACCAGGTTCAGCTACACCAGGTTCAGCAACACCAGGTTCAGCAACACCAGGTTCAGCAACACCAGGCTCAGCAACACCAGGTTCAGGAACAGGACGATTTCCAACAGGTTCGGCTTCACCCGGCTTTGCATGTCCTACTATCATGACCGGTCTGGCTTCTTCATTCTCGGATCCGCTACTCAACTGCTGTAACATAACTTCTCTGTGATCCTGCTGAACGGGTTATTGCTCTGGTACTAAACGCCGTTCAATGTTTCTAACAAGCTGTAGTTTAGATCTAAAAGTATATATACAACAATATGAATATTCTATTGAAGCAAGTTAAAAAAATGTTTTGAAGTATTTTCAGCACAATCTTATTCAGGATAAGTTAGACACTAGAAAACGTGTTGATAAAGCCGACCAATATCAGCTACCTGCACTATGACAATGAAATATTACTGTTTGGAAATTGAATTTTCTTTATGTACATATTTACTTGGTCGAGTGGTTAGCAAACGGGAATTTGGAACCGGGCGGTAATGTATGCGTGCCCATAGGCAAGGTACATTTCCTAGCATAGGACTGGTTTGATTACACAGGGATAATGAATAAGTGAACTGTTGCCGTGATATAACGGAAATAATAGTGAAAATGGCGTCAAACTTCAGTAAAAAACAAAACTTGCCTTATATCCTCATTATATATCGTTCGTAGTTACGCTTAGGTAAGTAATATCGTTATCATTCGAACAGTTTGATCAGGGTATACACTGTTAACAAAGGCCAGCTTTTCCCTTTTGCCATAGATGGGCACATCTAAGGTTTTAATGGATGAACCCTTTGTATGTTAAGATGGCATTTTTCTAGACTTTAAATTCCTGTTAGTTCCTGAAACAAGGGCTATCAATCCAGGTTCATTCGTCCGCGCTCCTGCTCAACCATTGCTTATTTCAGATGATTTATAAAAGTCATAGTGACAAGCGTTAGTCCACTACCACCAATGGGATAAACACATATTAAGTGAATGTAGGAATGTAGCCAGTTACACGTGAAGAATATTGTGTGGACCAATGGAACACAATATCAAAGAAACGCATAGTTAGGTTAACAGCCGGATTTATATAACTGAATTTCTGTTGAAAACGGCGTTAAACTCATCTTAATCAAAGATGTTTCTGACATCTAGACAAACATTCACTTTAATAATGCAGGGTTTTGTAGTTGTAAAACCCAATCGATAAATGCGTCACCTCACAATTTTTGTTATTAAGGGAGTTTGAAATCACATTGCCGATGAATTTTGACGCCTTTGCACACGACGACATGGGAACATGGAAGGCGAAAAACTCATTTTGATTAACTGCTCTCTTTGCCACGATGTTCACAGCATTATTAAAATTGAACATTGTTATATGGAGATTTACCATCTTTTGCGTAAATGTTTTGAAAGTCGACCGCTGTAGATTTCTAGTACTAGTATATGTGAAATAGTTATAATTTGCTTTCTTGTTTATAGTTTTCTGTATGCTTGTTAGGCTAGACGGTGAACAGGTTTATAGAAAACTTCCATTGTTTGCCTCGATGTTTGTTATGAAACTCTTAAGGCTTTCTGTATGCCTGAATGACTACAAGATGAACAGGTTGGATTCCGATCTGGCTAATATTAGGTGGTTAGGAGTTCTCGAAAATCAACTTTTGTGTGACGTGTTCAAAATTATATCTCCACACAATCTGTAAACCCTTATCTCGTTATACTTGACTTGAAACACAATTAAAAATACCTTATTCTCTAAGAAAAGTTACCAGTCGCCAGTAAACAGTAACAAAGGAACCAAAGACGGCAAAGGGGAGACAAAGGAAAAAAAAAAAAAAAAAAAAATGAGCAAACTTCTGAGTCTCAATCACAGATAACGGATTCAGCCTAAACGGAATCTTTATCTCAACCACAAATGCAGGCAAGTCATGATATTCCCAGTAATAGTTGCACACCGACACCCACAAACTTGTATTATTTTTCCTGGACCCTCCCGTTTAACTATAACAGTCAATTAGCGACTTTGAACACTGCATCTCCTTTTTCACAAAGTAATACTCCTACCGCGTCATCAAACAATCTGCAAGACCCCATGTATATCATTATACGGCGGTTAGAATCCATGGACCAAACATTTATTTCGCATGGAAAAATGCAATCAACGCTTAACTCTCTACAAAGCACCGTTACTCGTTTTTAAAAGCAAGAAGGTAGAAAGTATGGAAGGAAGAATAAAGAAGCCAGGGAATACTCTGGTAGACGAAAAGACATATCGAGAATTGAATTCAGCGTCATTAGAAACAATTTACTAGAAACAGACCGAAAATGTAGATAGAGAGAAAGTGAGAAAGTCTGCGAGAAACCTCAATAACACAACAAACGGTGTAAGTGAGCGAGCAGTTTCCAAAGGAAATAGTCGAAAGACGGAAAATATTGATACCAATCATGAAGAAAGCACAGGATGGAGGAAAGGACTCATATATAAATGTTGATAAGCTGTATATAAAAAAAACCGCTTTATCGTGAAAAGCAAAAGGGATTTAGTGGTGGTGTGTTAAAGTGTCTGCCGTGGAATATAGAAGGGCTTACCATTGCGAAAAGATCATCGGAGGAATTTAAGTCAATAATTAATCAGTATGACTTAGTGTGTATGTCCGAGACATGGACAAATAAATCCTCAGATATTAACCATAAAGGTTACAATAAGCCTGTATACTGGTATAGAAGATATCAGCATAATTTATATTAAAGACACCTTTAGAAAAGGAATTAAAGTGATAAAAAACAAGTGTGATTGGTTAGTCTGCTTAAAGTTAGATAAACCTCATTTTCGAATGACGTGTGATGTTTATCTATCTGTTATTAATGTGGCACCAGAAAGGTTCACCTGTTCATAAATTACACGACGAAGACCCGTTTTGAGTCCTAGAAACTGATATAAGTATTTATAAATAATTTAGTAAAGTATTCATTACAGGAGATATGAATGCACGTACTGGGAAAATAGACTTCATAACCAACAATTTAATCTCTGATAACATAGTCAATAAGGATACGGTGATTTATTGATTGAGTTAAGAAAATATTCCGAAGTATGTATTGTAAATGGTAGATTATATGATGACGTGGCTTTAGGTAAATACACGTGTACTATGTATAATGGTAACAGTGTAGTCGATTATATTTGACAAATGAGAGGGACATGGATCAACTTGCATACTTTAATGTGGTTAAATTTAATATATTTTTCAACCATGCTGCCATTGCATTTTCTTTCAACATTTTGCATGAAAAAAGTGCAACTTATTCTTCAAACGTAAACTACTAAAGATAGAGTCCTGAAAAAAGACTACATTTATTGAAGGCGTAAACTCAGAAATCCATATACAAGAGGAGAAGTTGAAGTCGGAACTAGCGAAGGAGTCATATACTGATACAATAATTGATGTGTTTACATCATATCTAAATGAATACATATTTTTGTAAAAATGTTAAACATAGTACATGTGAATTTACGTCATCTGATAAATTTAAACAAAAAATGTACAAAAATGAATGTAAATTGAAATATAAAGCGTTCAAAGATGCTGTGAACAATTTTGATTGTGCACAAAATGATGTAAAAAGGCGCATTTTATATAAGAAAAGTATTTAAAATGTTTCTGTAGGAAAACTAGAAACTCCTTTAGACGTAGCCACTGTAAACAATTAAACGAGGTGAGAAGGAAGAGGCCAGAGGAATTTTTGTCTATTTTCAGGAAACGGACAAAAAACAGCACTTACGATACTATATCGAACGAAGATTTTTTCAAGTATTTCAAAAACCTGGCCAATCCTAAAGACGAAAACTGTGATAATGGTAGTAAACAATATGCAGACAACTTTGAAAACATAGATCAAGAAAATATAGCCACATTTGTTGAATTAGATCAGTACATATCATGTGAAGAAATAAAAAAAGGCTAGTCGGCAATAATAAAACATGTTCAGTTGATAACATTTTGTATGAGTGTTTTAAGGAAAATATAGATAGTTTATGTAACTCATTAAAATTATTGTTTAATTATATGCTTGATAGTAAATAAAATTCCCTCGCTGCTGGTCTACAGGTACGATTAAGCCCTTATATAAAAAGGGTGATTGTCCAGATACCAATACTTACCGTGGATGACAATAACAAGCTGTTTTGCTAAGTTTGTCACTAACGAACGTTTACAGAATTGGGCCTTAAATAACAATATCTTGACAGGCGCTCAACTTTGGCTCACACCTAACTACTTTACATTAGATGCTATTTATTGACTAAACGCGTTAATCGAACGACAATTTCAGGCCAAGAGTAAATTGTATTGTTGTTTTATCGATTTTAAGAAGGCGTATGATTTTATTGACTCTGGTATAAATTGTTTCCATAAGAGTTGATGGAAAACTATTTTCCGTTATTCGTTCGATGAATGACGAGGTCAAACTATGCTTTAGTCATTTGAATTCCTTTTCAGATTATTTCAGCAGCGAGATCGGTTTATTTCAATGGGAAATAACATCCCTGATGATGATTTCCCTTTTTCTAAATGATAGTGAAAACGCTTTTCACCATTGTAATAATGATGCGGTGACAATTGATCAATCATCTATATATTTAAGGTAGTTGCTGATGATGAAGTCATGTTTGTGGAATCAAAGGAGGCACTGCAGGAGAACCGTAACTGCTTAAAGAGTTATTGTGATACATGAAGCCTGACTGTAAATGTTGAAATTACAAAGGTTATAGTTTTTAGGAAAAAGGGTGTTCTGAAAGACAGATTTTACATGGACATACCAAGGTGAACACATTAAAATTGTAGAAAGTTTTAGCTATCTTGGGTTGTTGTTCTCCTGCAGGAGCTCATTTGTACTAGCAACAAACGAATTAAAGAGCAAAGCGTTGAGATCAATGAACGCCTTGTTTAATGTCACTAATCAGTTGGACGTTCCTAATAATATCATGCTTGATCTATTTGATTTTCATTTCAAGTCTGTTTTTAATTATAGTTGTGAGGTCTGGGGACATTAGTCTGCTTAAAACCTAGAATTAGTGCACAAATAGTTCTGTAAATGGATACTAAATATTAAAAACAGCACTTCGACTCTGCTCTGGCTGTATACGAATAACTTGTGGACGATATCTTTTACAAAGATCTAGATATGAGCCGTCCCCCGAGATAAGCAAGATTATGGCCTCTGCGTAATGTATCGACCCATATCAGCCTGCACAGTCCGCGCAGGCTAATCCGGGCCGACACATTCCGTATAAGAGGAAAATAGGTATAGAGTAATGATTCCTGAAACAGAAAATCCACAGAAGGCGAAAAGTGTCTGTCCATGTTAGCCTGTGCGGCATGCTTAGGCTGATCCGGGTCGGTACTTTACGCAGAGTCCACAATGTTGGTTTCTAGTGGGACGGGTCATACATGTATATACATATTGTTAAGTACTGGCTAAAATTATACCAGAAAAAGGCAAATAATTGTATTCTCAGAAGTTTGACATTGGATCAAAGATCATTAGCAGAAACAAAAAGATGTATCACATGTATCAGTAGGTATTGTTAGTAGTTCGAGAGGCTTGTGCGTTATTTAGGTTTATACATGGGTATTGCCACGTTATTCGAGCCATTCGAGGTTTGAGCGTTAGAGTAGTGCAGTCAGGTATTGAGGAACGCACTGGAAACACACAGTCGGGACAGGATAGTTACCCCCCGCCCCCACCACGCCCCCTTTTCTAAACGTTATTTATCACACGCTATAGTCACATGAAGATAAATTATATATAGATAGATATGAACCGTTCTATGAGAAAACCAACATTATGGACGCTGCGTAATGTATCGATCCGGATCAGCCTGCGCTGTCCGCACAGGCTAATCCGGGTCGACACATTCCGTCTTAGGGGTATATAGGTATAGAGTAATGAGTCCTGAAACAAAAAAAACACAGGAGGCGAAAAGTGTCTGTCCGGATAAGCTTGGGCCCACGACAGGCATGCTTATGCTGATCCGGGTCGATACTTTCCGCAGAGTCCACACTGTTGGTTTTCTCATGGGTCGGCTCATATGTATGTGAGTGTGTATAGATAACGTATTCAAACAAAAATTTACCTGGGTGCAAAAATGTGGTCCGCAACCATGAGAGGTATATTACTGATTCCCCGTTTGAATAGAATCGAATTTATATACTGGGAAGAACATCGAAACAAGTCGAAACGTCCATAAACGAATGGACGAAATGGTTTATCAAATCAGGCTAGCTTACAATTGTATTATATTTTTACATCACAATTTAAGCGAGTAAGTGATAATGTTATATACAATTAACCGTGGCCATCTTGATATATTATCAATATACAACTGTATTCGAAAATAGGAAGCACGTTCACGGAAGTCTATAGAAGTCGTTGGAATGAATCGGTAAACCAAAATAAGTTCAGCCCTTTAAAATTCACACAGAAATGCGCAAGATCTTCAGCAGAGCTACATCCTTTTTATTGTTCATTATCTTTATGTTCCATCTGTTGATGATATAATGTGTTGGGAAGATATTATGAAGTAGGTTTATAATTAAATTGTTTGTATCTGTAATTTAACTATTTATGCGATAGTAAAGTGACGACCAATTGATATGTGATATATGATACTGGACTTTGTATGTTAGTTCGGTTATATCACGGCGGCCAGTTTTTCTTATGTGTTTTTCATGAATTTCTTGCACCACTAATCCACGCGACACAACATCCTTCACAGGCAACTGGCGGCTTCCCATAAGGACTATTTGGCCAATTGGTTGAAGGCGAATGACACTAGTCGCATTGTCATTTATCAATTATCGGAAAGAATGAATAACCGAGCCGCGGTACGACCCCACGACCCCTGGAGTGTAAGACGTAACCGATTGAACCTTACTGGCTGGCTCGACCAATTTATTTAGAGGACACATCGTTCCTCTTTTGATCTGTGTATTATAAATTTGATTAATTAAAAGTTGGAGTGATAAATGTTCTCTTGGTCAATAATTGAATGAGTGATTGAATGAAGGCATGATGACGAATGAGTGAATTATTAAATGAATGAGATTGAATGAATGTTCGCTTAATATATTCGCTGCCTTCAAGGATGCATGATGTATCATAAGGACAATATCATATGAGTAGGACATAATCGCCCGTTGTGAATATTGTTTTCGTCGTGTGTTGTTTTCAAGAGTGTTTTTGTTAACACCTCTTCTGGTGCAGATACATTATGTGAAATCTATCAGATGTGTTTTATTTACATAGGAATCCGCCGTGGCCTTGTGCTTAGCGTCGGGTATTTGGGCGTTCCGGGTTCGTTCCCCCCAGTCGCGGCGCTGCAGTCATGGTGGAATGGCCTTGGTCAAGGCATATTTCCTGGCCTAGTACTGGTTTGTTTACCCCGGGATCATGAATAAGTGAACTGTCGCCGTGATATAACTGAACTACTGCTGAACACGGCGTAAAACCCCAACAAAACAAACAGATTTCGGCATATATCCCTTTCCATCATTTAGACACCTTTTTAAGCATCTGTAGTACACATAATTGTATCTAAATAGATTGTCTTTACCTTTACCTGGAAGTCACCAGCAGGGTTATTATTTTACTTTGCGATATTCTGTATACCTTTAATTATAACATCTAATTTAATTTCTTTTCTGATTTGTCAAACCTTTCTTGTTCACATTGTCACGTTTCGACTTTACCCAAGACTAACCTCAATCTACTATCTTACTGATGGTGTGCATAATTATTGGCCATGGACGTTCGAAGTGTGATTAAGTGAAACTGGTTTGAAATATGAAATAATGAAGTCTGAAGCATTATACTATGAAGTATGAAGTATTATACTATGAAGTATTATACTATGAAGTATTATACTATGAAGTATTATACTATGAAGTATTATACTATGAAGTATTATACTATGAAGTATTATACTATGAAGTATTAAACTATGAAGTGTGAAGTATGAAGTAGTATTGTATGAAATGGTTAAGTATAAAGTGAGACACTCTGAATTTTGAAGTATGAAACCATGAAGTGTGAAGTATGAAATTGTTATGTATGCAATGGCTAAGAGTATGAAATATGAAATAGTTGAGTATGAAATATTGAAGTATGAAGTATGAAACCCTGAAGTGTGAAGAATGAAACCATGAAGTGTAAAGTAGGAAATAATGAAGTATTGAGTATGAACCCATGAAGTGTGAAGTATTAAATCGTGAAGAGTGAATGATAAAATCGTGATGTATGAAACCGTTATATGTGAAACAGTGAAGTGTGAAGTATTAAGTTAAATCAGGCAAATGGTGCTACATATAAGTCAACTGTTTTCGATGAAAGTTTACAAACAGGCTAGTTATGTGCTTAAAAGTTCAACCTCATATTCATTTTACTAAACATTCCACCTGTTTGATGTTATTACAGCGAGACTGCTTTCACATCGTGAGTGTTCGTTTGTTGATGTTAATACAACGAGACTTGGTTTTACGAAGGAACATTATCTACATAGTTACGGGTGCAGTGGTGAGAATGATGTATTCATATATCTACGGTCAATGAAACTTCATTTAAGTACATATAACTCATTTATTGATTATAAACATTCGAACGGACATACAATACATTTACGAATCAAATAAAATAGATGATCATATCTTTCTGATTGTTTAATCCGGTTTCTTTCATGTCTACCATATTTAAGCCTTAACCTGTGCGACGAAACACGCATATGAGATAGCAGGTATTAGAACTGGTCATTGGGTATTGCTCGTAATTATAAATCTTCACCATGTTACATATCACTTATTTTTACCATATGTATTTTCACACAACTTAATTTCACCATGTGTATTTACACACAACACATCTCAAACCCCGATACAAATACAAAATACGTCAAAATATGACTTATTTTCATCATGTGTATTTTCACACAACAAATAACAAACACAATAAAAACTACAAAATAAATCATCATAACATGAGTGGTGTTTAACGTAACAAACCTTACATGGGATTTAAAACACCTGCATACAAATCATAATTGATTCTGAATTACAAGGGTTGCTGGAAACCTGTTTCGACAAACTGGCATTCTTATAAAGCTCAACGGTGCTCCAAGTACTCTAACCTAACATGTGGAAAAAGCAACTGCATGCGAATTAAAATGGATACTGCTGTATAGCCATTCCTGTGAACCTTCTTCGACAAACTTGCATTCTTTTTTAGCTAAACTTAACACGGTTAACCAATATGTACGATATTTAAGAAATCAGATTCACCGCCGACGAAAAGCCGACCCATAGACCTGTGGCAACCTATTCCATACTTCGGGAATACGACCACAGACGTTTTGGGTGCAGCAGTAAGTGAGTCTGGCAGCCTTATCGGTGTATAAAACTCTTCATACGCAAATTTCTGCAGTTCAACAAGGTCGGGATTAAAATGTTTTATGCTTTCAGGTGTTTTGTTAGAATAGGGGCCGTCTTTACCAAAGGTCACATACAGGGAGTTGTCTTCATCAAACGTCATGGACGGTTTGAATTTCCCATCCTGCGATAGAAGAACAGCGGAAGGATTTCTTGTATCCATTTGCCTGATCGAATCGACATGGATGAACGCCAAACGACCTTCATCAACTGCGTAAAAGCGACCCGTCTTATCATTGATCATTATGCACGTTAAATTCACAAACAGGTTTTCTCCGTTTCTTCCCTTTGAAATTCTTTCAATAGTATTACCATCTCGACCAAGAATGCGTAGATGGGTCCTGAATGACACGAAAATCTTCCCGCCAAATGTTGCCGATCCAGTGGGCGTGTCATCAACTTGCACGGAACATTCATCGGTCAAGACGTCTGTAACGGAAATAAACTGAATGATCTTTTCTTCCGGAAGAGTGACAATGAGCATGCCTGGCTCTACTTCTACTACATTCAAAGGTCTCATTTTTAAGCAGTGTGTGGCCTGGTATTCATTGTTCCTCTTGAATAGTTTCAGTGCATTGTTCGACGAATCGACTAGAATGTATCTGCCATCTGAGAGACATTCTATGTCAGTGATAGAGCAATTCGACTCCATCGGTTGTTTAACACGTAGTGCCGTGGTTGTTGTTGGTTTCAGGCTCACGCATTTGGAGAGAATCGTCTCAAAGTCAGGGCTAAAAGACAGGATCCACGATGTAGGTAACTTCTCGCGACATGATGTAATAAAAGCTTCAAATCTTCTCAAGTTAGAGTTTTCACAATTGGCTCTGATGAATAGTTCTTCTTCTTCGTCTGTTTTCGAGTCCAAAGACACCTGGATATGCTGAATGTCATTTAGAATGTTTTGTAATTCTTTCTCAGAACTTTTAATGCATTCAATTATTGTTTCCTCTACTTTGGAAGCTGTTGTATCAATATATGAACTCATAATATGTTGGGCAACACGCATTACACTTGTCTTACTTCCAGTTAAAAACCTTTCTACATCAAGTTTTGCTTTTTTATGCTCGTTGCCAATAATGTCATTGGCATTCCTCTTCAATCCTGTTAGTTTACCGGTTAACTTACTTAACTCAGTAGATTGAGCATAACCTTTTGAAACCGTTGAAATCGGTTCGGATTCGCAGGAATTGTGATCATGTGCCAAACACATACTGCAGCAAAGCACCTTGTGTGCTATACAGAACTTTTCGACAGCCTGACCCGAATGTACTTGGCAACCCCTCGAACCCATTTTCACTGTCAGATTTTCTTCATCGACTTTACCTACATCAGTCGGTGGTGCATGTTCTGTACCTCCAAGTGTGTGGGACTGCGTGAGCGTAAGCTTCATATGATGGCGTCTACATCCGTCACACAACCACTCTTTACATTGGACGCAATAGCACTTTGCTTTGACTTCAATGTATTCTGATAGGCATGGTTTACAAAGCGGCTCCGATACATCAGTCAGTTTTGTACCCATTCCATCAATTTTCCGTTCGATTTCGCCTTCTGCCATAACTTCTATTACTAAGCAACTCTAACTATCAGAAGGAATATCTGGAAATATAAGAGATTGACTTAATGCAGAGGGCTAGCTAATATAGAAAAGCTATACAATATATAACGCTTTACTCATTTAAAACATGTGTTATGGGTACGCAATATAATTGTATGTACTGAGATAGGTTTTAAGTACCAAGAAGAAATAGGTCTTAGAATATGAATAACGCCCTTGCCCTGTCAGACGTGAGACAATTGCTGGTACCCAATCGGCTGTTCAACAATAGATGATATTCCCATGTGATCAATCTCGTCGTCGTCGTCTGTCCATTCAACTTGTTCTACAAACATATTCTTCTCCCTAACCAATGTATCGATGTCAAAGAAATTTCACAGAAATGTTTCTCAGGTGGTTTTCTTACAAAGTTGCTTTAAGAATTGAATTACATCAAAACGTTTGACTGCTGCAGATTCAGAAAAAGGAGACATGCCATACATTTTATAAACCTTCTTGTCCAAAAGTAGTGTGTCCCAAAGTTGAAGATAATTCGGGACAGCTGTTCATTGAGTGACCTTCTACCAGTACTGTTTCCATTTGTCTGTAGCATTAAAAAGCATGGCAGCCAAGGCACGTGGCTCGTTTTCCTTATATCTCATATAGTAAAAACTTCTTGTTCAAAAGTGTTTACTCAATTTGGAAATATCTTGGCTCAAATTATCCTTTGATGACCCTTTACCAAGATTGTTAAAATTATTCTGATCCATTTAAACATGGCGGCTACGAGGAGGGCGGGTTTTCATTATAGTTATGTTTAATTATAAATATGTGTTTGAAGACAATTATTTGCACACCACTGTTCATTGAGTGGCCATCTACCAATATTCTTCATATTGGTCCGATCTGTTAAAAAAAATAGCCGAAAGGGAGCTGGACTTAATTTTCTTATATATTTAGAGTAATATTTATTTAAGTTATATTAGAGCAGGTGAGTGACACTGATACATCACGATCCTCTCGTTATTCTTCATTGGTGTGCATCAGTCTAATTAATGGTCATTTTCATTGGACTTTACCTATCGATATGTAGTCTGGAATTACCTGGCCTAATCATTACACTTTCGGGTCAAGCATGCACCAATAATGGTTGCGCTCTACGGACATGGAAACTCAAGCAAGACATTACATACTAGAGACCAAACCTTTCAATTTATATTTTTGACCCCCACATAAGAATTTTAATTGGTCAGTTGTATTTACTATAATACACATCCTACCAGACTCAACTTGTTCGACAAAGCCAGGCGTACTCATTTATAAAGTACGTCGTGCAGCAGACTAATGTCAGATGTCCTTATCTACTATGGTACACACCGTACCAGACTCTACTGGACATCGTCAAAGTTGGACAACGACAGACATACTTATTTATTATAGTACTACTAGTACCAAATTTAACAGGAAGCTTAATTGGTTGACTATGGCAGACGTACCTATTGTCTAAACTACGCCGAGGAGCATACCAATGTCAGATGTACTAATTTACTATAGTAGACCTCGTACCAGACTCCATTGCAATGTGTCATTGTTAGTTCACGCCAGGCGTACTCATTTACTATATTTGGCCGGGATCCAGACTAATCGGCACGTTACCAAGTGGTTTGTGCGCATGACTTCGTACCAGATGTTAACTGCTTAATGATCAAGGTATAGTGGAGAAAGTATCTCATCTTATTTCAGACCGACTGTTACATCGAAAAATTGCACGAGGGTCAGAATTCAAATGTCAATTATTTTACAAGGGTTTTAATTTCAGTATCGAAAGGTTTGTGAATGTTAAAATTCCCACGTCGAAAAGATTTAAAAGTGTTAGAATTCCATTTTTAATTATGTTGATGAGTGTAAGAATCTCCGTGTCAAAAACGTTTGGTGGCGGTTAGAGTTACAACATTACAATTGCCACGTTAACAAGTCAGAAGAGGGTTAGACTTTCCGTGTAAAAATATTTGATGATTGTTAGAATTACCAAGTAATATTTTATACTACTGTTAGAATTTCTATGTCAGAAAGTTTGATGAAGTAAGGAAGACTCAAATCAAGCAGCTTTACCATGGTTAGGATACTCATATTGATTATTTTCCGAGGATTAGAATTCTAGTCTCAAATGTTTACGAAGCTTAGATTTCCCATGTCAAAAAATTTAACGAGGATTATAATTCTAGTCTCAAATGTTTACGAAGCTTAGATTTCCCATGTCAAAAAGTTTAACGAGGATTATAATTCTAGTCTCAAATGTTTACGAAGCTTAGATTTCCCATGTCAAACAGTTTAAAGAGGATTAGAATCCTAGTCTCAAATGTTTACGAAGCTTAGATTTCCCATGTCAAAAAGTTTAACGAGGATTAGAATTCTAGTCTCAAATGTTTACGAAGCTTAGATTTCCCATGTCAAAAAGTTTAACGAGGATTAGAATTCTAGTCTCAAATGTTAACGAAGCTTAGATTTCCCATGTCAACAATTTAAACGATGGTTAGAATTCAAGTGTTAAAAAGTTTGAATAGGCTAAGAATTCTCAAGTCTAACATTTTTACGATTAATAGATTTCTCAATTAATTTACAACGGCTATAATTCTAGTGTAAACAGGTAGTATTCTCTGTAAAATAACGAGGCTTACAAATCTCGTGTCACAAAGTTTAACAAGGGATATAATACCTGTGTCATATAGTTGATAAGTTGGTAAATATATATTTATACAATATATATTAAGTAAACTATTATCTGATCGGCATCGATTTAAAACCTCTTATTCTTAATTAACATAATAGGCGATGTGTCAATTTTTTCAGTTAAGGTGACATTTATACTATTATAATTATAAGGGTTCATATAGATAGATAGGTTGACAGACGAACGGACAGATGATAGAGAAGTGATCCACACGTCTGTGCCTCCGTTCCAAATACAGGCGACATAACTAAACCGTTAAATATGAATTCAAATAGTATAAACAGATAACAAGTTACGAATCAATACTAGAAATATGTGAGACAACAGTTGGTAGAAAGTAATAGTAAAAAAAACCTACAAATGTATATATTTTTTACCGTTCATTCTGAATATTTTGTAACTCAGTAGCTTCCCTAGAACTGTATGTTACGTCCGTTATATTCAATACACACTGATATCAACAAAGACTATGAAGATTAATTTTGCGATCTTATCGTGGCCTTTTCCTGATACACCTTTTCGAAAATGTTATGAAAAAAGGGTAAAGTGCGATATGAAAATATTGGCGAAAAAGAAAATAAACTGCTAAAAATGAGCAGTTTCTTCTTTTCCAACAATGTTTTCAACTCTGTATACAATTTGTACCCCACAGAGTTCTATGAGATAAA
Organism: Serripes groenlandicus; assembly: GCA_031761405.1. Taxonomy (NCBI): domain Eukaryota; kingdom Metazoa; phylum Mollusca; class Bivalvia; order Cardiida; family Cardiidae; genus Serripes; species Serripes groenlandicus. The sequence goes on along the minus strand of JASEVX010000013.1, from coordinate 19,179,080 downwards.
CGGTCCACGTTTCGATATTAAACAACTATAGCTACAATTAATGCCTTATCAACCTATTTTTACAATCGATTTCAGGAACGCAAACTGAAAGTAGATTTGTGGAAAAATCGTATGAAGTCGATTAAACCTTTTCCAACCGCAGACGCATTTTGATGCTTTGCAGCAGGTGATCGTCCCTCCCTCACCAAGAAACAAATATACAATGTATGCCGAGCCCCTGTAGCTCAGTCGGTAGCAACGCGGGCTGTCAATTCAGGGATTGTGAGTTCGAACTCCAGCTCGGCCAACATTCTTTCCGACGTTTAACAAAAGTCACTGTGACAAGCGTCATTCGTCTTTTACCAATCGGCTTACAGTCTATGTGGAAAGAAGCCAGTTGCTTGGAAATTATGTTGTGTGGAGTACTGGTGTGAGAAAGTTAGGAAACACATGAGTAGGTGAACTGGCCGCCGTGATATGACTGAACAACTGTTGAAAACGGCGTTAAACCTCAATCAACTATGCTTGTACTATGGACGAGTATCTGTGGTGTATTCAAACTTAACTTACTTAACACAAAATAGTGTTAGGAAGTTGTTAGCTGACTTCTAACAAGCAAATGCTGCTGATGTCAAATACTCTCTTAAATTCAAAAAACGAATGCACAAGAAAATGCATGTCTATGGTTGTAAAATGGACGATTATTTGGGGTTTACATAACACAAAAATGTGTTAGAAAGTTGTTAGCCGACTCCTCACTAATCAGATTACAGCGTTAACTAACGACCAACTAACAACTTCTGTGTGTGAGGTCAATCTTAATACTCTCCTGTTTTAACCACTGACAACTCGGTATATATCTCAAGTCTGTCTTTCTTCTAGCAGATATTTACCTCGTCTACTGTGTCATTAATGACTAAAGTCCACATGCCTCTGTAATCAGAGAAACAGTCCTTTGACAAATTAAACATAATAGTAGTAAACATTGGGGCATGTACTCGTGAAGTATGAAGTCTGAAATAATGAAGTGATGGTTACAGAATATTTAAGTGTGACGTGTTAAATATAATATCGTCAAGTTTGAAAGTATGAAATAGTGAATTTTGAAGCATGTAGTTCTACTCCGATAACTACAATTGTTTACACTTTGATATATATGAACTGTGGTTGAGAGCGTCGTGAAACCTAAACAATACTATTCGAGCGAGCTCTCTTCACAAGATAACATAAAGAGAGTAGATTCATGGCACTCTGTACATTTACTACATTTTTATCAAAATATACAAATGTTGACAAAAGCTTCTAACAGGCTAATGTAAGTAATATCGTTAGCACCCGCACAGTTTGATCAGGGTTTACACTGTTATCAAAATTAACAGTAGCTTCTAACATGCTAATGTATGTTATATCGTTAGGACCCGCACAGTTTGATCAGGTTATACACTGTTATCAAAGTTGATAGAAGCTTTTAACACGCTAATGTATGTAATATCGTTAGGACCCGTACAGTTTGATCAGGTTATACACTGTTATCAAAATTGAAAGAAGCTTCTAACACGCTAATGTATGTTATATCGTTAGGACCCGCACAGTTTGATCAGGTTATACGCAATACAATACAATACAATACAATTCTTTATTGCCTCCATGTTTGGAGATATCGTAGGTTAAATTTTACACTACACAAATAAATTATACAATTTCAATAGAAAACAAGATGTGTTTGTGAAACACTGATGCCCCCGAATGGCATCATCTAGGTCAAAAATGTTGTACTGACAGAAAGGTCATGTCACAAGATATACACATGTGAAATATGGTAGCCGTACCTGTTATGGTTCAAAAGTAGTGGTCAAGGTTAAAGTTTTTTTTCGAGAATGGCAACATCTAGGTCAAAGGTCAAGGTCGCAATGTGAAACTTTTGGTACTGACAAAAAGGTCATGTTACAAGGTATACACATGTGAAATATGGTAGCCTTACCTGTTATGGTTCAAAAGTAGTGGTGAAGGTTAAAGTCTTTTTTTAGAATGGCAACATTTAGGTCAAAGGTCAAGGTCACAAGGTCAAAAATGTTGGTACTGACAGACATTTCATGTCACAAGGAATACACATGTGAAATATGGTAGCCGTACCTGTTATGGTTCAAAAGTAATGGCCAAGGTTAAAGTGTTTTTTCGAGAATAGCAACATCTAGGTCAAAGGTCAAGGTCGCAATGTGAAACTTTTGGTACTGACAGAAAGGTCATGTCACAAGGTATACACATGTGAAATATGGTAGCCTTACCTGTTATGGTTCAAAAGTAGTGGTGAAGGTTAAAGTCTTTTTTTAGAATGGCAACATCTAGGTCAAAGGTCAAGGTCACAAGGTCAAAAATGTTGGTACTGACAGAAAGTTCATGTCACAAGGAATACACATGTGAAATATGGTAGCCGTACCTGTTATGGTTCAAAAGTAATGGCCAAGGTTAAAGTTTTTTTCGTGCAGACAGACGTGCAGACGTGCAGACAGGCCAAAAACTAGATGCCCAACGAATCGGAGATTCCGGGGGCATAAAAAAGAACAAATATATTAACATACAGACAAAAAAAGAAAAGACAATTACTGACTACTATATAGGGTTATATATACAAGTTCGGTACTAATTTACATTAGTATTAAACTATCAATGCTTAACAGCAACCTCAAACATAGTGCGATTAAGCCTGATGTTGATCAATACTGGTTGTCGTTCTGACACAGTTAAATTGGCGAATACAGCTGGACACAGCGACTCACAAAAGTGAACGTGAGCTGTAGAAACATTCTGTTGATATTTGAATTGACGACTGGAGGTAGTGGGGCGCCCATGATGCGGAGTACCCACTCAAAATGGTCTAGAGCATAAAGCTCGTTAACAAATTGAATATCAATCAGAGAAA